>CAWUFW010006252.1:600000-1120000 GCA_963921515.1 Calotriton arnoldi | reverse complement strand
GTAACATATTCCGTTTTGCTGGCGCCTGTTCTTTTTCTATAGTCATGCAGAACACTTCACATGTGTCCTGCACCCTGCAAGCACTTTGGAGTAGAGGGTCTTTTGGCCTAACCATATGTACTAGGCAGGGGTGGCTCCTCCACTAGCGCGGAGCAGCATCGCCCTAATGCTTTCTCGCAGTGCGAGAAGCAGAAACATAAAATGGTAGTAACTACCATTTTATGTTTCTGCTTCTCGCACTGCGAGAAAGCAGAAGGGTTTGGTTGCGGGTCTGCTCTGCGAGCAGGGGAGGAGTGGTGTGCCCACTCCTTAGAGCGCAATGACTGTTTGGTCAGCCCTTGGGGGGCCACCCAAACCAGTCATGCGCACTCTACCCTTTCTCCATGCAGGCTGCAATGCAGCCTACATGGAGAAAATGGCCTCCCCGTAAGCCCCTGGCCATTGCAGCATTGATTGGCTAAGGGGAGGGGAGGGAGGCAGCCTGATTCCTGTTCCTGCCAGAGGCAGGAGAACAGGAGCAAGCGCCGAGAAAACGTGGGACCCGGTCGGCGGACAGGTGCGTTTTAAAAAAAAAAATTAAATTACCCCCCTCTCCCGTGCGACCCTCCCCGCGCTACCACTCCACCCTCCACCCTCGATTAATGCCAGCCGCGACTGGTACCAGGTGACCACTTGCAAGTTAAAAAAGAATTCCTAGGGGCGCACAAACAACGCAAACGCTTCCCCCGAGGACCAGGAAGCCAGACTGAGTTGCCCCATGTGAAAACTTTCCATGATGAAATAAAAACTTGGAAAGTAATATCGGAACACCCAAAAAATCACTGCACTATATTTTGATACTTTAATTTACTTTAATGTTGGACAAGGTCCATCACATAGCTTAAGAAGCTGGATCGTGCCTGGCTGTGCTGTGCTCCAGCTCCCTTCAGCGGGAGGGAACGATCAGTGCGGCAGCACTTTCTAAATACTGTGCTTCTGGTTCTACGAGGCTTGTCATCCATCAGTGCGGAGCATCAGGCGGCACGCCTTTTTGTGAAAACAAGTTGGGCCTAATAAGCAGACTGAAAAACATTCAATGCATCAGCTTAGAGAACACTGCTGGACAGTGCCTAATCTGTAATCAAAAATAAGTGCCAGGGTTCTCGTCAGGAGGCCACTGCATCCTGCACCACACATTGCCCATTCCATGCTGCCAAGGATAGTAACAACACAACTACTAAACCAGCCGCGGTTCGTGCAGGTAAGCGCGTTGGTGCGGGGCAGGTGCGAGGTGGGTGCAGGACGGGGCGGGAGGAGGGGAGGTCGACAGTCGATGGAATAGGGAAAAATAAATAAATAATTCCTATTCCGTCGTCTGTCGACATCCCCCCTGCCCCACCGCACTTACTTGCACGGACCTCTGCTGCTACTAACCATCACACTCGTACAATGTGACAATTCAGACTATTCCAGGCTCCTAATGCTTTAAGAATGGCTTCGGCAGCAGATATTAGTAATTTCTAATGTATATTAAAGTTTAAAAAAACAACTGCTCATCTTTAAAGTGGATAGATAGCGCCACCATGTGGTAGACTAACATAAGTACCAGTGTTGACAATTGTGTACAGGTGCGCACTGGCTCAAATTGAACACAGCTGTTTGAAAACTTTCACAATGAACAACATACCATATTCAGAAACTTCTAATATCACAAAGTACGTTTTGACAATTGCACAAAAGATACATTTCTTTCATTCTTTATTCTTTCTTTCTTTCAAAAATTTCTCTCTCCTCCTTCCTCTTTGTTTCTATGACTTCATTTCTATTTTTCTTTCTTCCTCATTATTTCATATTTCTCACTCCTTTATCTCCTCTTATTTCCTTTTTTCTCTCCTTTGTTGCCTTTTTTCTCACTTTACATTTTCATTTTGCTTTCCTTCTTTCTTTCCTTCCATTTCTTTCTTTTGTGCTTGTTTCCAATTTTGTATTTCTTCCTTTCTTTCTTTATCATCCATGATCCCTCTTTCTTTCTTCCTATCTTTCATGACTTCTTATCTCCCTACCTCCCTTTTCCCTCCCTCTTTCTTTCTCCCTCCCTCCCTTTCTTTCATTCTATCTTCCTTTGTTTGTTTCTCTCTTTCTTCTTTTCTCCCTCACTTCTGTTCTCTCCGGCTCCTTATAATTCTCCCTCCCGTCCTCTATTTCTTTCCCCACTCTCCCTTCCGCCCTCTCTTCCTTTCTTTGATTTTCTTTCTTTAATTCCTTCTACTAGTTTTGGAAATGTTGTTGATCTGAATTTTGATTTTTTTACTGTTTTATTACTGCATAAATCCTTTACATATTGCCCTAAGTTAAGCCTGTCTGTTCTGTGCCATAGCTGTCCGGGGTTGTGCTCAGGTTCATTTAGTAACTTTGAGTGTTGACCCTGACAAGGGTTTTTTAATCTCAATAACAAACTGGGAATCTAGGGGAGAGGCCCTGAATGGGAGACCATACTACTCCCTGTCTAAATGTAAGCTCACTATAAGTACATCTCAAAACGAAGAAAGAAGGGGGGGGGAGGGGTGTCCCAGAGTAAGGTCTGGTAACGATATAGGACAAAGTGTACTCCCCGTCAAAAGGAGGAGACCTCTTTTAGGACAAGAACCCTCACTCACCCGATGGTGACATGCTTCATCATAGGGTTCCCTCCTCACACCAGGGCCGCAAGGTCACTTGTGTGGGCTACAACTCACCAAGCTTTGAAGAGGAGCTGAGGTGTTTTTTAAGGAAGGGACCGGAAGTAAGGGTGGTAAGGGGCAGAGTGCAGGAAAAGAAAAATGTTAAAACTGTGTACAGGAGGCCAAATAACCTTTATTTTGCCATTGCCTGGAACAGGATTAAAAAGAAAAGAGGACTAGGGGTTATCAGCAAATATACCCCGACAGTAGGTCAACATGTTTCTGCCCTTGGGTGACCGTTAGAGGATATGGGGCATTGTTCAGGACCAATTGGTTAGTCACTCTGCATTGAAAATAATATATAAATGAGTAAGTATACTTGCCACCAGGAATCGGTAGCCTGTTGGTTATAGAGATGGCCCCGATTTGTTGGAGGGATTGGGTCCACCGTTTGTCTGAAATACATAATCAAAAAGCAAGAAAGCCATAAAATATGTACCGATGTGTCCTATTAGTTACATAGAACTGGGTCTCCATATCAAAACAAAGCAAATTGCAGAGCAGGAGCGAGTTCTAAAGGTTCAAAACTAAGTCGTCTTACCTATTAGGTGATGGAAAACACCTCTCTTCAGTCTTGTAGGTGACCCCACCATATGCACGGCCAGGAAGAGTAAAAAAGGACAGAAAAAACTATTAGAAGAACACGTATCACAACCACATCAAATAGGGTATTGTGTAAATTATTGAAAGGAAAAGGATACAGGATTGAAAATAAATAAACAGTACTTCTCAAATATGTTCTGGACTACAGCTCAAAAACTGCTGGGGGCTTGAGGTTCGTGCGGAGAACTATTCCCATTATGGTTCTAAATGATGCTCTGAGCGTTAAGTAGCAAATTGTAATCGATAGAGGAAGAATGCGGGCCTCTTCGTGAGGTACAAGCCTGAGTCAAGAGGCACGCGGTACAGAGTTATATAAATTAAAGGTAAGAACCCGATAGCGGTACTGAGGGAAGACGGCTGGCGCTATGTGGATTGAACCGGCTATCGTGCTGTGTGGGCCGTGCAGACAAGGTTTGTATATCAGCGTGGTCTAGAGCAGCCACGTAGCCAAATTCACCTCCGTCATAGTCCGTGTCCTACAGGGTGTGTGTTGTAAATCACGCATAAGCCAAGAGTGCTTTTCCCTCTTTTATTGAGACATGTAGATCAGTAACAAGGATGCTTGCAGCAGTAGCGCAAACCCCACTAGGAATGAGGTAATACATTCTAAGCCCCATCATAAATACCCATTCCATATGTCATCATCACATTCTACATTCCAACATTCCTAGATACATTGAACCATGTTACCACACATCCCCTTTCCTTAAATAAAAGATGCACAAGGAACATAGAAACATAGAAACACTTGCTTATAATACACAACCTAAGATTAAAATAACTTTGAATAAATGACCACAAAAGAAAAAATAGCGACCACTTATCCACATACAAAATCTTCCAAACCTTTAGGGGTTTTAATAGATCTGCCAAATTTGCTGGATCTTTCTGGGACTACAGTTTCTCCTACCAAACCTGTCTGTTGTTCTCACTCCTCCACAAACCTGTTTGGCACCTCCCTTTCCACCTGTGTTTGATCTATTTCCACCAAGTTGTCCAATGGTGCAGTTGCAGGAATACAGACAGTCTCTTTGTCCGCTCTTCCCTTCTCTGCAATGGGTAATGCTTCCATCCATCAATAACTGCCCTTCACCTTCACGTTTTTTTCATTCACAGATATATGATGTTGAGCCACAGAAACATGACTCATATGGTAAACACTTCCATCCTCTAATTTTACAGTGTTCCGCATGACTTTGACCACTCTTTTAGGTTCAGAAAATTGGCTGTGTCCCTTCCCAACCTTTTTACCACGCTTAATTTTAACCAGTTGTCCTTCTTCCAAACACACCTCCTTAGTATTGTGCTTGGCATCAAAATACATTTTGTTCTTGTCCTGAGAAGTCACAAGGCATTGCCGTACTTGTTCATTGTCCCATTCACATTTTTTGCTCCTTCCCATCCATCCGGGGCTAATCTTGCAATAAGGAATTCTTCCTCTCATTAACCCAAAAGGACTCTCACCCACCGTGTCATGGACTGTCACCCTGTAAGACCATATCATTTTATTCAACTCATCATCCCAATTTTTGTTTCCTTTGCTAGCTAATTGCAGTACGCCTTTCACAACTCTGTTCACTCTTTCCACCACAGAATTACCTCTTGGATGATATAGTGCCGTAAATCTTTGTTCAATGCCCACTGCCTCAACAAATTTTCTCAGTGCCTCAGATTTGAATTGCACTCCATTATCAGTTAAAATGGAAGCAGGAAAACCTTCTCTTATAAAACATTTTTCTTGAAATTTGATCACTGTGTTGGTGTCAACTTTTTTTACAACTTCTACCTCAATCCACCTGGAAAACAAATCCACTAAGACCAACACATACTTACAAGCACCATCCTGCCACGTTATAGGTCCCATGCTATCTAAAGCAACATCTTCCCAAGATAACTTAGGGCACCCCAAAGAAGACATGGGTGGATTCAGTGTTTTTTTAGCCTTATCTGAGCTCTCACACTCCACACAGGTTCGCACAAATCTTTCAATGTCCATATCCACTCTGGGCCACCAATACAATGCCTATATACTTCTCTTGGTACGAGTGATACCTGAATGCCCTTCATGTCCAATACCGATAATCCTCTGCCGCATTCCTGTAGGAGGAATAATTTTCTCTCCTCTGCATACAAACTCCTCATCCACACTTAATTCATCTCTCACTTCCCAAACGCTTTTAACTCGCCCTCCAGCAAACTCTTACAGTCCCCTGACCATCCACTCACAATTCTGTTCCTCACTGCAACCAACGTTTCATCCTTATGATACGCTTCCTTCCATTCATCCTTCTGCAATCCACAAGTGTCCGCAAATATGCTGGCCACACAAAAACCACTCCAGGGATCCTGGTCAATTTCTTTAAGTGGTAAAGACAACCTGCAAAGAAAATCAGCAATAATATTCTTAACACCAGGAACATACTGCACCTCGTAAACAAAATCCTGGAGCCTCATGGATAACCTAGCAATTCTGGCTGAAGCCCTAAACAATCCTTCCGTGGTTAGTAATTTAGTCAGAGGTTTGTGATCTGAACAAAGAATGAATTTCCTGCCCCAAATGAACTTTCTAAAGTGTTCCATGGCCCATACACACGCTAAAGTCTCCCTCTACAATACGGAATACTTTTCCTCAGTAGGAGACAATGATTGTGAGGTAAAGGCCGCAATCACCTCCTTGCCTTGCTCTGAAATTTGGGACAACACTCCCCCTAAACCGGTACCACTCGCATCAGTAGGGACGAATGTGTCAGCAAAAGGGTCAAACCCTTGTAATGTAGGGGCATTCGAAATGGCCATCTTAATTTCAACAAAAGCCTTTTGACTTGATTCACTTCACACAAAGGCAGATTTGTTTTTCATCAATATGCACATTTCATGTGTTTTCTGAGAGAAGTGATTTACAAACTTCGAATAAAATTCAGCTAAACCTAGGAAGGATCTGAGTTCATCCTTGGATTTGGGAGCAGGAGCATTAACAATGGCGTCAACCAGTTTGTTTTTTGGTCTGATACCATTGTCACAGATTTCATGCCCCAAGTAAGTGACCGTTTTCTCAGAAAACTTGCATTTACTACCTTCAGCTGATAATCCATTTCCCTGAGAATGGTAAGTACTTTTCTAAGAATGGTATCATGGTGTTTTCTGTTCTTACCCATTACCAAGATGTCATTCTGAAAGAAAATGACCTCTGGAATGTGACCAAACAGTTTCAACATCAACCTTTGAAACACAGCAGCGGCGGATGCCAACCCAAAAGGCGTGCGTTTGAACCTATAGCATCCAAAGGGTGTACAACATGTAGTGAGGTGTCTGCTCTTGGGTCTAGAACTACATGGTGGTATGCCGCAGACAAGTCCAATGTGGAAAACCACTGGGCCTGCTGGGTTAAAGATAACATCTCGTCAATTCTGGGAAGAGGAAATTGATCCACCCAGATGTTGTTATTCAGCCACCTCAAATCCACACACAAACGGACCTTGCCATTGGAATTGCAGGCAACGACCAATGGAAAAACCCATTCAGATGCTTCTACAGGTTCAATCACATCAGCCTTCAACAATTTTTCCAATTCAGTTTTTTTACCTCCTCCCTAACTATAAACGGAATATTACATACTTTGTGTACTTTTGGGACTGCCCCTTCCTTGAGTCATTTGAGATGGGTGAATCGTTTAAGTTTTCCCATCTTTCCTGCAAAGACTGTGGGAAATTCCTGTAGTATCCACTTTTTTGTGTCTTCCCCATCACACGAAATGAGGAGCTGCTCTTTACTGTTGGGGTCTAAGATTATAATCAAACTTTTTTGGTCTTTCCACCCCAAAACAGATGGCCCTTCTTTAGCAATGTACAACTTCCCTGTGGTATGTCTTTCCTTAAAACGAAACACCAATACTCTGTACCCCAGTACATCAATTTTCTCCCCAGTGTAGCTTTCAGGTGAAATGTCAGTTGGTTCCATCCAACTACCAATATTCTTTGTAAAATGTTTCTCCCATACATCCTGAGCAATGATGGTGTACGGGGCTCCTGAATCTGCCGCAAGTTGAACTGTAATGCCTCCTAAAGACATTTGACACATAGGTTTAGAAGAACCATTATCGGAAATGTTAAGAACTACCTTTTTCTTTTTTATGAATTGTCCTTGTGGTTCCTCGTCACTTGTGCTAGAGTAACTTTCCTCCTCCCCATCTTGCACACAAGCAACTTTACCCTTGATTTTTTCCTAGATTTCCTTTTACATACTCTGGCATAGTGCCCAATAATACCACATTCTAAACATTTTTCTGATATAGCAGGACATCTATCAAATTTCACTGAATGAGAAAAACTACCACATCTGTAACAAACCAAATTGCCGTCTCTCTTAGACTCAAAATGTTCCCCTTTCTTTTTTTCCATTCTGCTGTCCCCAAAGCAGGTATTCTTATGCCCCACTTTGTTATCAGAAAGTGTTCCTACTACTCCACTATTCTTTTTATCGTGAGAAAGTGTAGCCTTAGCGCAGCACTCAGATAATTCTGCTTTTTTTACCATAGCAACGATGTCTTTGAGACAACCTTCACCTTCTACCCATAATCTATCTTGCATGGTCTTGTTTTTTGTATACATTACCACCTGGTCACGTACAAATTCATCATGCAGTTGTGCAAACCTACATTTACTAGCTAACTTTTTTAACACTGAGAAATATTCAATATTTTGTGCCTTGCTTGTTTTCCTTGGAAAAACGCATGTCTAGTAACAGCAACGCAAACGGAAGGAGAAAAATGATCATCAAGATCCAAAATACATCATCATCACCCCCACTCTCTCAGGCTTTTGCAACTCATTGTAAATATGTAAACCTTCAGGTCCTAGACAATACATAAGGATCCTTTGCTTTCTTTCCGGCGAGAAATTCCCACTTAGGTCTTCCAAATTGGCAATGTAGTTGAGAAAGTACTCTTTCCAGTCATTCCATGCAACTAAGGGTTCCCCTAGTGTGGCCAAAAATTCCTTAGGTGAATTAATGTGCATTGACGATCCAATGGCATCCCCTACTGCTGTGCTGGTCTCAGCCGTAGACATGACTACAAAGGAAGCAAAATAGTACCCAAAGGAAGACTTAAAATGCCAAAAGGAGTAACCCTTACTAAAGAATATGAGACTAGATGAAAGCAACGTATATTGACACTTGTTCCTAGTACTTAGAAAGAAAGACGCTGCAAACACCCATGTGCAAAGTAATTACTTAAACATACACACGGTACCACGAGTTTGGCTTGAATAAATCTATTCTTTCATTGATTTTTGTCGTTACCACGACGCAAGGTTTTGGTGGTGACAGAAAACAGGTAGTAGTTGAATGCGGGACTCCGAGGCTGCAGAAACCAGCTTAGTGCTTTTTAAGATGGCTGCGGTGCGTACCCTTATGTGCGTAATGACATGGGCTGACCTTTCTGACGTCTTGAAGTCCTTTCCCTATGCTGCCGCCACTTGCGTAGTTCTCCGTCATAGAGAGATGATGGAATCCCGGCACACGCAGAAGTTGCAGTATATAAAAATCTTGATGGCGTCCGTTGAATTGGACAGTTGGTAAGCCGTAGCCAGGCGCTGTGATGCACTTACTTGTCTTTGAGTTTTTCGATGCATGCCGACACTCTCCAAATGCTCTGTCCTCCGCCGCACCATAAGACACAAGGCTGGAAAAATACCTGCGCAGATCTTTGGTCTTATGCCTCGTCTCCCAGCAATTGCGTCGCTGTCTTGCTTTAGCCGCTCAGATAATACAGAATCTTCCACACAGTAGCTCAAACCCACAAGGCGAAGCAGGAGACATAACACAGCACCTTTAGTTTAGAAAAGGGTTTTATTTTACAAAATGCAAGGACTCTCTCTTTTAGAATAAGACTTGGGATTTTATTTTACACAATGCTCTCTAACAGAAAGGCTTTCCCAGATGCCAAATGCACAACATTAACCCTTTCCGTGCTCATGACGAGCTCAGCTCGTCATGCTGCGCGGTAGCGCTGTGCGCATGACGAGCTGAGCTCGTCACGACCCCACCCGCGATCGGAATGTCCAGCATACGAGCGGAATTCCGATCGTGGTCAAGGGGTTAAAATATATGTAGAGATATTTATGTTTATATGCAAGCAATAATCTAAATGCATGAATAATACTGATTAATAAACAAGCAGCAAATAATATGAGATAAGACTCAAGCAAATATACTGGACGTCTTGCAAGAGATCAGAAAGATATATATACATCAGATGATTACTTTGGATGTGCACCTCAACTCACTCCCACATCACAAAGAAAACAACTCAAATGATCAAAGCCACTGGCCAAACATCACAATGGCAATAACCAAAACTCAATACTTCACCTGGTGCAAACACTGCATCTCAGCCCAATCCTGACTGGGGAAGTTAAACAGCCGTGGTTGAGAGCCTCAGTCACCAGGGTTCCACGCTCCGAAGTAGACGCGTCCGACCCCGTTCGGATTCCAAACTCCCGGTTTCTAAGTCAACAACCCTCAGCTTTATAATCTCAAAACACACTAGAAGGTTCGGGAGAGACCTCCCCCCACGCCAGAGGAATCTTACCAGAACTGGCCAGGTTCCAAGCAAGCATTCCCATGGCAGGAAGGAGTTCCCAAGTCCCCTTCTCCAAATCTCGCATGTTCCAGCCTTTATCTTGACGAAGCTCACAAAGCCTTCCGGGTACTTTGAACGATCTCTCACAAAAACAATCCTTGAACGTGATTAACCCAAACAACTTGCAAGCGCTGCTGTGCACGCAGAAAAAGCTGAAGCAAGGCAGAGTCAGAATTCAGGATGACATGAGGCCATGTCAAAGCCAATAGTAAGAACTTCATAATTCTCATCAATGTACAACACAATGCACAATTGTGCACAACTGCTTATAGATTCACATACTTCATCTCTCAATGTCCTATAGCATCACATACTTCATCTCTCAATGTACAACACCGAGCACATGTGTGCATCACTGCCCACAACACTGCACTTCGAGACCAAAAAGTACATTCCACACCTCTCTCTCCCTCTCACGCTTTCAAATGCACATCCCACACCTTCTGTTCTTGGCAAGGCTGTCCTACTCCGTGACAGCTCCCACTGAAAGACTGCAAGATTACAAGAAAGAAACTTTTAAGAGAAACAGGCATATGCAGGACGTTGTACATTCAGGCTAGGATAAAATAACAGACTAAAGTCAATTAAAATAATGTTAGTCAAAGGTCATCACAGGGTGTCAGACCACAAGAGTGCCTCTAGCACTACAGTCGCTAAGCACGTAGTAAAAAGAAATCTTTTCCACAAAGCTACCACCGACATGGGCTTCTTAAGTTCTCCAGCTTGTCGCCAAAATCCATGTAGTAAATCATGCATAAGCCAAGAGTGCTTTTCCCTCATTTATTGAGATATGTAGATCGGTAACAAGGATGCTTGCAGCAGTAGCGCAAATCCCACAAGGAATGAGGTAATACAATCTAAACCCCATCATAAATACCCATTCCATATGTCATCATCACATTCTACATTCCAACATTCCTAGATACATTGAACCATGTTACTACAGTGTGGGTGTCCTGGTGAGAGGAAGAGTGAGGCCGGGATGGCATATATTGAAATGGACGCGTTTGATGTTACTCATCGGGCCGTGTCTCTGGTGATCATGGGAGATGTAGTTCCATGGTCACGGAGCATGCGCAGTGCATTGCTCCAGATGGGAGAACAGCTTGTGAGCCGTATGGTGGGGTAATCTGTCCTAGAGAGGCATATTAGGCCAGAGAGGCATTATGGGAGGAAAGAGGAAAGGGAAAAGGGTGGTGTCTATTGAAATGGACGCGCTCGACTGCACTCGTCGAGACGCGTCTCCAGTGATCATGGGAGATGTAGTTCCCTATTCAGAGAGGCTGTGCACTGCATCGCTACGAATGGGAGCATGACTAGTGAGCCAAATGGGAGGATCATCTGTTCTAGAGAAGCGCAATAAGCCAGGTTAGCGTTATGGGAGGACAGAGGGAAAGGAATAAAGGAGCCTCAGTAGAAATGGCAGCCTACTAGAATGGGACCCAGTAGGGGTGATGTTGGAAGATGGTATCCCCATGTAATAGGGTCTCTGAAGCGGCGGGCAGGTCTGGTTGTGTGATAGAAGAGGAAATGTTAAGTTTTCTTAAATCATGGAACTCCAAAACCACCACCTAAAAGTCGTGTGCATGTATGGTCCAGAATGAGGTCGTCCCTGAAATAGTCTGGGCACCTGGTTGACAGGTGGACAAGGTTCGGTCTTCTAGTGACTGTAGGACAAGAAAAGGTGGGTAGTCACCAACCCGAAATAATAATTCAATTCAATTTCCTAGGTTAAGTTTTTCATAAATAGATATATTTTTAATAACACTCTGGTACCCTGGCAGCCAATAAGCTCATGTAAGGTACAAAGGGTTGGCCAAATATGATTACAGTCACACATGCCAGCAGCTGAGCCGCCGATTGTGTTCTCTCTGGATGATGTACAATAGGTGCAAGAGTTTTGCTGTAGTGATACGGCGAGGAACTTCTAAATATGAAACAAGGACCCAAGCATGTGGGCTAGAGAGAGGCCTGAACACAGCCACCTCAAAATGCGTGGGTATGAATTTTAAGGTGTTAGCATTTTATCTTAGTATTCATGGAGGGCATGAATGACATAATGCATATCCTAGTGTGGGCAAATACAAGTTTGGGAACAGCCCAGAGACCTGTAGGATTCCACTTATTACATGATTCAGATTGGAATGGAGTCATTGCGACAGGGGTCATATGAGATGCTTAAAAAAAATTAACACAATTTCAGCACTATCCTCCCCAATCACTATTAGAAGGTTCACCAAAATTGTGCGATAGAAGGTAACAAAAAACTACTGATCTCGCCAGTACAATCAAGAGCAGTGTTACCATATGCGTCAAATTCGCAAAGCTCGTAGAACATACTCACAAGATTTTTAATACTACACAATAAATATTATGGCTAAAAAAATAGGAATTGGTGTAATAAACAACATTACGTTTTTCAAAGTTAAAAGGGGCATTGGGAACCAGTCAATAATTATAAAATGTGTATATCCTATATAACGATTATCCAAATAAGCTAAACGTTTCAAGAATGTTAGTAATTATGAATTCGAAAGTAAGTAATGGAAACATTTATAAATTAAAAACAAAGTATTTGTAGCTTAGGTTTGAGGCAGTTGTAACATTGCTAAAATCCTAAATAGCTTCTATTATGTGGAACATTAAAGATTATTCACTTTTAACTTAGTAAATAATCCCCATAATTTAAACTATACCCACAAAAATCTTGTAAATAGGTAGGCCTATGTGTTACAGAGATTTAAATATCTGTAGATACATTTTGTCAAGCATGCCCATATTTTATTAAAAGCTGTATTTAAAATATTTTAAAATCTTACAATAGATATTTAGGAGTTTTTAAAATATTGACACTGTTAGCTATGAAAGACACTTAAAGTTGAATGTCACTTCCAAATGAATGAAAAACCCCAATCTATAGTAGCTAAAATCATATCCCTGGGATGCACACTTTGCATTGAAAAAATTATTCTGTCCATGGAGAGAAAATGGTCAATCTTCACTTTGTATATTTTGAGGTGGTACATTGCCATTCCAATGAGAAAACTAAAATGTGATGGATGGAAATACTAGAGTAGATGCCTCCTAATCATTGTGACATCATTTCCATAACATTCCATTCCACTGTCTTTTATTTTGTCTCTGTCAATGTAGTAGGTAAGCAACAATATGAAAATCAGACGTGACCCCAGGATAAAATAGATGCCCCATCCACATTTCCAGGCCATCAACCTCACATACATTTTGGATTTGTTGATCCCCCTCAAGGAGGGGAGTCTCTGGACACAGAAAGATCAGAACCCACTTCTGGTCATTATCCTCTCACTTGGGGAGACTGGCTGGGACAACCAAAAAGGGATAGATAGATGGATGTTATTGATCCAGTAACTAGGACCCATTAGGAATGCATCTGGGTAGGGTCGTATGAAGAAACAAGGCAAGGAAATACTTTGCATGTCTTTACAACGCATTTTTTACTCCCCATTATTTTAGAATGCATATGCTTTTACAACGCATGCCATTACCACACATTGTTTATATATATAAAAACAATTTATTTTTTCTGGGAGAACCCTACACCCTCCAACTTACCTTAAATGCATGGTGAACGCATGCTTTGTAAAGGCATATACGTGGTAAAAGCATGCGTGTAAAAAGTGAGTGGTAAAGGCACAACATCATAAAAACCTTGTTGTAAAGGCTGTTTCCCTCTGGATAGTAATGGCTAATATATCATAATGCTGGACCAGTAAACTAAGAACAAACACAAAAATGCCAGTACTGATAATCATTCAAACATCACATTTATACCAGAATCCAGAAGATATAAACAATCTGGTCTGCAAAATTCCTTTTTATTTTTATTTTAAGTATTTTTAATCATTTCATGCTTTTGTTTTGGTGAAAGACTTTTTATTTTTTTCAATTTACAATATATACAAATACAATAATAAACATACACTGAAGACACCACTATATTTAACAAACAAGGACAAAAATGTGACAAATATACAGTGCAAATCACTATACAATTATAAACCAAATACAGTACATGTGCAGCTATGGTTCCAACAGGTTTTTTAGACCTCACTTTTGTACATAAACACTGCCTCTGATCATTGTTCTTAAGTCTAGTAATTCTGCTTATAATTCAGAGGCCAACGCCAAATGGTGGACCTACTATGCTCATTTTTTGCTTTAAATATAGTCTACACCACAGTTCTGGTAAGCAATAAGTGGTCATCCCATCCTAGTGGAGATCAGTTGACGCGTTTCGAACCCACTGAGATTAATTATCGGGTTCTCCTCAGGACGTCGAACACCAAGCTAAAAGACAAAAATAGAGGATACACTGTCATATCCACCTTCTAATGCCATCACTTCAATCACTCTACACACCCACGCTCCCTTTACCTCAATCTTTATATATCAAACTTCAGTCTTCTTAATCACCAGCCGGTGAATCAAGTGGCCAAATGCAACCTTCAGAAAAAACAATGTCCAAAATTCCATTATTAATGTTACATCCTGTCAGTACACAAACCTGTGCAAACACTTAGAAATGGAACAGGTCTATAAAATGGTCAAAATTGCTTACGTGTATGTAATGCGCAGTGTGCTCGTGCTCACATTTTCCTTTGATTTGAGTTAATTCGCCAAAGAATCTCTGTTTGTGAAAGTGCTCCGTGTTATTATATTTGTAAGGCCAGTCAGCCAACATTTCTCAGTTGTGATGACTAAAATCAACTGATTGCACAATTCCAAATAGCAATTCAACACGAAAAGAGCCTTAGCTTCTATACATGCTCTTTATTCCAAATGCATGGCACAGCGTGCCATAGGAAGGAGCATCCTTTACAGATTCTGCGTTTCAGTCAGTTCATTAAGCCCATTTTGGGCCAAATTAAATTTAACTATGAGAAATGCTTCTCGTTGGCTCAGTTTTCGTTCCAAATCACCTCCTCGATCACTCGCTTCTATGGAGGAAATAACGGTCCATCTTAAATCAATTTCCTGATGTTTATTTTCCAGCCAATGTGCTACAAGCGGTGCTGTGACTATATGTTTACGTATTCTTGATTTGTGTTGACAAATCCGTTGGCGTACCTCTTGGTTCGTCTTACCGATGTACAATTTATCGCATGGGCAGAGTATGCCATATATCACATTTTTGGTTTTGCAATTTGTGAAAGTGTCATGTTTCCAGTGTGCAGACTCATGTGAAAACAAACTCCCTTCAATTGTTTGGCTGCAACAAATGCAAGTCCGACATTTGCGATGGCCTTGAACAGGCGGTAACCTCAAGTAGTCCCTCATATCCGCTTTATACGATTTTTTTAGTAGGGAGGCCCGGACAAGTTGATTTCTTAAGCTGTTCTCTTTTTTAAAGGCGAACAACGGTCTTTTGAAGGATTTGTCCCAGTTCGGAATTAAGTGCCAATTCTGATTGATGATTTTCTTGAATTTGTTCGATTTGGTACAGAACGTGGATACACACACCACTTGATCTAGTTGTGCTTTAGTTTTTTTCTTAAGTAGCTCCTCCCTAGGTGTCCACCAGGCCCTTTTCATTGATCTTTTAAGAAGCCTTTTAGGGTATCCACGATCTTTCAATTGGCAAATAAGATTATTTGCATGTAGTTGAAATTCTTCTTTGTCTGTACAATTTCTCCGAATTCTTAAAAATTGGCCATATGGGAGATTCTCTCTTAAACTCCGAGGGTGATGGCGCTTAAAATGTAGCGCCTTATTCCTGTCTGTAGATTTTGTATATAAAGTTGTTTTCAATTTCCCTCCTAAAGCATAGATCTCTACATCCAAAAATTTGATACACTTGTCATTGTGATGAGTACTAAATTTAATGTCAGGTGTACGATCATGCAGCCATTTGTGAAACATCAATAGCATCTCCTTTGTTCCAGTCCAGATAAAAAATATATCATCGATATATCTTACCCATTTTGAAATTTGTTGAGAGAATGGGTTGTTATTAAAAACAAATCTTTCTTCCTATTTAGCCATGTATAGCACTGCAAATTCGGGAGCAAAAGGACAGCCCATAGCCGTACCTTTTACTTGACCCGAGAAGTCCTCGCCAAACTTGAAGTAATTTCTCTTTAGGCAGATTTTAGCTAGATCAATAATGAAGCTGATGACTTCATTTGTTTGATTTCAGCAAGGGACACGGAGAGCCGCAATGCGGAGATAGATATAAATGCTGAATCACAACTCGAGCGCACATGCCGCTCGGAGAAAAAACACGGCGGTTGTTGATTAGAGCAGCCATGGAGGAATTTAGCCCTGACTGTGGTGGGGCCTAATCAGGTTTAAAAGCACCAGTCATATATGAATTTTCAAAGCAATGACACCAGTACTAGCACATTTATCAGAAATTTGTTTTAGAGACAGCGTGACAAGGGTATTTACATGTACGGAGGGATACGGCTGGTCCCTCGGCAGCGACAAATGGTTCACCTGCGGGGTTCTTAAATCAACATTTGGAATAAAGAGCATGTATAGAAGCTAAGGCTCTTTTCGTGTTGAATTGCTATTTGGAATTGTGCAATCAGTTGATGTTAGACCTGGCACCATTGGCGTGGTTCTCCCTTCCATTTTTCGCTGTTGTCTCCTCCGTTTTGCTGGTGTTAGATGCTCTGGGCGCTGTGCCACTGCCATTCAGTGCCACAGCGCGAATGCTCCCTGTGTAAATATGACATGTGAATTGGTATATCCATGATTGGCTTATTTGGTTTACCTGTTAGTCCCTAGTAGCGTGGCCTGTGTGTGCCCAGGGCTGGTAAACCAAATGCTGCTGGTGGGCCTGCAGCGCTGGTTTGCGCCACCCACAGAAGCAGCTTGTAAAGTGTGTCTCAGACCTGCCACTGCAGAGTCTGTGTGCAGTCCAGAACTGCCATCTTGGCTGTGAAGTGCACCCACTTCCCAGCCCCTGAACCTTCCCTTGGCATCATGTAAGTCCCCCCTATGGTAGGGTACATTGTATGTGTAAGATAGGACATGCCTTGGTATGTGAAGCATGTCCTGGTAGTGAAATACACCCAATTTCGTTTTCACTACTGTAAGGCTACCTGTTCCCCATAGGCCAGAATGGTCAGTTTGACTATTACATTCTATAGTCCTAACTGACCCCAGGAACATGGTAGAAAAACGAATTTAGTATGCCTGAGCTCAGAATATTAAAATACATCTTGTAGTGAAGTTTATTTTTATATTCTGTGTTTGAAAATACCACTTTTAGAAAGTAGGTATTTTCTTGCCTAAGCCTTCCAGTGTGCTCTGCTGTTATGTGTATTGGCTGTCTGGTTTTGGAGGGACAGGGCAGGCTGAGTCAGACCTGGGTTGAATAGAGAGAACTGCATTTGGAGTATGGGGAGGGGTAGCTCCTTGACTTGAATAGGGCTGTGCCTGGCAAGGTGAATGATGGCTCCACCTCCCACTGTGCGTCTGATAGCAGACCCCCTCTTTCTGAAAGGAAGGATGCAGCCTGGTAAGCAAAGTGCTCCAGGACCGAACAGAACTGGTTCTGGCTAGGCTCAGTGACTTGTAGCTTTTGAGAACAAAGACTTTTGGGGTATAAATATCTGTGCTGAAGCCCCTACAAATTGTATTGCTCCTGGACATCAAGACGAACCTCTGTCCGTGTAACTGAAGGAATCTGCAGGAGGTGACTATCCTTGTGCTTGTGTGCTGTTTCTTGGATTGGCCTGCAGTGGTTACCGTTGGACCTGGAAGAAGAGGGAAAAGGACTTTGAGAGAACTTTTATTAATCTTGCTAAAGCAATCACCCAAGGGCTAAGAGAGAGCTAGCCTCCTGTTGAAGTCTCAGGCACATCAGACTTCACCACCAGCCTCCTGATTCCTCCCAGCGAGGATTTCTATCTGCAGGTGAGGCTCCTGTCTGTTCCAGGGCCTCTAGTTCTACTACAGAGAAGAGAGTGCTGAAATCGTCGCTAACGCACGTTTGCGAGCCGCCGCAGCCGAAAGCACCCGGAAAATCATCGCGTTGCTGCCACTGAGTGCTCGCAACCAAAGATCGACTCATCGCACGTTTGCGGGACACCAAGTGCTCGCTAACTCCAAAGATCATCGCATCGCACGTTTGCGGGCTTCCAAGTGCTCGCTAACTCCAAGAGATCATCGCACCGAGATCGTCGCTTCACGACATCGCAGCGCGGACGCCGGGCGTCCGCCATTTTCATTGCATCGCATCAGGATCGTCGCTCCCTCGCGGAGCGCCATTTCTTCGCATCGCAACCTGAACGCACACACAACAGGATCGTCGCATCGCCTCCTCCCTCGCGGCAAGGAGTCATCGCATCAACGGCCTAGCGTGCAGAAGTTTGTCGCATCGTCTCCGCACGCATCAGCAGATCGGCGCATCATCCTCCCTCGCGGCAAGGATTTATTGCATCGCCGGCCTCGCGTGCAGAAAATCATCGCTACAGCTTCTTTGCGACAATTTGTTGGTTTTGCTACGAAATCCAGGTACTTTGTAAGTAAAAGGTTCGCAGAGACCACTGCTTTGAACTGAACTCCTCTTGGCACACTTTGAACTATTTTTGCAGCATTTCAAGAGTAATCCTATTTTACAGTATTGTGGCTTTTTATCGTTATTGGTCTTGTGTTAAGTCTATATATAAAGATACTTATTTTTGATAACTACTTGTGTGGTGTCCCTTGGTAGTGTTCCTCACTGTGTTACTGTGTATGGTCATAAATGCTTCACACACTGCCTCTGAGATAAGCCTAGCTGCTCGTGCTACGTTACCACAGGGTTGAGCAGGGGTTATCAAAGGGTGTATCCCTCTCACTCTGACTTAGGAAGAGGGGTCCCTACTTGGACAGTGGCCAGCCATTGCCAACTAGAGACCCCCATTTCTAACATTGGTGGTCAGCGGTGAGGATCTGGACTTTCATTTATGATCGCATACAGTAATTATAGTGTACACTACTAGTGAGTGCAGACCATAACGCAACCACATACGTTTTGAGGTTTTTTCTGATTCTATTTTTTATTTATATTGCCAGTTATTGCTACAATGGGCAAGCCCAGATCCAATGCCTCGGAGGATCTCTCCTGGGAAGAAGAGAAATTAGAAACCTACAATGCCAAGCAGCTCAAATATTTTTGCAAACACTTCACAGTCCCTATCACAGGTCTCACTAGAAGGGAGGAGTATTACAAGGCGCTGAAGGCCTGGCTAGAAGCCAGGGATGCCCCTAAGAATATGGGAGAGCCTGTGGAGGGGGAAGAGAATGCAGGAGAGCAGCAGGGTGAGGTAGTAGATTTGGTGGGAGATAAAGCAATTTCCAGCCCGGGCACTAGTGTGTCCGCCAGGGGTCTGTCCCCAGAAGAGATGGAGGACAGGGAGAGAGATAGGCGGCATAATATGGAGCTGGCTAAGCTTAAAATGGATGGTCACAGGGACCTAGAGAACAAGAAGTTAGAATTTGAGATTATGAAAATGAAACTTGAGCATGAGAGAATATTGAGGGAGTTGGAGATTAAAGCAAAGAGTGTAGAGATCTTCCCCTCTGGTGGCAGCATACCTGTAGTGCATACTGAGAATAGAGTGTATATACCCAAGGAGGTTATTAAGGATTTCCACAAAAGTGAAGATATTGGGCAATGGTTTGCCGCTTATGAATTAGCCATGGTGTCCCACCGGTCCCTGAGAAGGATTGGGGAGCGGGGTTGTGGGGACGCTTTGTGAGTGAGGGGAGGGATACCTTGTTGGACCTGCCCCCAGAAAGTCGAATGGTTTATGGCCACATGAAGGAAGCTTTGATGACCCGCTATGGTTTGACCCCTGAGATGTATAGGCAGAGGTTTAGGACCTGCAAGAAGCTAGAGGGTACCACCTGGGTTGAATATGTGTCTTTTTTTTGCAGAGCAATGGAACGCTGGGTAAAAGGTAGCAAAGTAGAAACTTTTGAGCAGCTTTATGATTTGATTGCATGGGAGCATTTATCTAGTAATTGTTTTCCTGAGCTACGCCAGCACCTGATTGATTGCAAGCTGACTAACCCTAGGAAGCTTGCTGAGGAGGCGGACCGCTGGGTGAGCACCCGGGTTCGCAAGGGTCCAGTGGGAGACTTCGCCAAAGGTGGGCAGGGTCCCCAGCAGAGAAGTGGGGGGGACAGGGGTAAACCGAGGAAGTTCCAAAGAGGGCCCCAAAGTAATTGCCAAGGGAACCAAGCAGTGGTGTCCCAGCCTCCCCAAGAGATGAAGCCAGTGCCCCCGACAAGTAGGCCTGTTCAGAGGGGGCCCCTTACTTGTTATAAGTGTAGTCAAGTGGGCCACAGATACTTTGACCCCCAGTGTCCCCAGAGGGATACTCGTGCACCACCCCGCCAGCTTGCTAGTGTAGCCCTGGGAGGGGAGGAGATGGGTGCCCAAGGTGGGTGGGATCCCGTAGAGTTGACCCTTGTCTCATTAGGAGACTTTGAGATGGTCCCTAAGCCTGCACTGCCTGATAACACTAAAAAGTACAGGCAGTGGGTGACCATCAATGGCCATAGAGTGGAGGCTCTAAGAGACACAGGAGCCAGTGTAACTGCTGTCAGCTCCCGGTTGGTGTCCAAAGAGCAGGTTATCCCCCATGCATTCTACCCAGTAGTGTCCGCAGACAACTCAGAGAGCCAATGTGAGGTGGCTCAGGTTCCCTTTGAGTGGGGGGGTCTCAGGAACTCTTCAGGTGGCTGTGAGGCCCGCCATGCCTGTAGACTGTCTGTTGGGCAATGATTTAGAGAACTCCCCGTGGGCTACGGTGGAGAGGAAATCTCACTTAGAGATGTTGGGTCTGCCTGAGTGGGCGTGTGCCACCACTCGGTCCATGGCAGCCAAGGAGGGTGTTGAGAAGGACCTGGAGCCTGAGAGTATGGCCCAGATCCCTGCCTTAGAGAGAAGGGGCAGGGGCGCGGGAGCCAGCCCCTTGGTTCCCACGGCCCAGGAGGGAGCAGACCCTGAGGGGATGCCCTGGAGCCTACCGGGGAGCAGATCACCGAACTGGGGGACCTGCCTGAGCTGACCCATTGGCAGCAGGAAGGGGGACCCACCAGGGAGGAATTTTGTGAGCAGCAAAGAGTTTGCCCTTCTCTTGAGGGTATGCGGCGACAGGCTGCAGCCCAGGCAGCAGGTGACATGTCTGGTTCACATCTGATTTATTGGGAGAACAGTCTCCTGTATAGCGAGCCTAAGGCTGCTGAGCTGGGGTCAGCCAGTGTGCTGGTGGTACCCGAGTGCTTCAGAGCCTTCCTACTGGGATTGGCTCATGACATTCCATTGGCAGGACATCTGGGGCAGACCAAGACCTTTGAGAGGCTGGCCGCCCACTTTTATTGGCCCCAGATGCGCAAGAGCTTAGACACTCATTGCAGGACATGTGAGACTTGCCAGGCAAGTGGGAAGAGTGGGGGAAGATCAAGGCCCCACTCCAGCCCTTTCCAGTTGTGAGTACCCCATTCGAGCGAGTGGGCATTGACATTGTGGGGCCTCTGGACCCCAAGACAGCCATGGGCAACAGGTTCATCCTGGTCTTGGTGGACCATGCCACCCGGTACCCTGAAGCCATCCCGCTCAGGACAGTGACGGCCCCCGTGGTGGGACGTGCATTGATGGGGATTTTCTTCCGTGTGGGGTTCCCCAGAGAGGTGGTGTCTGACAGGGGGACCAACTTCATCTTCCAGTACATGAAGTCTCTGTGGAAGGAGTGTGGGTAACTTATAAGTTCACCACTCCTTACCACCCCCAAGGTAATGGTCTGGTTGAAAGGTTCAACCGGACCTTGAAGGGCATGATCATGGGCCTAGAAGAGCCCCTGAGGCGTAAGTGGGACGTCCTTTTGCCATGCCTGTTGTTTGCCTACCGTGAGGTGCCACAGAAGTCCTTAGGGTTCAGTCCCTTTGAACTCCTCTATGGCCATCCGGTAAGAGGGCCTCTGAGTCTGGTCAAGGAAGGCTGGGAGCAATCTCCCAGGAAACCTCCCCAAGATGTATTTAGATACATGTTGGCCTTCAGGAACCAGACTCGGCGTTTCAGAAAAATTGCTGAGGCAAATCTGGAAGCCAGCCAGGAGGAAATGAAACGTTGGCACGACCAGAATGCCACTCTGGTCGAATTTCAACCTGGTCAGAAGGTTTGGGTACAGGCCCCAGTGGAGCCTTGTGCGCTCCAAGATAAGTGGACCGGTCCATTTGAGGTGGTGGAGCGCAAAAGTCCAGTTACCTACTTGGTGGACTTTCAATCTCCCAGGAACCCCTTGCGGGTCCTGCATGTGAACCGCCTGAAGCCCCAATTTGAGAGGTCTGAAGTGGGCATGCTTCTTGCCACAGATGCTGGGATGGAGGAGGAGAGTGAGCCTCTTCCTGACCTCCTGTGTGCAGAAGAGAAGGGTGGGTCAGTGGAGGGTGTGGTCCTCTCCACCACACTGACCCCTGAGCAGCAGAGAGATTGTCACCAACTGTTGGGGCAATTTTCTGATTTGTTCTCCCTTGTGCCTGGTGTCACTGATTGGTGCGTCCATGAGGTGGACACCGGGGACAGTCCTCCTGTCAAGCACAAGGCTTACAGAGTCACTGACAGGGTCAGGGCTTGCATTAAGGAGGAGGTCTCCAAAATGTTTGACCTAGGGGTGATTGAGTCCTCTAGCAGCCCTTGGTCCAGCCCCGTGGTTTTGGTACCAAAAGCTGCAACGCCTGTGCCACACCTGAACTTAGGTTCTGTGTGGACTACCGAGGTCTCAATTCGGTCACGAAGACCGACGCGCACCCCATCCCCAGAGCTGATGAGCTCATAGATCGGCTAGGGGCTGCCCGGTACCTCAGCACGTTTGATCTGACGTCTGGGTACTGGCAGATCGCCTTAACTGATGGGGCAAAGGAGAGGTCAGCATTCTCCACACCAGATGGGCACTACCAGTTCCGTGTGATGCCCTTTGGGATGAAGAATGCCCCTGCCACCTTTCAGAGGTTGGTCAACCAGGTGTTGGTTGGGCTGGAAGATTTCAGTGCCGCCTACCTGGATGACATTGCAGTGTTCAGTTCCTCCTGGGAGGGCCACTTGCGCCACCTCTGGGAAGTGTTGATGGTGCTGCGCAGAGCAGGCCTCACAATTAAGGCCAGTAAGTGCCAGATTGGGCAGGGTTCTGTGGTGTACTTGGGACACCAGGTGGGGAGTGGCCAGGTGGCGCCCCTGCAGCCCAAGATTGAGACCATCCTGGCTTGGGAGCCCCCAAGGACCCAGACCCAGGTGAGGGCCTTCTTAGGACTCACGGGTTACTACAGGAGGTTTGTCAAGGGGTATGCCAACATTGTTGCACCCTTGACTGAGCTGACTTCCAAAAAGCAGCCAAAGATTGTGAACTGGACTGATACCTGTCAGAAAGCTTTTGATGCCCTCAGGACTGCCATGTGTACAGCACCTGTACTCCAGGCGCCCAATTTTGCTAAGGAATTTATTGTCCAGACGGACGCTTCAGAGCATGGGGTGGGGGCCATCCTGTCACAGATAAATGAGGAGGGACTAGACCAACCTGTAGCCTTCATCAGTAGGAGGTTACTTCCCCGGGAACAGAGGTGGAGTGCAATTGAGCGTGAGGCATTTGCTGTGGTCTGGGCACTGAAGAAGCTGAGACCATACCTGTTTGGGACTCACTTCCGGGTTCAGACAGACCACAGGCCCCTCAGATGGTTGATGCAGATGAGGGGTGAGAATCCCAAGTTGTTGAGGTGGTCCATTTCCCTACAGGGTATGGACTTCACGGTGGAACACCGCCCTGGTACAGAACACGCCAATGCTGATGGTCTGTCCAGATTTTTCCGCCTTAGTGATGAGAACTTCCAGGGGATGGGTAGTTCTCCCCACATTTCAGCTGGAGGGGACACGTGTTAGACCTGGCACCATTGGCGTGGGTCTCCCTTCCATTTTTCGCTGTTGTCTCCTCCGTTTTGCTGGTGTTAGATGCTCTGGGCGCTGTGCCACTGCCATTCAGTGCCACAGCGCGAATGCTCCCTGTGTAAATATGACATGTGAATTGGTATATCCATGATTGGCTTATTTGGTTTACCTGTTAGTCCCTAGTAGCGTGGCCTGTGTGTGCCCAGGGCTGGTAAACCAAATGCTGCTGGTGGGCCTGCAGCGCTGGTTTGCGCCACCCACAGAAGCAGCTTGTAAAGTGTGTCTCAGACCTGCCACTGCAGAGTCTGTGTGCAGTCCAGAACTGCCATCTTGGCTGTGAAGTGCACCCACTTCCCAGCCCCTGAACCTTCCCTTGGCATCATGTAAGTCCCCCTATGGTAGGGTGCATTGTATGTGTAAGGTAGGACATGCCTTGGTATGTGAAGCATGTCCTGGTAGTGAATTACACCCAATTTCGTTTTTCACTACTGTAAGGCTACCTGTTCCCCATAGGCCAGAATGGGCAGTTTGACTATTACATTCTATAGTCCTAACTGACCCCAGGAAAATGGTAGAAAAACGAATTTAGTATGCCTGAGCTCAGAATATTAAAATACATCTTGTAGTGAAGTTTATTTTTATATTCTGTGTTTGAAAATACCACTTTTAGAACTGGCCTTACAAATATAATAACAGGGAGCACTTTCACCAACAGAGATTCTTTGGCGAATTAACTCAAATCAAAGGAAAATGTGAGCACGAGCACACTGCTCATTACATACACGTAAGCAATTTTGACCATTTTATAGACCTGTTCCATTTCTAAGTGTTTGCACAGGTTTGTGTACTGACAGGATGTAACAATAATAATGGAATTTTGGACATTGTTTTTTTCTGAAGGTTGCATTTGGCCACTTGATTCACCGGCTGGTGATTAAGAAGACTGAAGTTGGATATATAAAGATTGAGGTAAAGGGAGCGTGGGTGTGTAGAGTAATTGAAGTGATGGCATTAGAAGGTGGATATGACAGTCTATCCTCTATTTTTGTCTTTTAGCTTGGTGTTCGACGTCCTGAGGAGAACCCGATAATTAATCTCAGTGGGTTCGAAACGCGTCGACTGATCTCATTTGTGACCAAATAGGTGCCCACTAGGATGGGATGACCACTTATTGCTTACCAGAACTGTGGTGTAGACAATATTTAAAGTAAAAAGTGAGCATAGTAGGTCCACCATTTGGCGTTGGCCTCTGAATTATAAGCAGAATTACTAGACTTAAGAACAATGATCAGAGGCAGTGTTTATGTACAAAAGTGAGGTCTAAAAAACCTGTTGGAACCATAGCTACACATGTACTGTATTTGGTTTATAATTGTATAGTGATTTGCACTGTATATTTGTCACATTTGTTTGTCCTTGTTTGTTAAATGTAGTGGTGTCTTCAGTGTATGTTTATTATTGTATTTGTATATATTGTAAATTGAAAAAAAGAAAAAGTCTTTCACCAAAACAAAAGCATGAAATGATTAAAAATACTTAAAAGAAAAATAAAAAGGAATTTTGCAGACCAGATTGTTTAGATCTTCTGGATTCTGGTATAAATGTGATGTTTGAATGATTATCAGTACTGGCATTTTTGTGTTTGTTCTTAATATATCATAATGACAGGAACAAACAAGCCTTACCAGCAGAGAAGGGTAGGAAGGCCTCCTTTGTCACACAGTTATCTTCCTTGTCTAGGAAATAGTCTGGCTTGAATTGATTTGGTGTCTCCCGCTGGCCTGTGTCAAACATTTAAGAGGACAGATTAGCTCAAAAGACAGTGTTCTGTAAGGAAAAAAATGAATCAATCAAATCAATCAATCAAAATATGCTTTATTCGATATCACAGATGATTCATAAAAATCTGCATTAAAACATCCATAAAATCATTTAAAACAGCATAAAATTTAAACAAGTTAAAAAGCTTAAAAAATTACAGTACATAGATACAAGTGCAAGTGCGATCATCAAGGGCACACTCAGTCCATTTCCCGGTTTCACTATAGCCGCTGCCTAGAATTCACAACGGCCCATAAGAATCGAGCCGTTACAGTACATATATAGATGGTAGGTAACATTTGCAAGTGCAAAAAAGCTGGTCGGCTTTGCACAAAGCCCAATTGTCTTAACAAGGGTTTAACATATTTTTTCCTAGCCTCAGAGAAATGTTTACAAAACAAGACAGTATGCATAGTGCTCTGCAAAAACATTTTGTCACAGGTACATTTCCCCATGTCGATGGACCAGTTATTAGTAATGGGAAAACTGATTAAGTGATGGAAGATACCCAGACGGAATTGGGTCAACACAAACCTGTGACGTGCATTAAACACGTTGACTAAATAAAACTGTATATTAAAACATGTCAAAATCATCTGGTTCCTCTGGGCCGAAGGTTTCAATATTTCTGATGCTCGTCTCGTTTCCTCTAAAAGAGTTAAACATTTCATTTTGAATAATTTTCTTGGGACGAGTGCCAAGCTCTCGGAGTGATTGAAATATTCAGGGTAACCAATGACTGCCAAAAAGTTATGTACAAATTTGAGCCAAGGAATTTTAAGGGCTGATGTGGATCTGAGACAATCGCTAATAATCGATCGGTTAAGTGTGGTATGTCCAGATGACCAAACTTTGTGCCATAATAACACTGGCTGTATCCAATCAGGTCAGCAATATAGGAGACTCCTAACTCTGTGTGGCAGACATAAGTTGCACTGCTTTTTGGAACTGGTAAGAGGTTTCTCAGGAAGGCGTTTTCTTCGAGTTGGAGACTATCCGTCTGCCCATATCCCAATAGTTCGGTCCCATACATAGCAGTGGGCCTACATTTAGCCTTGTAAATAGTCAACATTTCCCTCGGATGTTCGATTCCTTGGGTACTAGCAAACTGCAGCAGGGCCCTCGTAGTTTTAACAAATTGAAGTAATCTAGATTTTATAGCCCGTTGCCACTTCCCAGTACAACTAAATACTATCCCCAGGTAAGAAAAAGTTGTTGTGTGCTAATTCTTTCACCCTCAATGAAGATGTCTCGGCGTCGAGAGGCTGTGCTTCCAATATTCATAGCTAAGGTTTATTTTCAGCCCATGATCCCGCATAAAAATGGCAAATTCATCTACTAAGCGCTGAAGCCCAAGGGGGGTACGAGCCATTAACACAGCATCATCTGCATAAAAAAGTGCTGGGGTTGGGCGATGTCCTATTTGGGGTAGGTCAGCTCACTTACTTGCCAAAGTATCCCCTATGCTGTTGAGATAGAGGTTGAACAGGAAGGGGGTGAGGACGCATCCTTGACGTACCCCTCTTCTTATATTAAAAGGCTTGGTGCAGTTGCCATTAATACCGTAGCGTACTCTGCCACTGACCAGTGCGCACAGGTCTCTAAGGAAGTTTACAATGGTACAATCCACTCCCAGACTGGTCATAATAGACCACAGTTTCTTGTGAACCACGAAATCAAATGCAGAAGACAAGTCCACGAAAACTAAAAACAAATTCCCTTCCTTAATATGCGTGTATTTGCCAATTAAAAAATCCAAATTAATGGCCTGTTCGGTAGTCCCCAACCCAGGTCTAAAGCCGTACTGCAGGTCTGAGAGGATGTTGTTAGATTCTGCCCAGTCCTGCAATCGATACAAAAGAATACGCCCAGCCTCCTTCACTAAGGAGTCTAAAAGGGAAATTGGTCTATATTGAGTTGGACTGTTACAGTCGCCCTTTTTAAATATGGGAACAATAACAGACTCGGGCCAGGTGTGCAAGAAACCTTTCTCCCGGCGAGCTCTGAAGAGCAAAGTAATAATAGGGCCCACAGATCAATATTCGACTTAAACAAGTCAATGGGGATCCCATCCGGGCCCGGCGCTTTACCGCCCTTACTAAGCTTCAATGCTGCGACTACTTCGTCCAGAGTGAAGGCCGGATAATTCCTTTGAATAGGGACTAAGGCTGAGGGGGACATGCTAAGGGAGGGTAAGGTGGTCTGGAAGGTCTCGATGTCACTCGTGGGGGAATATAGGTCTGAAAAATGCGTTAACCAAGTAGCCTCGGTGATGGCTATCTCGGCTCGTGGGCAATCCGCAGGGTCATAAGAAGGGGAATTGATAATACGCCAGAACATGGTGTTGTTCTTAGACAAGCTGGCTTCAAGTAAACTATTCCAGGTATCCTCCTTTAAAGATTTTTTCCTTTGCTTGATGGTCGTGTTGTATACAGCTCTACATTCCCGTACCTCCAGGACCTGTCGCGGCTTTCTAGCTAGGGCATGTTTTAACATTTTGTGTGTTTTGGAGCATGTTGCGTCAAATCTACCAGGATGGGGTATCCTAGTCTTTCTCTGTGTGATGAAAAGCCCTTCGCTGATACCCTTTTTTAAAAGGTTAAATGCTTGGATAAGCTCATCTGCCTCCGTGTTTACGTCAAGGCATTGTTCAAAGGGCACCCTATTTTCTCGAATTAATGTCGCTAGAAAGTTAGACAAATCCACCAGAGACCATCTTAAAGCATACCCGTTATGACGGGAGATATCAATGTTCTTCAAGGTAATGGCTCTATGTGTGTCCCCCCTCTGGGCCAAAAGGTTGATATTCAGCGTAACGCTTTGGGGAAAGTGGTCGCTAATAGCAATGTCATATAGAGTGAATCCTTGAACTAGATTAGAGTGGCGCTGGGAAAAGAGTAGATAATCTATCACACTGTTCTCGCCTCTGCCGTTGTAAGTACAACACACTGGAACCGGGGTACTAATAAGCTCGTTACAGAAAGACAAAATGTGTTTAAAAAGCATGTCACTTAGATAGTCCCCATAAGCTGTGTGAGAGAAATGGGTAATATCACTGTTATCTGGGGACGTCATGCCACAAATCTTGTTAGACGGGTGCGAGCATGGACATATGTTAAAATTGCCGCCCCAGAGGATTAAGGAGTTCTTACAATTAGCTGGGAAGGCTAGCTCTAAATCATGGTCTAGACCATTGAGAACAGAAATAATTTCCTGACTGCAGGCATTGTTATAGAAATTTACGAAAGCAATAAAAGAATGTGCAGATATTTGTAAAATGACAATTTGATAGAATGCACTGGTAGCAATTACAGTTGTATTCAAGGGAGACAGCAAATTTGATACGTAAATACATCAACCCCTTTTGGGACATCCGCTATTGGATTGGATCTCCGGGCAATGATATGTTTTAAAACCATTTAAATGTATCGGATCCACTGACCACGTGTCCTGTAGACATAAAATGTGAAATTTGGTAATGAAATCAAGCCAGTCGCTCATGGTGCTTTTATTGCGTAGGCCAGCAACGTTCCAATATAAAACCGTGTTGGCTTCCATGGGAATCTCAGTGACAGTGGGAGATGATGTCAGTAAGGTAGGGGCAAGCTCCGTACCAGAATGTTGTGCCCGAACAGGGCAGGGCTTATGGAACTTTTGAATCTCGTTAGAGTCCAAACAGGGGACCCCAGCACATTCTAAAGGTATAACAGGTCCACACGGTTTATCACCGCTGGGCTGGTTAGGATCCTTCAGTCAATCCACGCCACACAGGGTAGAGAGGGGGTCGAACCTGTTGGAAATTTTAGTGAGGGGAAATTGTGACACAGGATAGTGTTCCTGGTGTTGTGGCAGGACTTCTAAAGGGAACGGGCTGGTGGCTGATAGAAAAAACCAAGAGAAAAAAAACTAACAACTGAGGTCAAGACATAAATAGAGCAATAAGCTACAAATTGCTGCCTAGGGACACCTGAAAATGAGCAAGCAGTTGAATTCTGGTGAGCAATCATGAAAAATAGGATAAAATCTCTAAATGTAATTTATTGACAGCAGTTGCAGACTGCCATTTTCATTCAGTGATCTTTATACTATAAAAAACAAATCAGGCTGTGGACCCGAACCCAAATGAGGCATCCCAAACATTCATTTGGGTTAAGATGCAACTGACACTAATGTCCAGCACAAGATAATGAACCAAGCTTTAACATCAAATCTAGCCCAACTGATACAGGGGCGTGATGGCCTTCCCTTTGGAACATGTAACACAAACCCAACTGAGTCAATTCCACTATTTGCCAAGGCACATGTTTTGAGCTAATGTGTGGACGAAGCCCTGTCCCATTCATTCAGTACTGCTTTCAATCCAAAACAGAGTTGGGAAAGATTTGAGCACCTGAAAAAACAGTGTTCAAACTCTTTTTTTAAAATAATAGTCCAAATGTTATTTATAAATATTTGCCAATTATATTACAGTAAGTAATTAAAAGGTCACAGCCAGTCCGGTCCTATGGGATTTATATTTCGGCGGATGGGATATCCATCACCGTGTGACGAGTAACCCTTCCGCCAAGATCTAAATCAGGCCCTATGTAAAATCTCCTGAAAGTTTTTATGGGCTAGCTTTAACTGTTTATTGGCTAACTGTAATGTTTTATGTGGAGCTTCAAAAATGTTCTAAAATGGATCACTTATTAAGTGCAGACAGAGTACTTTGAGTACAGAGTACGCCATGCGATCTAGCTGAAAGATCAAGGCCCACTCCATGACTGCATTAGTGACACATTGAGCAATCCACATTACTTATACACTGCTGAAAATGTTTACAACTGTTAGAAAATTTCAGCGATTGAATTGTATCATTCTAACGGCATTAACTTAAGTCCAGCATTAAATTAACTTCACAATTTACAAATGAATGCACCACTTAGCGGGTGATTTCTCTACAGGGAATCTAACAAACACAATTGATCTTTTCTTAATGTGATCGAGCTCCAAATTAAATTACTTGTGGGCCCACTGCATTGTGTAGAAATAAATAAAGGGGCTTATTTATGAGCCCCTAGCGCTGCCAGTGTGCCACTTTTTGTGACGCACCGGCAGTGTAAAATATGCGACGCACTACGACATATTTACAATTTACACAGAGACGCATCTAAGCTGTTGTGCTACATTATACCTGCGTCAGGTAAAATGTATGCAGTGTGGGCGTCACCCGGCAGAAAAGGTTCGTAGAAGTGGCGCAGTGAAATCTATCAAATTTCACTATGCCACTTCTTGGACGCCACTGCGTCAAATCCTTACGCCTGCCTCCTGGCAGGCATAAGACTGACGCAAGCCTTTTCACATGGGGCATGTGAAAAGACACAATGCTGGATTGCGTCTGTTTTCAGAAACACTCCAGCAATGCGTCAATTTTGCGCATACAAATACATCAGGAATACTAACGTATCTGTAAATCCTTGCCACATGGAGCGCCGTACAGTAAATATGGCGCATCCATGGTGACGCAAGGAGGGCGCACTGAAAAATATTGCATCGCTGTTTTCATGCAGCGATGCGACACTTTTCATAAATGAGGCCCAAAGGGTTTTTGTATAAAATTACCTGTCCAGTTTGTGCTCAGTGGCGTAACGAAACTTGAGGGGGCCCCTCTGCAAAGGACATAGAGGGGCCCCCCTCCGGACTCACTCAGGAGCTCCCGGGCCTGGGTACTGTGCTGAGGGGGGCCCCTGGAGCTCGGGCCCCCGCACTGCGGGGGCCTTTGTTACACCACTGTTTGTGCTAAGTAGGAGTGATTGAGCTACATACTTTAAAGATACTTTTATAGTGTGTACTAGCTTTATGGACCAGTACTTTAGTGACTGTAAGGACCAGTACTTTGTTGACTGCATGTGACCACGTATTATCTGCCATAGGGGCTACATGCAACATTTGATGCCCGCCCAGGAATGGCAGCCGGGATAGTTTTTGTGATCTTATCAATTGATGCGTCTGCATGAGGTCCAGAGCCTTAGTGTGTAGGAATACAGAAATCTATATTAGAATTTGCTGTAACATTATGCAATGTTTTGTGTGATAGATTCATCATTAGGGATTGAAATACATTGTGTTTTAACGTGATCTGAGACTCAGTTTGGAGGGAATGTTGAATGTTAGTGCAGGAATGAACACCAGTGACTTAACCTGCTGTGATCTGCAGCTGTCAAGTTCAAATTATTTTTTATGATTTTTTATGGGTTATTATTAGTAGGTCTGACCATATGATTTTATTAAATGTACATATATATAATATACTTAAATGCATGGGTTTTTAGCCAGCTCTCATCTTCCACTGGTCTGTTGTTGTGTCATTCACATATTTCTTCCATCCACTACAGCATGCAGCATGGGGTAATGGGTCAGCCCACTCCAGCCACTGCCCTGCTGGCAGTGTCAGTCAAACTGGAGATCAGCCCGTCTGATGGCCATTGGGTGCTCAGGATGTCAGTCTTTCCGCGTGACAGCATTTAAAATATTTACTTCTGATTCAGTATTTACAACAAAATCTTTTGGGGGATTTACAAAGCCATTCATATGTTGATTTGCGTGGCTTTGTAAAAATAAATGGCAACCCAACACAGTGCATTGTGCTGCCTTGCGTTGCCTTGCGTTATGGAGGCGTTTCATGGGCGGTGTATGGGTGTTCACATACATCTACCCATAGATTTTGACACAAACCCTTACTTATAAAGTGTTGTAGAATATTTATCCTTGTTATTTCCTGTTTGCACATGTGCTGCATTCTGCAGCATACATACAAAGAGGAACTAGCCAAAAAGGATAGTTTTTGTGCAGGAAGGCATCCTTTCCTGCACAAAAATAATCCTTACCATAATGCAGGCACCTTTGCACTATGGCACAAGGGTGCCAGTGCTGGTACTAGGCAGCACAAGGTGCGTCAGCGCAAGAGGAGAGTAGTACTGCGCCATTTGTTTGGAGATATAAAGCAGCTCTGCTCTCTCCCTTTCACACAGTGCCTCACAGTAACTTCACTTGCTGCGCTGCGTGAAATGGTACTAAATCCAGCCCCAAATGTTGACTTCCCCAGAGCCACCAGCATTGCTTATGTGTGAATTTTCAATGGTTTGTGTGTATTTATGAGTGACATTCTTCTGCTAATTGAGAGACACTTCAAAATACAGTTTCTCACGAGTAAAAGCAAGTACTGGAGCAGGCAACAGGATGACATACCACCAGTGACCACACGCGTTATTAACTAACAGCCCCAGCCCGTGCCTCTGAGGTGACCATGACTCTCAAGCCATAAGTTGAGTTCTTAGCATTCCAGTGTTGCACTCAGTGCTTTAAATGGGCTGGTACTGTCCGGTACGGAGTACCAGCACTTTTTTATTTTGAGAGGAAGAGTACCGGCACTTCTCAAGACAGACGTAATACTTTTAATTGGAGAGTACCGGCACTTCTCAAGACAAACGTAATACTTTTAATTGGAGAGTACCGGCACTTCTCAAGACAGACGTAATACTTTTAATTGGAGAGTACCGGCACTTCTCAAGACAGACGTACTACTTTTAATTGGAGAGTACCGGCACTTCTCAAGACAGACGTAATACTTTTAATTGGAGAGTACCGGCACTGCTCAAGACAGACGTAATACTTTTAATAGGAGAGTACCGGCACTTCTCAAGACAGACGTAATACTTTTAATTGGAGAGTACTGGCACTTCTCAAGACAGACGTAATACCGGCACTTCTCAAGACAGAGGTAATACTTTTAATCGGAGAGTACAGGCACTTCTCAAGACAGACACAATACTTTTAATTGGAGAGTACCGGCACTTTTAATTGGAGAGTACCGGCACTTCTCAAGACAGACGTAATACTTTTAATTGGAGAGTACCGGCACTTCTCAGAATTAAGCAGGTACTCTGCTACGCAGTACCTGCACTTCTATTTTTCCATTTCAAGCACTGGTTGCACTGACTCACCTGTGTCAAGAGTGAAGTCCCACCCATTGAGTGCTTGCGAGGCTCAGCCAGAGCGTCTTCGGGCCTGGCTGGGGGGCACCGGGTGGTGGTGATTACAGGCTGGGCCTGGACTGCTAGGATTGACCTTAGACAGAGCTCCATTAGTAGCTGCTGCTGAGACCTACTCTGCTAGTGCTCTCGGCTTCGAGGCGCTGGGCAGCGCCTTTAAAGCTGAAAGGTATTCTGACAACAGTTTAGTCGGGTCGAGGCGATCACCATAACAACTAATCACCTCTCCATGACCTGAGCTCGCTCATGTTTGCCTGAGGCAGCAGCACACTGAGATTATGCGTTGGGTAAATTCCAAAGAATCCACAGTGCTGCCTGCAGTGCCTCAAGGTGCTGCTAGAAGCTAGCGATTCTATTATATTATATGTCCATATCAGTGGTGCTATCCACAATTACCTCTGCAAAAATAATGAAAATGCTTTATTTTTGTTATATGTGTAAAAATGCTCATTTAGTTGCTGCCATAGTGAATATATGCCTGATTTTTTATAATAAATAATCACAGTCCAGCGCCCTGAAACCCGCTCAGATCGAATCACGCTACCTAAGACAATAAGTAAATAGTTCAGCATGTAGTGTTGATGTTTCGGGTTCAGTATCTGCGTCAGGACAGGCAGTTATTGCTCTCGGATTCTCGCCCAGTTCCTTACATCACTTGCATGATCTTTACTCTATTTTAGGCCTTGCGCTTCTTTTCAGCTCTGTAGACCTGCTGCCTAGGCTTCTTCTATAAACTGATTGGGTCTTCATATTTGGACGGGCACTGGTTACCCTCTTCATGCACTGAGCTCTCTGCGCTCCTCTCTCAACCTTTACCTTATACAGCGCCTCTCTGTCAATGGCACGAGTCACGGCGCTCGAAGCCAAAGGCTGCCAGAGGTTAGACACCTTCTGCAGCCCCACAGAGCCCGTCGTCCTTCCTGTATTGGAATGAATGCTGCTTTCACCTGCTTCCCTATGCTCTGGGCTACAGGGAGGGCACCCATAGCGGCCAAGGTGAGCGGCAAGAGATAGAAAGACTGTTTTCCACATCTGGCAGCCTAGCCACTCGGGTTCACAAAGAACCACAGCACTACCTTGCCTGAGCAGGGGCCAGCAGGTCTGAGCAGCAGAGGAAACAAATTAGCTACTGTTTGGTTGTGCCGGCGCGTGCGCATTGGAGTAACGCAAAATCATGCCTCAGCAGAATGTGATAAGGGGTCCTGAGTCTCCCATATCACACAGATATCCATTGATCTTGGGCTGAATGGGCCACCCATGAGGGTTGGGGGCCAGAGGCTGCAGGGACCTGCGCTACATCCCTGGTTGTGCGTGGGTCCCAGTCCGGAAAAAGAACAAGGCGTTGGATACGTGTGAAGCTGGGACTGGTGTACTTGCGGTTTCTTATTTGGAGACACCAAGTTGCCAGATTCACAAGGCCCGGGGGACCTGGCCTGATCTCAGATCACACTTTGTTCCAAGGAGCGTTTGCTCTGGCTGCGTCAGGAGAAACAGTAAATAAACAAAGTATTAACTTATTCAAAGTTGTGTGAGCACATCAAGGACTGACTCCCATGCTCGGCCTGCTGCGTAACATTGCCTGACAGCACCAGCAGCAGCTGAGCATGCTGCCTTCATGTTAATTCAATTATGCAGCACCTCATGATTTCACAAAGTCTCAGGCGCTCTAATTATGCATGACTTAGCATTTTAGTGGAGTGATTCTGGCATACCTCCATAAAATGGATTAGTCTAACCCCAGATGTGTGGTACTTGCCTGGGCTGCGTCCCATCCTGTCCTTCAAACCTATATCAGTATCAACTGTTTGGTGGCACATTAAAGTAAGCTTCTCATACTGCTTTTTAGGTCTCTCCTAGACAGTACATGTGCTGTCTCTTTGAGACATGTTGTTTACACTCTGTGGGCTTACAGCCCTCCCATTGCTTTTTATTTGTTATTCCGAGCTTCATTTGTAAATACTTGCATAAATGTGGTCATTCTCTTGTAAATGTCCCTCCTTGTCATGTGTTGTTCCCTCCCACAGAGCATGGCCCAATTACTTGTAGCCTTACACTTTTTTCCTGCAGGTTAGTTTTTGGGCACACTTTTTTTCTTTGCTTTCTGCAAGTGTTTCTGGAAGCTAGCCTTTGTTAGTGTGTCGTCGGTAATGCTTTGTTAGCATGTCGTCAGTACAGCTTTAACCGCTTCGGTGCTCATGACGAGACCAGCTCGTCTTGAGTCACAGTGGAGCTGTGCTCATGACGAGCTGGTTTCGTCATAACGGCTGCGCGCCGCCCACGCGGGATTAATTCCCCGCCTGTGCGGGAGAATTAATAAGTGGGTGGGGTCGTGACGAGACCAGCTCGTCATGAGCACAGCTCCACTGTGACTCATGACGAGCTGGTCTCGTCCACGGCACCGCGGCGCCGCGCTCACCCCCTCGCACCCGTGGGGAATTACTCCCGCAGGGAAGGGGTTAAAACCTCAGGCATGTTGCCATATTATTATTATTTATTTGCTTTCTGTCTTTGAGGCAGCATGTGTCACCATTTTCAAGCTCTTTCTGCAAGGCTGCGTGTGGCACCTCTTAAAGTTATTTATTTGTTGTCTGTCTGCGAGGCAGTGTGTGGCGCCTTTTTATTAAATCTTTATAACATCTTTCATTTTAATTGATTTATTTTGGTTTGTTTATAGAGGAAGCATGTGTAGCCTTTTGTAAGCTCTGAAACAATGTCCATTATTTTTTATTTTTTAGCTTGCTGACTGTGAGGCAGCGTGTGTTGCATTTTGAAAGCTTCAAAACAACTTGCATTATAATAAAGTTATTTTAGTATTTTTATTTATACTGCAGTGTGTTGCCTTTTGTAAGCTTTAAAACATCGTCAATTATTTTCATATTTCTTTGCTTTATGACTGCAAGGCAGCGGGTGTTTACTTATTAAAGCTTTAAAACATCTTGCTCACCCAACAGGAACTTTTTAAAACGTTTTCCCTATACTGTGGAGGAGTCCCCTTTTGCCCTATCCCATTCGCTGCCCACCTCTCCCTTTACTGTACATTCCCACCCCCACTTTGTACCTTCATCTCTGAAGCACCACAATCTAAAACATGAACAGGTTAAGCAAACAAACCTTGCCATGTTGCCTTAGCACAGGGCCTCACAGCAAATGTCCAGATTACCGCACAAGGAAGGCACAGGTTTGTTGCGCTTGTTTTTCTTCTTCCCTATTATTCTTGGTGCACTTTTTGCCATTTGCAGCTAGGTTTTACTGTGCCACACAAACTTCAAAGAAGCCCTTTTCTCCTTTGAAATTGATGTTTATTGTGACAACCGACGTTATCTGCTTTTATTGTGTCAACAGATGTTTTCTTCTTCCAAGTTTATTTTCACTATTACATTGCACAACTGCTTTCTTTATTTGATAGGATGTTTAGCCAAATGTAATTTTTTTCTCCATTTTCACACATAGGGATATTAACCAATTTTCTCAGAATTTAAGGGTCTTGTTTTAGACCATTTTCATTCGACTGGATTTATGTGTTTAACGCATGACTGTGAGGGGACCTTGCACGTCAGTGTTTGTTTATTTTTAAGCACACGTTATCACATTCATATGTCGCAGTCCGTTTCCTTTGAGGTAAGAAAATGTGCTTCCAACGCTCTCTTCACAGGGGACATTTCATTCATCTTTTTTACAGGACTTTTACCGGTTCCCCAGCTCAAAGGCCACTGATATGCAAATAAGGAGACCTGTGTTGCTATGTGTTTTGTTATGTGCAGAGCTGTGGCCTTTGAAGCTGGGGAACCCAATTCAAGTCCCAGCAGCAGCCACAACTTCTTGTGATTGTTGTGCAAATTAGTTGATGTGGACAACTTAAAGCAGAATAATACGCCCCCTTAACGCTGCAAGTGAAAGCAGTATGGAAGCACATTTTCTTATCTCAAGCAAAACTGACCTTGCATGTAAGTGCCTGTTTATTTACCTTTATTCCACCTTGGACAATGCTGTCTTTCATTTGTTATGTTAAGACAGCTTTAAACAATCTTTGCAATTGCACCTCAAACACAGCCTAAGGGCCTGATTATGAGTTTGGTGGTCCTTGAGCGCGCCGCCACGCCAGCGCCCCGCTCCAGGACTGCCAAATCCATCGGAGGTGATGGAGTTTGGAAACGGCCCATCCCTGTGGAATCCAACCTGGTGGCCGACTGAGGCGGGTGAATGTCCCGTACCATCCGGCAAGGTTAAGAATCTGGAGGTCATCTTTGATGACCAGCTCAATTTTGCGGCCCAGATCAACCGTGTAACCTCTTCCTGCTTCTTTTTATTGAAGCTTCTTCAGAAGATTTTTCCCTTCATTCCTCAGGAACTAAGGAAAACGGTGGCAGTGGCCCTTATTTTTTCGAGGTTAGACTATTGCAATGCACATTTTATAGGCATTGACAAGGCACAGAGGGCAAAACTCCAATCAATACAAAATGCTGCGGCTCGTTTATTATTAAACATTCCTAAAGGCCATCCTACCTCTGCTGCCATTAGGTCATTACACTGGCTTCTGATTCAGCAACGGACGGAATTTAAAGCCCTATGCCTGATCCACAAGGCATTATATGGCGGAGGGGCAGCCGATGTCCGGAAATTTTTCTCTTGGTACACTCCCATGAGAAACCTCAGATCCACAAACACGGGTCTCATTTGTACCGCTAAAATTCGTAGAGTCAGATGGGGAGGTAGGAGCCTATCACACTGTGCAGCCAAGCTGTGGAACCAACTGCCTATCACCATGAGACTACTATCGAATAGGCAGCTCTTTAGGAAATTGTTAAAAACTTGGCTGTTCCCCGCGACCTAAGGTCCGGTATAGCTGTTGCAGACCCTCTATCTCACCTCTCAGCGCCAAGACGCGTCGGCATTCGAGCGCTTTAAAAAACTATCCTATCCTATCCTATAGTCAGACTGCCCGCCAGATTAGGAGTTTTGTCCTGGTCTAGCGGGCGGCCCTGTGCCATTCACACAGACGTGCCTATCAACAAGGAACCACAATGGGAAAGTCAAAGCCTGTTCCTGCTCAGCATGGACTGGTGCAGGCCATGCTGTGCAAGAACTGAGATGCATACACACAGGAGGGCACAACATGTGCTCCCCTGCGTGCACCCCGCGGCCCTGAGGCAGCAGGGGGCCCTGTAGGGCCCCTTTTGTTTCCTCTCCGCCACAGTTTTCAGGGCAGTCTCCCCGCCATGAAAACCATGGCAGAGAAGAAACTGGTAATATGCTTGTCGGTGCCGCAGAAGCCCCGCCAAGCACGTTGTGGCCTTAAGGCCGCCACATGGCACACCAACCGCCCAACTTTTAATAAGGCGTTCGGACTGCCAGTGCAGCGGTGCCCGCACTGCCACAGTGGCGAATTCATAATTAGGCCATACGTTTTATTCCCCTCAAACAAGGCTGCCTTTCAATTATTCTGTTACACAGCTTTAAACAATAGTTGTGACTGCAAAAACACAGGATGTTTGCAAGGTATGTTACCCTTCACTTATTTTAACTTATGGGTGTCCAAAAAAGTGACCAAGAGGGCAACATTTACATTCAGCTTTACATTTACCATTATTCCACCCCGGACAATGCTGCCTTTCATTTCTTATATCAGACAGCTTTAAACAATATTTGCAACTGCACCTCAACCATAACTTAAGTTTTCTTTTCAATTTTACTACGCCAAAAAACGAGCTTCAAGGACACGTTTGCTGTGCTTTTAAAAACAAATAGCATTCATTCTTAGCTCAAGCACACATCTTATTTATTTATTAAGGGACCTGCTTGCCTGTTATACACACACTCTGTCGCATTCTATTTCCGTTGAGATAAATGAAATGTGCTTCCTACCCCTCTGTTACGGGGTAAATTTCATGAACCTTTTTCCATGTGCACATTAATTATTTTGCACCATTTCCATCAATTTAAATTAAATTATTTCATACATTAAAATTAAACAGTCCTTTCCACTAAACATGATGCATATTTACTATCACACTACCCAATATTTACCGTGCTTATTGCCTACCTCTACCCTTCCCATTCTCTTTATTAAACACTGCCAAGCCCCCATAAAAAAGTACAATTGTCACTATATCATAATACTTTTTTCAGAAAGTCATTGTTCGTTTTGCTACTTCTCTTCCATTTCACATTTTAATTCAAAGCTCATACCCCCAATAACTAAATAATAATGGCTGTTTCATAGCAATTTAGACTGAAACGTTAAACATAATGTACAGCCACAGTGCTGTACAACATAGCTAAATTAAACTAAACCAATAGTTCTTGCAGAGCCGAGACCTATTGGCTTTGCCAATGCTTGTTTTAAACATGCGCTTTTATTTAAACTTTCATAGTTCATGTAAATAATTGCAAAATACACTGTTTAAGAATGACAGTGGTCCTAAGTCTCATTAAGAGATTTACACAATCATATCCTTGTTGCAGGTTTGCATAACAAGTATTTCTGCGTCACCTAGCATGAGAAACGTAATGCATGTGAGCAAAGCTCTGACTTATTCAAAAGCTCTGGCCTTAAACCTTCGAGATTTCTGTATAGAATATATATTGTGTTTGCACTAGCAGAAGAGCGCTTATATTATTAACTATACTGACACTCTCAGGAACACTGAGCCTTTGTAGGAACTTGGAAGGATTTTGATGCACCTCATTCACCAGCAAATGCATGTGACAATATGTCATACGTAAAAGATTTCATAGCACGGGTAGCATGTTCACCATTTGCTTTGAGAACATCTTAAAGATTTTAGTATTGCCAAATATGAAGGTACTCAATTTTCTGATCCCAGAAGGGTGGGAGACAGAGTCTCAAGATTGGAACTTGTGACCAACATGTTTCAGCAGCAAGTGTTCAACTTACTGAGCCATGGAGCTGCCTTACAAACTGACCTTAATAAGAAGTATTGATGCCACCAGTGAGAATCCATTTTACTAGCTTCACAATAACTGAAGAATGATTTCCCTTGCACTTTAAATTCATTTGTTTTGCAGCAGGTGCACAATTCACAGAGCTATTTTTCCAGGAATGTAATGTGTGACCTGTGGGTTACATAAGAACGCCTCTATGATTCAGGGCTGACAAGATGATTGGAACCCTCTTTTCAGGAAATTCAATAATACAACTGACATTGTCATAATTGACACCTCAGGTTTAGGATACTACACATCTCTCACTCAGAACATAAGAAAATGTGTAATTTCAAAACATGTACAACAACTAAAATGAAATTAAAGAAAGCGCAAAAATGCAGGCATATTAAACACTTTGTTCCCCGAAACTTCAGCGTCACCCTTTTGGGAGGAGCACTGTGATGCAACTCCAATTGATTGCAAGAGAACCACACAAATTACCTTTCTGTGGCATTCTTGCCTCTCTTTTAATGCCATTGAATGTAATCAAAGGGCCGCCTGCTCCATCCAAATGATTCTTACATTCCATCCTCTCAGTCTTTACCAGTCTGAATATATTCTACCACTGATAGACCAAAACATGTACAGAATTTCCTTCAACTTCCTGCCCACACTCACAAAACTTGGACATCCTCTTCTTATTCAACACTGGATCAGTAATGTGTATTCAAACACCAATGTCTAGATCTGCTACTTTTATCTCCTTCCTGTTTCCCTTCACTCTTCATTTTAGCACCAACCCAGAGAGAACTCATCACATATTTCCTACCCAACATCTTCACCATCCAAAAATGGCAAAATTGTGATGGTACAAACATACTCCACATCAGTTCAAGCAGTGATTTACTAATAGCTGAATTCTGCAAAGTTCTACACGACTATAACAATTCCCTAAAAGCACTCAGACATATCAACTGGAACCTGTAGGCAGTTTGGGTGAACTCAAAAAGAACTTTGTTGAAACCTTCAACCTTCCCATTGGACTATTGGTAAAAAAAGTCTGTTTCTCAAATGTATTATACCGCACCTTCCCAGATACTCATTCATGCCTGAAGTGAATTGCAATCCATTGTCTGCAAGATTCTCTTCAGAAACACTCTCTTTAGCAAAAACATCCTGGAAGAATTTAATCATGTTTCTATGGTTGGGTCAGTCACACATTTGGCCTCAAAAGATCTCCAGAAATGATATATCAAAACAACCATACACCTAGTAGGTGTAGGTAAAATCTGAAAAGGATCAAGAAAGTCAACACCAGTTCTCTACCAAAGAAACGTGGCAGTACTCAACACCCGGAGTCCTCAGAAAATTGTTATGATTTTTGTGTTCGCACTAAAATCAAGACTCCTGATAGGTATCAGGTTCCTGATACATGTTCTCCTCGGTCCTTTCAGGAATAATCTGGCCAACAGTATGACAGTGGAGAGGGATCGCAGACAAGGAGAGTACGTGCAACCGAAAAGGGAGACACAACGGCCGACTGACGTGAAGATAAAGGAGGATAGACCTCCTCCATATAAAGCCCCTTTCCAGAAAAAGTAAGCTGCAGCATTAACAGCTAGATATGCCACAGACGGTGAGAACCCTCCTCCTGAACAGGAGTTGGGCGGTGATTCTCCACAACAGCGTGGCAGAAGTCACCATAGTATGCCGGAATCTCCACCAATTTCTGGTAATGAAATCAACTGATATCTTTATTACAGTAGAAACTGCGGATACCCGCATTGCCCCTCCAGACAGACTATATCACTTAGATATTCAAATTGAGGGTGACGTTAAACACACCATTAAAGTGATCTTTTGGGACAACTTGACTGCTTCTTATGATATTCTCCTGGTGGAGGTTGATTGGTCCCCACCTTTTATCCTTGTATGTCGCCAGGGTGAGGATATAATTCTCCCTTCTTTCTCGCACCTTGTCCAAGACGAGGTCAAACCTGCTTATGCTTCTGAATGTGCCCTAGCTTTGGCCCCTGCTCTTTATCGTAATCATACAGGTTGGGATAAGGATTCCCCCTTACCATGTTATTCCTGTACGGTCTGCACCTCAAGTACAGCCTCAGTATCCTATTAAACAGGATGCTAGAGCTCTTGTTAATGAAATTCTTTCCCAACTTGAGTACCAGGGAGTAATTGAACCCTATGTCTCTCAAATGAATAATCCTCTTTTTACTGTTTTGAAACCTCATCATTCCTTTCGCATTGTTTTAGATCATAGACTTTTGAATAGTCATACTCGCACATTTGAGGTGTAAAATACCCATAGTCTGGCACTGATTAACAATATTGTATGTAAAAAATACAAAACCACCTTGGACATTTTCAGTGTTTTTTTTCTGTCAGAATTTGGCTCTAGAGAGCCGCGCCTGGTCCGCATTTATGGCCCTCAGTTTTCAAAGGCGCTAAGCCCGACTGCCTATAGGCTTTAAAAACAGCCCGGGAGTCTTTGCGGCATGCATTTTGTCGATTATTCATGAAATTCACCCTGATGCTCTTTTCTACATTGATGATATCTACCTGAGAGACGATTAATTGAATCCCCACTTGGTAAGAGTGCATCACATTATTTTGCAATTTGCTGAACTTGGTTGCAAATGTATAGGATGTGTCGGATATGATGTGACCAAAGAGGAAAAGAGTCTTGTCCCTCGTTTTCTTGAAAAGTGTACTCAACTGCAGCCTCCTAGCACACTTAAAAAATTGCAGTCTCTGCTGGGATTTTTGAATTTTGGCAGCACATATATACCTGATTATGCCCAACGCATTAAGCCCCTTTATGCCTTAATACTCCCAGATTTTTCAGCTTCCTGCTGGACGTCGGAACACACATTAGCACTCAGATCTTTACATTCTGATCTGCTTGAAACACGTAGTTTGCATACCCATGTTAACAGAACTAACTTAGTCATCCGTGTTTTACCGGGTGGCATTGGATTTACATTTGTAACATTTAGCGAGGGTGAAACGGTACCCATAGCATACAAATCACATCTATATTCCAATGCAGAAATGTGTTTCGCTTCCAATGAAAAAAATCTGACTGCTGTACAGATGGCCATCCTTAAAGAACAGCCATTTGCTCAAGGTAAACACATTATAGTTGTTTCTCCAGTGCCCACCTTAGAGGCTGTTAGACCTGGTACCATTGGCGTGAGTCTCCCTTCCACTTTTTTTTCTGATTGCCTCCTCTGTTTTTGATCTGTTTGCTGGTTTTAGATGCTTTGGGCACTGTGCCACTGCTATTCAGTGCCACAGTGCAAGTGCTCCCTATGTTAAATTGATGTATTGATTAGTGACTCCATGATTGGATCATTTGATTTACTTGTCAGACCCTAGTATAGTGCACCAGGTGTGCCCAGGGCTTGTAAATCAAATGCTGCTGGTGGGCTTGCAGCACTGGTTGTGCCACCCACAGAAGCAGCTTGTAAAGTGTGTCTCAGGCCTGCCATTGCAGAGCCTGTGTGCAATCTGTGACTGACATGTCGACTTGGCAAGTGTACCCACTTGCCAGTCCCTAGACCTTCCCTTATCTTCATATCAGACACCCCTAAGGTAGGCCCAAGGGCAGGGTGCATTGTAAGTATAAGGTAGGACATGCCCTGGTGTGTGTGGTATGTCCTAATAGTGAATTACAGCCATTTTCGTTTTTCACTACTGCAAGGCTACCTGTTCTCCATAGGCCGGAATGGGCAGTTTGATTATAACATCTTATAATCCTAACTGACCCAGGGAACATGGTAGAAAAACGAATTTAGTATGCCTGAACTCAGGATGATAAAATACATCTTTTATTAAAGTTGGTTTAACATTCTGTGTTTGAAAATACCACTTTTAGAAAGTAGGTATTTTCTTGCCTAACTGTCCAAGCCTGCCTCTGCTAGGTTGTGTATTGTGTGTCTGGCTTTGTGAGTGACAGGGGCTGGGGGATTCCAGGAGACAGGGTGAGTCAGCACAGGGCTGAATAGACCTATCTGCATGTAGAGTAGTGGGAGGAGTTGCACCTGGGTCTGAATAGGGCTGTGCCTGCCTTCCACAATGCTGGCTCCACCTCCTGTGGTGTGTCTGATGTCCCTGGCCCACTCTGTCAAAGGAAAGAAGGAGTCCTATAAACAAAGTGCTCCAGGACTGCACAGAACTGGTTTTGACTAGGCAAAGGCCCCTCTGCCTTCAGAGGACAAAGGATTTTGCAGTACAAATATTGGGGCCCTGACCCCAGAACTTTAGATCACTTCTGGAACAACAAGACGAACCTCTGCCAAGGAGAAGAACCAAAGGAAGCTGTAGGAGTTGGACTGCCCCCCTGCCAGTGGGCTGTGTTGCTGGGTTGGCCTACAGTGGTGTCTTCAGTGCCAAAGAGAGGAGAAGGAACTTTTAAAGAACTTTTATCATCTTGCAGAATATTACTCCAAGGGCTTGAACTTGTGCTTGCCTCCTGCTGAAGTCTCAGGGACAAAAGACTTCACCACCAGCTCCCCTCTGAATTTCCTTGCTGGGAATTCTGTCTGCAGAAGCCTGCGTGTCGCTGGGAGCTGGAAGCGACTCAACGAGAAGAAGCGTGTCGCAGCTGTTGCCGTCGCATCGCAGGAGAAGCGTGTCGCCGCCGCAGAGGTCGCCGCCGCATCACCAGAGAAGCGAGCCTTCGTCAAAGCTGTCACCCGACGCATCACCGGAGAAGCGTGTCGCAGGGCCTGTCGCGGCTCCAAAGTTACAGAGTCGCCGCACGGCCGCCGGGCGTGCACTCATCGTCTTCACGTCGTTGCATCAAGGGCGCCATCTTATCGCATCGCACCGGATCGTCGCATCGCATCGAAGCGCCATCGTGCCGCATCACAACCGGAATGCAGTAAGAGAACCTACGCATCACCTCCTCTCCGGTAAGGAACAAGACGCATCCCCTACTCTGCGCAAGCATTGAGGCGCGACGCATCGTCTCCCCCGAAGCAAGGAACCAACGCATCTCCATCCCTGCGAACCTTTTGTTTGTTTTGCGTTACGCATCCAGGTACTTTTGTGAGAACTTTGTCGCACTTACCATCAACTTGAACTAAGTTACTTCTACCATCTTTAAGTCAATTTTGAGTACAGTATTGTGGATTTTTGTCGTTTATGGTCTTGTGTTAAGTCTATGTAAAGAATACTTATTTTTATAAAAACCTGTGTGGTGTCCATCTGTAGTTTTCACTGTATTACTGTATGTGTTCACAAATGCTTAACACACTGCCTCTGAGATAAGCCTGTCTGCTCGTGCCAAGCTACCAAGGGGGTGAGCAGGGGTTATCCAGTAGTGTAACTACTTTGCCCTGACGTAGAAGCAAGGGTCCCTATTTGGTCAAAGGTACCTACCTCTGCCAACTAGAGACCCCCAGTTCTAACATTGGTGGTCAGCGGTGAGGATTTGGACCTGCATTTGTGACTCATATACAGTAATTGGTGTACACTACTAGTGAGTGCAGACCAAACGCGACCACATACTTTTGTTGGTAGAATTTTTTTCCTTGGACTGTTATTTTTCCTGAGAACTACCAATTCTTACTGCCATGAGTAGACCAGCATCTGTTGCATCTATGGATCTAGATTTTGAGGAGGAGAGGTTGGAAACCTACACTTTGAAACAGCTCAAACATCTCTGCAAGAAATTGAAAGTTGCTACACCAGGCATTTCTAAAAAGGATGACTACCAAAAGGTGCTGAGGGCCTGGGTAGAAGCAAGAAATGCCCCTGAGTTGGTGGTGGAGCCAGCTGGGGATGCAAATGGGCAACTGGATAGGCCAGAGTTTCCAGCCAGGGGAGGGTACCGTCCCCACCTGGCAGTAGCATCTCTTCTAAAGACCTGTCCCCCAGAGAGTTGGAACACAGGGAGAGAAATAGGGCACACAAGCTGGAGATGGCTAAGCTTAAGATGGAGGGTCAGAGGGAAATAGAGAATAACAGGTTGTCCTTGGAGAGAGAGAGATGAGAATGGAGCATGAGAGAATGTTGAGGGAGTTAGAGATCAAAGCGCAGGGCTTAGAAATCAATCCCTCTGGTGGCAGCGCACCATCTGTGCCTTCAGAAGGCAGGGTATATATTCCCAAGGATGTCATCAAAGATTTCCATAAGCATGAAGATATTGGGCAGTGGTTTGCAGCCTATGAGATAGCAATGTTGGCCCACCGGGTCCCTGAGAAGGATTGGGGAGCTGGGTTGTGGCGTCGCATTGTGAGTGAGGGGAGGGATACTTTGCTAGACCTACCCAGTGAAAATAGGATGTCTTATGCCCACATGAAGGAAGTCCTGATGACAAGGTATGGTTTGACCCCAGAACTCTATAGACAGAGATTCAGGAATTGTAAGAAACTGGAGGCAACCACTTGGGTAGAATATGTATCTTTCTTTTGCAGAGCTATGGATGGTTGGGTGAAGGGTGGCAAAGTGGATACTTTTGAAGTGCTCTATGATTTGTTTGAATGAGAGTACTTGTCTAATAATTGTTTTCCAGAGCTACGCCAGCACCTTATTGATAGCAAGCTAACTAACCCTAGGAAGCTTGCTGAGGAGGCGGACCGCTGGGTCAGTACTAGGGTCCACAAGGGTCATGTGGGAGATTCCGCCAAAGGTGGGCAGGGTCCCCAGCAGAAGAGTGGGGGGGACAAGGGTAAACAGAGGGAGTTCCAGAAAGGGCCCCAAAGTAATTCCCAAGGGAACCAAGGGAAGGGTTCCCAGCCTCCCCCTGAGAAGAAGCTAGAGGCCCCGACAGGTAAACTTGTTCAGAGGGGCCCCTACAAGTGCTTTACGTGTGGTCAAGTGGGCCACCATTGGTATGATGCACAGTGTCCCATGAAGGATTCCAAAGCACCACCCCGTGCACCACCCCGTCAGTTGGCGAGTGTAGCCCTGGGAGGGGAGGGGATGGGTGCCCAAGGTGGGTGGGGTCCCGCAGAAATGTCCCTTGTCTCTTTAGGAGACTTTGAGATGGTCCCTGAGACCCAGCTGCCTGATAACACTAAGAAGTACAGGCAGTGGGTGACCATCAATGGCCATAGGGTGGAGGCTCTGAGGGACACCGGGGCTAGTGTGACAGCTGTCAATTGCCGGTTGGTGTCCAAGGAGCAGGTTATCCCTCATGCATTATTCCCTGTAGTTGCCGTGGACAACTCGCAGAGCCAGTGTAAGGTGGCTCAAGTTCCCTTTGAGTGGGGGGGGGCTCAGGTACTCTCCAAGTTGCTGTGAGGCCAGCCATGCCTGTTGATTGTCTGTTGGGCAATGATTTAGAGAGCTCCCCTTGGGCTAAGGTGGAGAGGAAGTCTCATTTGGAGATGTTGGGTCTGCCTGAGTGGGCGTGTGTCACCACTCGGTCTATGGCAGCCAGTAACGGTGTTCAAGAGATCCTGGAGCCTGAAAGTATGGCCCAGGAACCTGCCTTAAAGAGAAGAGGTGGGGGGTGCAGGAAACCAGCCCCCATTGTTCCCACGGTCCAGGAGGAGGCAGACCTTGAGGGGGATGCCCTGGAACCTACAGGGGAACAAGTTGCTGAACTGGGGGACCTGCCTCAGCTGACCCATTGGCAGCAGGAAGGAGGCCCCTCCAGGGAGGAATTTTGTGCAGAGCAAAGGAAGTGCCCTTCTCTTGAGGGTGTGCGGCAACAGGCCACAGCCCAGGCAGCAGGTGATCAGCCTGGATCACATTGGATCTACTGGGAGAACGACCTCCTGTATAGTGAGCCTAAGGTTGCTGAGCCTGGGTCAGCCCGTGTGCTGGTGGTACCCCAGCGCTTCAGAGCCTTCCTACTGGGTTTGGCTCATGATGTACCTTTAGCTGGACATCTGGGGCAGAACAAGACCTTTGAAAGGCTTGTCTCCCACTTTTATTGGCCCCAGATGCGGAAGAGTTCAGACACTCATTGTAGGACATGTGAAACTTGCCAGGCAAGTGGGAAAAGTGGAAGGAAGCACAAGGCTCCTCTCCAACCTTTCCCTGTAGTCAGTACCCCCTTTGAACGGGTGGGCATTGACATTGTGGGGCCACTGGACCCCAAGACAGCCATGGGCAACAGGTTTATCCTGGTCTTGGTGGACCATGCTACCCGGTACCCGGAAGCCATCCCGCTCAGGACAGTGACGGCCCCCGTGGTGGGACGTGCACTGATGGGGATTTTCTCCCGTGTGGGGTTCCCCAGAGAGGTGGTGTCAGACCGTGGTACAAACTTCATATCCAACTATATGAACTCCCTGTGGAAGGAGTGCGGTGTTACTTATAAGTTCACCACTCCTTACCACCCCCAAGGTAATGGGCTGGTTGAGAGATTCAACCGGGCCCTCAAAGGCATGATAATGGGTCTTGAGGAACCTATGAGGCGTAAGTGGGACGTCCTCTTGCCATGCCTCCTGTTTGCTTACCGTGAGGTGCCACAGAAGTCCTTAGGGTTCAGTCCCTTTGAACTGCTCTATGGTCACCTGGTAAGAGGACCTTTGAGTCTGGTCAAGGAAGGCTGGGAGCAATCTCCCAGGAAACCTCCCCAGGATGTATACAGTCACATGCTGGCCTTCAGGAACCAGACCAGGCGATTCAGGCAACTCGCTGAGGCGAATCTGGAAGCCAGCCAGGAAGAGATGAAGCGGTGGTACGATCAGAATGCCACTCTGATTGAGCTTCAACCTGGACAGAAAGTTTGGGTCATGGCCCCTGTAGAGCCTTGTGCGCTCCAGGACAGGTGGACCGGACCATTTGAGGTGGTGGAGCGCAAGAGTGATGTCACCTACCTGGTGAACTTGCGGTCTCCAAGGAACCCTTTGCGGGTCCTGCATGTTAACCGCCTGAAGCCCCACTTAGAAAGGTCCGAAGTGGGCAAGCTCCTAGCGACAGATGATGGAATGGATGTCAGGAATCCTAGCTTCAGGACTAAAAGACACCAATTAGTGGGAGCTACCTCTATTCCTTACTACAAGGCTCGAGTTGGCAATATAAAATTCTATTTGACTCGCAATGACCAGTCCTGGACAGTACTGGTCAGGAAATATGCCTCTAAGATGGCTGGCTGCGCTAGGGTTAGCGCTTCAGCCTATTTTCAATAGCGCGTGGTTCCAAGCACAGCTGAGGCTCGCGCTCACCCTCAGCTGTGCGCACTTCACCAAGACCGTTACACGAGTAACAGTGCTTGGCTGCGCGTCCGTGTAGTTCTTAGAGTAGGTTTTAGGCGCTCACGAACTCCGTCGGAAGGACAAAGAATCTCCTAGCGTCGGGTTTCAATTAAAAGAGAAACAATTGCAGCGGTTGGCATTCCAGAGATTCCGGTGAAATTTCAGCATTCTCCCTTCGGACCAGTTCCTAATATAGTCATGCAAGTACCTCATAGAGGAAGGCAGCGTTGTGTGTATTAGTTGCAGTATGGTGTATTATTGGATAATTAGTCAGTTAAGTTCATTACCTGTGTAGACAGTTTGCGAAGTTAAAACGAGGGTCATAAATATCTAGTAGACTCACCTGAAGGTTTCAACTCCAGTAAGGCTCCCAGGTAAAACTTCCTGAAAACAAGAAAAAATAATATTAAAACATCACAAAGAAAACAAAGAAAAGGTAACAGAAAGGTTGTTAAGAATAAAATAATTAGAAGAGAAAAGGGAAAAGTAATATATATACTAAACATTGCTTATCTTCACAGGTTTTTCCTTTTCCTCACACTATTCATTTCTGAGTGGATAAAAGTAGACACAGCAAACTAGAAGAGGGGCAAACACCTAGTTCTTCACGGGTACGTTATAGGAGACTAGTTGAACACAGAAATTAAATAGAAGACTGATTCTAGTGGGACTGTAGTAATTTGTGTTTTGTGTTACAGCGCCTAGAAACGAGAGCAGTTCCAAAGAAACAGTTAGAAGTAGCTGCATACAGAAGACGCCAGATATAGAAGACTAAGCGATACAAAAGGGGATGATGGACGGAACGTTTGAGCCAATCAAACACTCACCCCCAGTCAACTGATCTGGGTTTAATCCATCATCATTCTTTAGCTCACTCCACCACCCCAGTTCAGACATGGCCATATGCAAATCAGTCTGACCCTGTGCCTCATGGGAACAGTCCAGCCCGAACTGCCAAGCCATGTCTTCCCTGGACCGGAAACAAGCATCCTAGGACCGGTTTCTGGCATTCCAGCCGTCATCAGCCAGGCTTGCTTGAATCCAGTGGCAAAGTGAGCAAGGGACCCACGTCTGGGCATACCCCCGCCAACTTAGGGCGAACAAAGCGATACAAAAGGGGATGATGGACGGAACGTTTGAGCCAATCAAACACTCACCCCCAGTCAACTGATCTGGGTTTAATCCATCATCATTCTTTAGCTCACTCCACCACCCCAGTTCAGACATGGCCATATGCAAATCAGTCTGACCCTGTGCCTCATGGGAACAGTCCAGCCCGAACTGCCAAGCCATGTCTTCCCTGGACCGGAAACAAGCATCCTAGGACCGGTTTCTGGCATTCCAGCCGTCATCAGCCAGGCTTGCTTGAATCCAGTGGCAAAGTGAGCAAGGGACCCACGTCTGGGCATACCCCCGCCAACTTAGGGCGAACAAAGCGATACAAAAGGGGATGATGGACGGAACGTTTGAGCCAATCAAACACTCACCCCCAGTCTCTTCTCTGTCCCATACCCCTTTCCCCCCCGGGACTGGCTTCACGCTACTAAGGACTGATATTGGGGCGTGGTGGGAGTCTCAAGGGGGCGTTGGGAACAGTCGTCATTCTGCTCCTGTGAAGAACCTGGGAAACTTCAAGTAAGACTCTGACAATGGAGGAGGAGACTGAGCCTCTTCCTGACCTCCTGTCTGCAACAGAGCAAGATGGGTCAGTGGATGTTGTCAGCCTCTCTGCCACACTGACCCCTGATCAGCAGCAAGATTGTCGCCAACTGTTGGGACAATTCTCTGATTTGTTTTCCCTGATTCCTGGTGTCACTGAGTGGTGCGTCCATGATGTGGACACTGGGGACAGTCCTCCTGTGAAGCACAAGGCTTACAGAGTGACTGACAAGGTCAGAGCTTACATCAAGGAGGAAGTCTCCAAGATGTTTGCCTTAGGGGTGATTGAGTCCTCTCACGGTCCTTGGGCCAGCCCAGTGGTCTTGGTCCCAAAGGCTGCCGCGCCTGGTGCCACACTCGAACTCCGGTTCTGTGTGGACTACCGAGGACTCAATTCAGTCACCAGGACTGATGCGCACCCCATCCCCAGAGCTGATGAGCTCATTGATCGGTTAGGGGCTGCACGGTACCTCAGCACGTTTGATTTGACATCTGGGTACTGGCAGATCGCCTTGACTGATGGGGCCAAAGAGAGGTCAGCATTCTCCACACCAGATGGGCACTACCAATTCCGGGTTATGCCCTTTGGGATGAAGAATGCCCCTGCCACCTTTCAGAGGTTGGTCAACCAGGTGTTGGCTGGACTGGAGGATTTCAGTGCCGCCTACCTGGATGACATTGCAGTGTTCGGCGCCAGTTGGGAAGAACATCTGCGCCACCTCTGGGAAGTGTTGATGGCACTGCGAAAGGCAGGCCTCACGATCAAGGCGAGTAAGTGCCAGATCGGGCAGGGTTCCGTGGTGTACTTGGAGCACCAGGTAGGGAGCGGCCAGGTGGCGCCCCTACAACCCAAGATTGATACCATCCTGGCATGGGAACCCCCAAAGACTCAGACACAGGTGAGAGCCTTTTTAGGACTCACGGGGTACTACAGGAGGTTTGTCAAGGGGTATGGCAACATTGTTGCACCCTTGACTGAGCTGACTTCCAGGAAGCAGCCCAAGAAAGTGAACTGGACTGACACCTGTCAGAAGGCTTTTGACGCCCTGAAGACTGCCATGTGCAGAGCACCCGTGCTTCAGGCGCCCAACTTCTCAAAAGAATTCATTGTTCAAACAGACGCTTCAGAGCATGGTGTGGGGGCTGTTCTATCACAGATTAATGAGGAGGGCCTAGACCAACCTGTAGCCTTCATCAGTAGGAGGTTACTTCCACGGGAACAGAGGTGGAGTGCAATTGAGCGTGAGGCATTTGCTGTGGTCTGGGCACTGAAGAAGTTGAGACCATGCCTGTTTGGGACTCACTTCCGGGTTCAGACAGACCACAGGGCCCTCAGATGGCTGATGCAGATGAGGGGTGAGAACCCAAAGTTGTTGAGGTGGTCCATTTCCCTACAGGGGATGGACTTTACGGTGGAACACCGCCCTGGTACAGAACACACCAATGCTGATGGTCTGTCCAGATTTTTCCGCCTTAGTGATGAGAACTCCCAAGGGGAAGGGTAGTTCTCCCCACATTTCAGCTGGAGGGGACACGTGTTAGACCTGGTACCATTGGCGTGAGTCTCCCTTCCACTTTTTTTTCTGATTGCCTCCTCTGTTTGTGATCTGTTTGCTGGTTTTAGATGTTTTGGGCACTGTGCCACTGCTATTCAGTGCCACAGTGCAAGTGCTCCCTATGTTAAATTGATGTATTGATTAGTGACTCCATGATTGGATCATTTGATTTACTTGTCAGACCCTAGTATAATGCACCAGGTGTGCCCAGGGCTTGTAAATCAAATGCTGCTGGTGGGCTTGCAGCACTGGTTGTGCCACCCACAGAAGCAGCTTGTAAAGTGTGTCTCAGGCCTGCCATTGCAGAGCTTGTGTGCAATCTGTGACTGCCATGTCGACTTGGCAAGTGTACCCACTTGCCAGTCCCTAAACCTTCCCTTATCTTCATATCAGACACCCCTAAGGTAGGCCCAAGGGCAGGGTGCATTGTAAGTATAAGGTAGGACATGCCCTGGTGTGTGTGGTATGTCCTAATAGTGAATTACAGCCATTTTCGTTTTTCACTATTGCAAGGCTACCTGTTCTCCATAGGCCGGAATGGGCAGTTTGATTATAACATCTTATAATCCTAACTGACCCAGGGAACATGGTAGAAAAACAAATTTAGTATGCCTGAACTCAGGATGATAAAATACATCTTTTAGTAAAGTTGGTTTAACATTCTGTGTTTGAAAATACCACTTTTAGAAAGTAGGTATTTTCTTGCCTAACTGTCCAAGCCTGCCTCTGCTAGGTTGTGTATTGTGTGTCTGGCTTTGTGAGTGACAGGGGCTGGGGGATTCCAGGAGACAGGGTGAGTCAGCACAGGGCTGAATAGACCTATCTGCATGTAGAGTAGTGGGAGGAGTTGCACCTGGGTCTGAATAGGGCTGTGCCTGCCTTCCACAATGCTGGCTCCACCTCCTGTGGTGTGTCTGATGTCCCTGGCCCACTCTGTCAAAGGAAAGAAGGAGTCCTGTAAACAAAGTGCTCCAGGACTGCACAGAACTGGTATTGACTAGGCAAAGGCCCCTCTGCCTTCAGAGGACAAAGGATTTTGCAGTACAAATATTGAGGCCCTGACCCCAGAACTTTAGATCACTTCTGGAACAACAAGACGAACCTCTGCCAAGGAGAAGAACCAAAGGAAGCTGTAGGAGTTGGACTGCCCCCCTGCCAGTGTGCTGTGTTGCTGGGTTGGCCTACAGTGGTGTCTTCAGTGCCAAAGAGAGGAGAAGGAACTTTTAAAGAACTTTTATCATCTTGCAGAATATTACTCCAAGGGCTTGAACTTGTGCTTGCCTCCTGCTGAAGTCTCAGGGACAAAAGACTTCACCACCAGCTCCCCTCTGAATTTCCTTGCTGGGAATTCTGTCTGCAGAAGCCTGCGTGTCGCTGGGAGCTGGAAGCGCGACTACCTGGAACCTTTAGGGAACCTCCTAAGCAAATCTGGGATCCTTTACCATCTGTATGCTGACGACACGCAAATCTACCTTAAGGTGTCCTCCGCACACGATCTCTCCCTACTCAATTCTACCCTCAACTCTATTCACAACTGGATGTCAGCTCACCAACTCATTCTGAATCCTGCCAAAACTGAATTCCTCCTCCTCTCTACCTCTCTCTCACCTCCTCCTGTTCAATCTTGGATGGATCAGCTGAACCTTCTCAACAACAAACCCATCATTGTTGACAGCGCTAAATCCCTAGGTGTCATTCTCGACAAAAGACTCAACCTAATCGCCCACATCAACTCTATTGCTAAGAATGCACGGTACCAGCTGCGCCTTCTGTGGGGGATCCGTTGGTTCTTCCCGGAGAAAGACTTAAAAACCTTGGTACAATCTCTGGTTCTCTCAAGACTGGATTACTGCAATTCTCTTCTGACTGGCCTACCCAAATCCCACCTCTCCCCTCTCAAATCCATCCTCCATTCAGCAGCTCGCTTCATTTCAGGGTCTAAGCGAAGCGACCACATCACTCCTATCCTGTCCTCTCTGCGATGGCTTCCGATCGAGGCAAGATCTATTTACAAAACTGCCTGCATCACACACAAAGCCTTACACACGTCCTCCCCTTGTTACCTGGCGAATAAATTGAAATTGTCCGGTGGCTCTCGCCCTTCTCGCAATGCGGAAAAGCTTCTGCTTGAGCCCCCATCTTCAAAAGGGAAAGATCGATGGCTCAATCCTTCTCGGGCAATGCGGTGAGAATCTGGAACTCGCTTCCCCCACTGCTCCGTGCCACCTCCTCTACCTGGATCTTCAAAGCTGACCTCAAGTCTCTTCTATTCCAAAGACACTTCCAGAACTAATACGTTCGGTCTCAGGCCCCTCTAGGAAGCTCGCTCGTCAGTATAAAGTTGTACTTTTGTCTGTTCATCCCTTATTCTATGTGTTGTGTTGGTTTTTATGTGCGTGTTCCCCCATTTTAAATCCCCTGTGAAGTCACGCCCTCTCTACTACCTCAAGGAAGCTCTTCCATGATAGGAATTCTGTATTCCAAGCCTATAGAAGGGCCTTCTCAGTGTGCTTTGAGTTACTGCCACTTATTACAGTATTATGCCTTTAGTGGTATTTTGTACCCCTTGTATCATATATTTTGTACCCCATGTACCCCCTGCTGAATTCACGCCCTCTCTACTACCTCAAGGAAGTTCTTCCACTATAGGAAATTCTGTACTCCAAGCCTATAGAAGTGCCTTCCCAGTGTGTCAAGTGTGAATGCCACTTATTGCAGCATTATACCTCCATTTGTATTTGGTATCCCATGTTTCATGCACATCTGTCACTTTTTCCTATTGGAACTTATTCCTCTTTTTGTATTTGGTTTGTTTGTTTTTGCACAATTGTCACTTTTTCTTCATGCAATGTAACGCTTGCCTTTGTATTATGCTCATTTGTATCCTCCTCCTTATGTAATGTTGCTGATCCTGTTGTGAAGCGCTCTGACACCCTCGGGTAAAGTCCGCGCTATATAAAAACGCATAAATAAATAAATAAATAAATAACGAGAAGAAGCGTGTCGCAGCTGTTGCCGTCGCATCGCAGGAGAAGCGTGTCGCCGCCGCAGAGGTCGCCGCCGTATCACCAGAGAAGCGAGCCTTCGTCAAAGCTGTCACCCGACGCATCACCGGAGAAGCGTGTCGCCGCCGTAGAGGTCGCCGGCGCATCACCGGAGAAGCGTGTCGCAGGGCCTGTCGCGGCTCCAAAGTTACAGAGTCGCCGCACGGCCGCCGGGCGTGCACTCATCGTCTTCACGTCGTCGCATCAAGAGCGCCATCTTATCGCATCGCACCGGATCGTCGCATCGCATCGAAGCGCCATCGTGCCGCATCGCAACCGGAACGCAGTAAGAGAACCTACGCATCACCTCCTCTCCGGTAAGGAACAAGACGCATCCCCTACTCTGCGCAAGCATTGAGGCGCAACGCATCGTCTCCCCCGAAGCAAGGAACCAACGCATCTCCATCCCTGCGAACCTTTTGTTTGTTTTGCGTTACGCATCCAGGTACTTTTGTGAGAACTTTGTCGCACTTACCATCAACTTGAACTAAGTTACTTCTACCATCTTTAAGTCAATTTTGAGTACAGTATTGTGGATTTTTGTCGTTTATGGTCTTGTGTTAAGTCTATATAAAGAATACTTATTTTGATAAAACCTGTGTGGTGTCCATCTGTAGTTTTCACTGTATTACTGTATGTGTTCACAAATGCTTAACACACTGCCTCTGAGATAAGCCTGTCTGCTCGTGCCAAGCTACCAAGGGGGTGAGCAGGGGTTATCCAGTAGTGTAACTCCTTTGCCCTGACGTAGAAGCAAGGGTCCCTATTTGGTCAAAGGTACCTACCTCTGCCAACTAGAGACCCCCAGTTCTAACATTGGTGGTCAGCGGTGAGGATTTGGACCTGCATTTGTGACTCATATACAGTAATTGGTGTACACTACTAGTGAGTGCAGACCAAACGCGACCACATACTTTTGTTGGTAGAATTTTTTTTTCCTTGGACTGTTATTTTTCCTGAGAACTACCAATTCTTACTGCCATGAGTAGACCAGCATCTGTTGCATCTATGGATCTAGATTTTGAGGAGGAGAGGTTGGAAACCTACACTTTAAAACAGCTCAAACATCTCTGCAAGAAATTGAAAGTTGCTACACCAGGCATTTCTAAAAAGGATGACTACCAAAAGGTGCTGAGGGCCTGGGTAGAAGCAAGAAATGCCCCTGAGTTGGTGGTGGAGCCAGCTGGGGATGCAAATGGGCAACTGGATAGGCCAGAGTTTCCAGCCAGGGGAGGGGTACCGTCCCCACCTGGCAGTAGCATCTCTTCTAAAGACCTGTCCCCCAGAGAGTTGGAACACAGGGAGAGAAATAGGGCACACAAGCTGGAGATGGCTAAGCTTAAGATGGAGGGTCAGAGGGAAATAGAGAATAACAGGTTGTCCTTGGAGAGAGAGAGAATGAGAATGGAGCATGAGAGAATGTTGAGGGAGTTAGAGATCAAAGCGCAGGGCTTAGAAATCAATCCCTCTGGTGGCAGCGCACCATCTGTGCCTTCAGAAGGCAGGGTATATATTCCCAAGGATGTCATCAAAGATTTCCATAAGCATGAAGATATTGGGCAGTGGTTTGCAGCCTATGAGATAGCAATGTTGGCCCACCGGGTCCCTGAGAAGGATTGGGGAGCTGGGTTGTGGCGCCGCATTGTGAGTGAGAGGAGGGATACTTTGCTAGACCTACCCAGTGAAAATAGGATGTCTTATGCCCACATGAAGGAATTTTCTGATGACAAGGTATGGTTTGACCCCAGAACTCTATAGACAGAGATTCAGGAATTGTAAGAAACTGGAGGCAACCATTTGGGTAGAATATGTATCTTTCTTTTGCAGAGCTATGGATGGTTGGGTGAAGGGTGGCAAAGTGGATACTTTTGAAGTGCTCTATGATTTGTTTGAATGAGAGCACTTGTCTAATAATTGTTTTCCAGAGCTACGCCAGCACCTTATTGATAGCAAGCTAACTAACCCTAGGAAGCTTGCTGAGGAGGCGGACCGCTGGGTCAGTACCAGGGTCCACAAGGGTCATGTGGGAGATTCCGCCAAAGGTGGGCAGGGTCCCCAGCAGAAGAGTGGGGGGGACAAGGGTAAACAGAGGGAGTTCCAGAAAGGGCCCCAAAGTAATTCCCAAGGGAACCAAGGGAAGAGTTCCCAGCCTCCCCCTGAGAAGAAGCTAGAGGCCCCGACAGGTAAACTTGTTCAGAGGGGCCCCTACAACTGCTTTACGTGTGGTCAAGTGGGCCACTATTGGTATGATGCACAGTGTCCCATGAAGGATTCCAAAGCACCACCCCGTGCACCACCCCGTCAGTTGGCGAGTGTAGCCCTGGGAGGGGAGGAGATGGGTGCCCAAGGTGGGTGGGGTCCCGCAGAAATGTCCCTTGTCTCTTTAGGAGACTTTGAGATGGTCCCTGAGACCCAGCTGCCTGATAACACTAAGAAGTACAGGCAGTGGGTGACCATCAATGGCCATAGGGTGGAGGCTCTGAGGGACACCGGGGCTAGTGTGACAGCTGTCAATTGCCGGTTGGTGTCCAAGGAGCAGGTTATCCCTCATGCATTCTTCCCTGTAGTTGCCGTGGACAACTCGCAGAGCCAGTGTGAGGTGGCTCAAGTTCCCTTTGAGTGGGGGGGGTCTCAGGTACTCTCCAAGTTGCTGTGAGGCCAGCCATGCCTGTTGATTGTCTGTTGGGCAATGATTTAGAGAGCTCCCCTTGGGCTAAGGTGGAGAGGAAGTCTCATTTGGAGATGTTGGGTTTGCCTGAGTGGGCGTGTGTCACTACTCGGTCTATGACAGCCAGTAAGGGTGTTCAAGAGATCCTGGAGCCTGAAAGTATGGCCCAGGAACCTGCCTTAAAGAGAAGAGGTGGGGGGCGCGGGAAACCAGCCCCCATTGTTCCCACGGTCCAGGAGGAGGCAGACCTTGAGGGGGATGCCCTGGAACCTACAGGGGAACAAGTTACTGAACTGGGGGACCTGCCTGAGCTGACCCATTGGCAGCAGGAAGGAGGCCCCTCCAGGGAGGAATTTTGTGCAGAGCAAAGGAAGTGCCCTTCTCTTGAGGGTGTGTGGCAACAGGCCACAGCCCAGGCAGCAGGTGATCAGCCTGGATCACATTGGATCTACTGGGAGAACGACCTCCTGTATAGCGAGCCTAAGGTTGCTGAGCCTGGGTCAGCCCTTGTGCTGGTGGTACCCCAGCGCTTCAGAGCCTTCCTACTGGGTTTGGCTCATGATGTACCTTTAGCTGGACATCTGGGGCAGAACAAGACCTTTGAAAGGCTTGTCTCCCACTTTTATTGGCCCCAGATGCGGAAGAGTTCAGACACTCATTGTAGGACATTTCAAACTTGCCAGGCAAGCGGGAAAAGTGGAAGGAAGCACAGGGCTCCTCTCCAACCTTTCCATGTAGTCAGTACCCCCTTTGAACGGGTGGGCATTGACATTGTGGGGCCACTGGACCCCAAGACAGCCATGGGCAACAGGTTTATCCTGGTCTTGGTGGACCATGCTACCCGGTACCCGGAAGCCATCCCGCTCAGGACAGTGACGGCCCCCGTGGTGGGACGTGCACTGATGGGGATTTTCTCCCGTGTGGGGTTCCCCAGAGAGGTGGTGTCAGACCGTGGTACAAACTTCATATCCAACTATATGAACTCCCTGTGGAAGGAGTGCGGTGTTACTTATAAGTTCACCACTCCTTACCACCCCCAAGGTAATGGGCTGGTTGAGAGATTCAACCGGACCCTCAAAGGCATGATAATGGGTCTTGAGGAACCTATGAGGCGTAAGTGGGACGTCTTCTTGCCATGCCTCCTGTTTGCTTACCGTGAGGTGCCACAGAAGTCCTTAGGGTTCAGTCCCTTTGAACTGCTCTATGGTCACCCGGTAAGAGGACCTTTGAGTCTGGTCAAGGAAGGCTGGGAGCAATCTCCCAGGAAACCTCCCCAGGATGTATACAGTTACATGCTGGCCTTCAGGAACCAGACCAGGCGATTCAGGCAACTCGCTGAGGCGAATCTGGAAGCCAGCCAGGAAGAGATGAAGCGGTGGTACGATCAGAATGCCACTCTGATTGAGCTTCAACCTGGACAGAAAGTTTGGGTCATGGCCCCTGTAGAGCCTTGTTCGCTCCAGGACAGGTGGACCGGACCATTTGAGGTGGTGGAGCGCAAGAGTGATGTCACCTACCTGGTGAACTTGCGGTCTCCAAGGAACCCTTTGCGGGTCCTGCATGTTAACCGCCTGAAGCCCCACTTAGAAAGGTCCGAAGTGGGCATGCTCCTAGCAACAGATGATGGAATGGAGGAGGAGACTGAGCCTCTTCCTGACCTCCTGTCTGCAACAGAGCAAGATGGGTCAGTGGATGGTGTCAGCCTCTCTGCCACACTGACCCCTGATCAGCAGCAAGATTGTCGCCAACTGTTGGGACAATTCTCTGATTTGTTTTCCCTGATTCCTGGTGTCACTGAGTGGTGCGCCAATGATGTGGACACTGGGGACAGTCCTCCTGTGAAGCACAAGGCTTACAGAGTGACTGACAAGGTCAGAGCTTACATCAAGGAGGAAGTCTCCAAGATGTTTGCCTTAGGGGTGATTGAGTCCTCTCACGGTCCTTGGGCCAGCCCAGTGGTCTTGGTCCCAAAGGCTGCCGCGCCTGGTGCCACACCCGAACTCCGGTTCTGTGTGGACTACCGAGGACTCAATTCAGTCACCAGGACTGATGCGCACCCCATCCCCAGAGCTGATGAGCTCATTGATCGGTTAGGGGCTGCACGGTACCTCAGTACGTTTGATTTGACGTCTGGGTACTGGCAGATCGCCTTGACTGATGGGGCAAAAGAGAGGTCAGCATTCTCCACACCAGATGGGCACTACCAATTCCAGGTTATGCCCTTTGGGATGAAGAATGCCCCTGCCACCTTTCAGAGGTTGGTCAACCAGGTGCTGGCTGGACTGGAGGATTTCAGTGCCGCCTACCTGGATGACATTGCAGTGTTAAGCGCCAGTTGGGAAGAACATCTGCGCCACCTCTGGGAAGTGTTGATGGCACTGCGAAAGGCGGGCCTCACGATCAAGGCGAGTAAGTGCCAGATCGGGCAGGGTTCCGTGGTGTACTTGGAGCACCAGGTAGGGAGCGGCCAGGTGGCGCCCCTACAACCCAAGATTGATACCATCCTGGCATGGGAACCCCCAAAGACTCAGACACAGGTGAGAGCCTTTTTAGGACTCACGGGGTACTACAGGAGGTTTGTCAAGGGGTATGGCAACATTGTTGCACCTTGACTGAGCTGACTTCCAGGAAGCAGCCCAAGAAAGTGAACTGGACTGACACCTGTCAGAAGGCTTTTGACGCCCTGAAGACTGTCATGTGCAGAGCACCCGTGCTTCAGGCGCCCAACTTCTCAAAGGAATTCATTGTTCAAACAGAAGCTTCAGAGCATGGTGTGGGGGCTGTTCTATCACAGATTAATGAGGAGGGCCTAGACCAACCTGTAGCCTTCATCAGTAGGAGGTTACTTCCACGGGAACAGAGGTGGAGTGCAATTGAGCGTGAGGCATTTGCTGTGGTCTGGGCACTGAAGAAGTTGAGACCATACCTGTTTGGGACTCACTTCCGGGTTCAGACAGACCACAGGCCCCTCAGATGGCTGATGCAGATGAGGGGTGAGAACCCAAAGTTGTTGAGGTGGTCCATTTCCCTACAGGGGATGGACTTTACGGTGGAACACCTCCCTGGTACAGAACACGCCAATGCTGATGGTCTGTCCAGATTTTTCCGCCTTAGTGATGAGAACTCCCAAGGGGAAGGGTAGTTCTCCCCACATTTCAGCTGGAGGGGACACGTGTTAGACCTGGTACCATTGGCGTGAGTCTCCCTGCCACTTTTTTTTCTGATTGCCATCTCTGTTTTTGATCTGTTTGCTGGTTTTAGATGCTTTGGGCACTGTGCCACTGCTATTCAGTGCCACAGTGCAAGTGCTCCCTATCTTAAATTGATATATTGATTAGTGACTCCATGATTGGATCATTTGATTTACTTTTCAGACCCTAGTATAGTACACCAGGTGTGCCCCGGGCTTGTAAATCAAATGCTGCTGGTGGGCTTGCAGCACTGGTTGTGCATCCCACAGAAGCAGCTTGTAAAGTGTGTCTCAGGCCTGCCATTGCAGAGCCTGTGTGCAATCTGTGACTGCCATGTCGACTTGGCAAGTGTACCCACTTGCCTGTCCCTAAACCTTCCCTTATCTTCATATCAGACACCCCTAAGGTAGGCCCAATGGCAGGGTGCATTGTAAGTATAAGGTAGGACATGCCCTGGTGTGTGTGGCATGTCCTAATAGTGAATTACAGCCATTTTCGTTTTTCACTATTGCAAGGCTACCTGTTCTCCATAGGCCGGAATGGGCAGTTTGATTATAACATCTTATAATCCTAACTGACCCAGGGAACATGGTAGAAAAACGAATTTAGTATGCCTGAACTCAGGATGATAAAATACATCTTTTAGTAAAGTTGGTTTTAACATTCTGTGTTTGAAAATACCACTTTTAGAAAGTAGGTATTTTCTTGCCTAACTGTCCAAGCCTGCCTCTGCTAGGTTGTGTATTGTGTGTCTGGCTTTGTGAGTGACAGGGGCTGGGGGATTCCAGGAGACAGGGTGAGTCAGCACAGGGCTGAATAGACCTATCTGCATGTAGAGTAGTGGGAGGAGTTGCACCTGGGTCTGAATAGGGCTGTGCCTGCCTTCCACAATGCTGGCTCCACCTCCTGTGGTGTGTCTGATGTCCCTGGCCCACTCTGTCAAAGGAAAGAAGGAGTCCTATAAACAAAGTGCTCCAGGACTGCACAGAACTGGTTTGGACTAGGCACAGGCCCCTCTGCCTTCAGAGGACAAAGGATTTTGCAGTACAAATATTGGGGACCCAGACCCCAGAGACTTTAGATCACTTCTGGAACAACAAGACGAACCTCTACCAAGGAGAAGAACCAAAGGAAGCTGTAGGAGTTGGACTGCCACCCTGCCAGTGTGCTGTGTTGCTGGGTTGGCCTACAGTGCTGTCTTCAGTGCCAAAGAGAGGAGAAGGAACTTTTAAAGAACTTTCATCATCTTGCAGAATATTACTCCAAGGGCTTGAACTTGTGCTTGCCTCCTGCTGAAGTCTCAGGGACAAAAGACTTCACCACCAGCTCCCCTCTGAATTTCCTTGCTGGGAATTCTGTCTGCAGAAGCCTGCGTGTCGCTGGGAGCTGGAAGCGCGACTCAACGAGAAGAAGCATGTCGCAGTCACAGCTGTTGCCGTCGCATCGCCGGAGAAGCGTGTCGCCGCCGCAGAGGTCGCCGCCGCATCACCAGAGAAGCGAGCCTTCGTCAAAGCTGTCACCCGACGCATCACCGGAGAAGCGTGTCGCAGGGCCTGTCGCGGCTCCAAAGTTACAGAGTCGCCGCATGGCCGCCGGGCGTGCACTCATCGTCTTCACGTCGTCGCATCAAGGGCGCCATCTTATCGCATCGCACCGGATCGTCGCATCGCATCGAAGCGCCATCGTGCCGCATCGCAACCGGAACGCAGTACGAGAACCTACGCATCACCTCCTCTCCGGTAAGGACCAAGACGCATCCCCTACTCTGCGCAAGCATTGAGGCGCGACCCATCGTCTCCCCCGAAGCAAGGAACCAACGCATCTCCATCCCTGCGAACCTTTTTGTTTGTTTTGCGTTACGCATCCAGGTACTTTTGTGAGAACTTTGTCGCACTTAGCATCAACTTGAACTAAGTTACTTCTACCATCTTTAAGTCAATTTTGAGTACAGTATTGTGGATTTTTGTCGTTTATGGTCTTGTGTTAAGTCTATATAAAGAATACTTATTTTTATAAAAACCTGTGTGGTGTCCATCTGTAGTTTTCACTGTATTACTGTATGTGTTCACAAATGCTTAACACACTGCCTCTGAGATAAGCCTGTCTGCTCGTGCCAAGCTACCAAGGGGCTGAGCAGGGGTTATCCAGTAGTGTAACTCCTTTGCCCTGACGTAGAAGCAAGGGTCCCTATTTGGTCAAAGGTACCTACCTCTGCCAACTAGAGACCCCCAGTTCTAACATTGGTGGTCAGCGGTGAGGATTCTGGACCTGCATTTGTGACTCATATACAGTAATTGGTGTACACTACTAGTGAGTGCAGACTAAACGCGACCACATACTTTTGTTGGTAGAATTTTTTTTCCTTGGACTGTTATTTTTCCTGAGAACTACCAATTCTTACTGCCATGAGTAGACCAGCATCTGTTGCATCTATGGATCTAGATTTTGAGGAAGAGAGGTTGGAAACCTACACTTTGAAACAGCTCAAGCATCTCTGCAAGAAATTGAAAGTTGCTACACCAGGCATTTCTAAAAAGGATGACTACCAAAAGGTGCTGAGGGCCTGGGTAGAAGCAAGAAATGCCCCTGAGTTGGTGGTGGAGCCAGCTGGGGATGCAGATGGGCAACTGGATAGGCCAGAGTTTCCCAGCCAGGGGAGGGGTACCGTCCCCACCTGGCAGTAGCATCTCTTCCAAAGACCTGTCCCCCAGAGAGTTGGAACACAGGGAGAGAAATAGGGCACACAAGCTGGAGATGGCTAAGCTTAAGATGGAGGGTCAGAGGGAAATAGAGAATAACAAGTTGTCCTTGGAGAGAGAGAGAGAATGAGAATGGAGCATGAGAGAATGTTGAGGGAGTTAGAGATCAAGGCACAGGGCTTAGAAATCAATCCCTCTGGTGGCAGCGCACCATCTGTGCCTTCAGAAGGCAGGGTATATATTCCCAAGGATGTCATCAAATATTTCCATAAGCATGAAGATATTGGGCAGTGGTTTGCAGCCTATGAGATAGCAATGTTGGCCCACCGGGTCCCTGAGAAGGATTGAGGAGCTGGGTTGTGGGGCCGCTTTGTGAGTGAGGGAGGGATACTTTGCTAGACCTACCCAGTGAAAATAGGATGTCTTATGCCCACATGAAGGAAGTCCTGATGACAAGGTATGGTTTGACCCCAGAACTCTATAGACAGAGGTTCAGGAATTGTAAGAAACTGGAGGCAACCACTTGGGTAGAATATGCATCTTTCTTTTGCAGAGCTATGGATGGTTGGGTGAAGGGTGGCAAAGTGGATACTTTTGAAGTGCTCTATGATTTGTTTGAATGGGAGCACTTGTCTACTAATTGTTTTCCAGAGCTACGCCAGCACCTTATTGATAGCAAGCTAACTAACCCTAGGAAGCTTGCTGAGGAGGCGGACCGCTGGGTCAGTACCAGGGTCCACAAGGGTCATGTGGGAGATTCCGCCAAAGGTGGGCAGGGTCCCCAGCAGAAGAGTGCGGGGGACAAGGGTAAACAGAGGGAGTTCCAGAAAGGGCCCCAAAGTAATTCCCAAGGGAAGGGTTCCCAGCCTACCCCTGAGAAGAAGCTAGAGGCCCCGACAGGTAAACCTGTTCAGAAGGGCCCCTACAAGGGCTTTACGTGTGGTCAAGTGGGCCACCATTGGTATGATGCACAGTGTCCCATGAAGGATTCCAAAGCACCACCCCGTGCACCACCCCATCAGTTGGCGAGTGTAGCACTGGGAGGGGAGGAGATGGGTGCCCAAGGTGGGTGGGGTCCCGCAGAAATGTCCCTTGTCTCTTTAGGAGACTTTGAGATGGTCACTAAGGCCCAGCTGCCTGATAACACTAAGAAGTACAGGCAGTGGGTGATCAGCAATGGCCATAGAGTGGAGGCTCTGAGGGACACCGGGGCTAGTGTGACAGCTGTCAATTGCCGGTTGGTGTCCAAGGAGCAGGTTATCCCTCATGCATTCTTCCTGTAGTTGCCTCGGACAACTCGCAGAGCCAGTGTGAGGTGGCTCAAGTTCCCTTTGAGTGGGGGGGTCTCAGGTACTCTCCAAGTTGCTGTGAGGCCAGCCATGCCTGTGGATTGTCTGTTGGGCAATGATTTAGAGAGCTCCCCTTGGGCTAAGGTGGAGAGGAAGTCTCATTTGGAGATGTTGGGTCTGCCTGAGTGGGCGTGTGTGACCACTCGGTCTATGGCAGCCAGTAAGGGTGTTCAAGAGATCCTGGAGCCTGAAAGTATGGCCCAGGAACCTGCCTTAAAGAGAAGAGGTGGGGGGCGCGGGAAACCAGCCCCCATTGTTCCCACGGTCCAGGAGGAGGCAGACCTTGAGGGGGATGCCCTGGAACCTACAGGGGAACAAGTTGCTGAACTGGGGGACCTGCCTGAGCTGACCCATTGGCAGCAGGAAGGAGGCCCCTCCAGGGAGGAATTTTGTGCAGAGCAAAGGAAGTGCCCTTCTCTTGAGGGTGTGCGGCAACAGGCCACAGCCCAGGCAGCAGGTGATCAGCCTGGATCACATTGGATCTACTGGGAGAAAGGACCTCCTGTATAGCGAGCCTAAGGTTGCTGAGCCTGGGTCAGCCCGTGTGCTGGTGGTACCCCAGCGCTTCAGAGCCTTCCTACTGGGTTTGGCTCATGATGTACCTTTAGCTAGACATCTGGGGAACAACAAGACCTTTGAAAGGCTTGTCTCCCACTTTCATTGGCCCCAGATGCGGAAGAGTTCAGACACTCATTGTAGGACATGTGAAACTTGCCAGGCAAGTGGGAAAAGTGGAAGGAAGCACAAGGCTCCTCTCCACCCTTTCCCTGTAGTCAGTACCCCCTTTGAATGGGTGGGGATTGACATTGTGGGGCCACTGGACCCCAAGACAGCCATGGGCAACAGGTTTATCCTGGTCTTGGTGGACCATGCTACCCGGTACCCGGAAGCCATCCCGCAAAGGACAGTGACGGCCCCCGTGGTGGGACGTGCACTGATGGGGATTTTCTCCCGTGTGAGGTTCCCCAGAGAGGTGGTGTCAGACCGTGGTACAAACTTCATATCCAACTATATGAACTCCCTGTGGAAGGAGTGCGGTGTTACTTATAAGTTCACCACTCCTTACCACCCCCAAGGTAATGGGCTGGTTGAGAGATTCAACCGGACCCTCAAAGGCATGATAATGGGTCTTGAGGAACCTATGAGGCGTAAGTGGGACGTCCTGTTGCCATGCCTCCTGTTTGCTTACCGTGAGGTGCCACAGAAGTCCTTAGGGTTCAGTCCCTTTGAACTGCTCTATGGTCACCCGGTAAAAGGACCTTTGAGTCTGGTCAAGGAAGGCTGGGAGCAATCTCCCAGGAAACCTCCCCAGGATGTATACAGTTACATGCTGGCCTTCAGGAACCAGACCAGGCGATTCAGGCAACTCGCTGAGGTGAATCTGGAAGCCAGCCAGGAAGAGATGAAGCAGTGGTACGATCAGAATGCCACTCTGATTGAGCTTCAACCTGGACAGAAAGTTTGGGTCATGGCCCCTGTAGAGCCTTGTGCGCTCCAGGACAGGTGGACCGGACCATTTGAGGTGGTGGAGCGCAAGAGTGATGTCACCTACCTGGTGAACTTGCGGTCTCCAAGGAACCATTTGCGGGTCCTGCATGTTAACCGCCTGAAGCCCCACTTAGAAAGGTCCGAAGTGGGCATGCTCCTAGCGACAGATGATGGAATGGAGGAGGAGACTGAGCCTCTTCCTGACCTCCTGTCTGCAACAGAGCAAGATGGGTCAGTGGATGGTGTCAGCCTCTCTGCCACACTGACCCCTGATCAGCAGCAAGATTGTCGCCAACTGTTGGGACAATTTTCTGATTTGTTTTCCCTGATTCCTGGTGTTACTGAGTGGTGCGTCCATGATGTGGACACTGGGGACAGTCCTCCTGTGAAGCACAAGGCTTACAGAGTGACTGACAAGGTCAGAGCTTACATCAAGGAGGAAGTCTCCAAGATGTTTGCCTTAGGGGTGATTGAGTCCTCTCACGGTCCTTGGGCCAGCCCAGTGGTCTTGGTCCCAAAGGCTGCCGCGCCTGGTGCCACACCCGAACTCCGGTTCTGTGTGGACTACCGAGGACTCAATTCAGTCACCAGGACTGATGCGCACCCCATCCCCAGAGCTGATGAGCTCATTGATCGGTTAGGGGCTGCACGGTACCTCAGCACGTTTGATTTGACGTCTGGGTACTGGCAGATCGCCTTGACTGATGGGGCCAAAGAGAGGTCAGCATTCTCCACACCAGATGGGCACTACCAATTCCGGGTTATGCCCTTTGGGATGAAGAATGCCCCTGCCACCTTTCAGAGGTTGGTCAACCAGGTGCTGGCTGGACTGGAGGATTTCAGTGCCGCCTACCTGGATGACATTGCAGTGTTCAGCGCCAGTTGGGAAGAACATCTGCGCCACCTCTGGGAAGTGTTGATGGCACTGCGAAAGGCAGGCCTCACGATCAAGGCGAGTAAGTGCCAGATCAGGCAGGGTTCTGTGGTGTACTTGGAGCACCAGGTAGGGAGCGGCCAGGTGGCGCCCCTACAACCCAAGATTGATACCATCCTGGCATGGGAACCCCCAAAGACTCAGACACAGGTGAGAGCCTTTTTAGGACTCACGGGGTACTACAGGAGGTTTGTCAAGGGGTATGGCAACATTGTTGCACCCTTGACTGAGCTGACTTCCAAGAAGCAGCCCAAGAAAGTGAACTGGACTGACACCTGTCAGAAGGCTTTTGACGCCCTGAAGACTGCCATGTGCAGAGCACCCGTGCTTCAGGCGCCCAACTTCTCAAAGGAATTCATTGTTCAAACATACGCTTCAGAGCATGTTGTGGGGGCTGTTCTATCACAGATTAATGAGGAGGGCCTAGACCAACCTGTAGCCTTCATCAGTAGGAGGTTACTTCCACGGGAACAGAGGTGGAGTGCAATTGAGCGTGAGGCATTTGCTGTGGTCTGGGCACTGAAGAAGTTGAGACCATACCTGTTTGGGACTCACTGCCGGGTTCAGACAGACCACAGGCCCCCTCAGATGGCTGATGCAGATGAGGGGTGAGAACCCAAAGTTGTTGAGGTGGTCCATTTCCCTACAGGGGATGGACTTTACGGTGGAACACCGCCCTGGTACAGAACACACCAATGCTGATGGTCTGTCCATATTTTTCCGCCATAGTGATGAGAACTCCCAAGGGGAAGGGTAGTTCTCCCCACATTTCAGCTGGAGGGGACACGTGTTAGACCTGGTACCATTGGCGTGAGTCTCCCTTCCACTTTTATTTCTGATTGCCTCCTCTGTTTTTGATCTGTTTGCTGGTTTTAGATGTTTTGGGCACTGTGCCACTGCTATTCAGTGCCACAGTGCAAGTGCTCCCTATGTTAAATTGATGTATTGATTAGTGACTCCATGATTGGATCATTTGATTTACTTGTCAGACCCTAGTATAATGCACCAGGTGTGCCCAGGGCTTGTAAATCAAATGCTGCTGGTGGGCTTGCAGCACTGGTTGTGCCACCCACAGAAGCAGCTTGTAAAGTGTGTCTCAGGCCTGCCATTGCAGAGCCTGTGTGCAGTCTGTGACTGCCATGTCGACTTGGCAAGTGCACCTGATAACGCCGATTCTTATCTAATTATCTATAAGAACCTTCTGGTCGCCAAGATCTTTTTACCTGTTGAATAGTGTAAAGGAGAGAATCTCATCTGGTTATATATCAGCATTCATTTTGTCTGAAAGGACCACTGACTCCGAATTCAAGTTTGAGAATTTATTATCGCCAAAAATAACTGAACGTGCAAGCACCTCAACACGAGGTTAAAGAAATAGATGGGCACTAATACAAATAATAATCTACGCAGGAATCTCATCCGACTCAGGATAAGGAGAATAGAAAGTTCTAGAAGGATCAACCAGACTATGATTGCTCCTATTTCTAAGTTGCTCTTCATTGGCCTAAACAAGCTTAATATCAATTGCTGTCCCTACACTAACGCTAAGTGACATCCCTGCATAACGATTTTCCCAGGCAAGAAAGAATAAAAGGTGTCAGCTGTGAAGACTTCCTAAGAAGTGCAATCACATAATACCTAAGCTCAGCTCTGTCCTTCTCTCAGGTCTCCCCTACCTCTTCTCTGGCCTCCTCCCTCAGGGCACTATCCCTAATACAAAACCACAATACAATTGTACACGCCTTTGTCACGCCTCCTTGGCCAGGTCTTCCTTCTTGTGCTTTTCCATCGAAACGGTTACTTCATCCTGGACGGTTGCGTTGACCTTGAGTCCCAGGCACCTTCTCCGCCGAAAGTATCATCCCTACATTCCATTTCACTCCCCGTACCATGCCTCCCCTCTCTCTAGCTTTCGAAAACAAAGAGTTAGTCTTACTAACGAGACATGTGTCCTTGCACCTGCAACGAAAGATACTTTCAACAGAAACCTTCTACTGTGCAATTTAAATCTACCGTTTGTGCCCAGAGAGCCTTACCAAGAGAAACTTTTCTCGGCCTACAATATAAGCTAACATAAGAATATACCAGGCCTTCCCTAAGCATATATGTGGTTAGGCCTTTACATATGACTTTTAAACACACATCTTACTTTTCCCTATGAGCATTTTCATTACAATTCATATGCAACCAATGAATTACATGTGCAACTTTAATATGGTGCACGTTTAAACTACTGCAATTACATTACACACACGAACTAATTCCTCTATGCATTATGTTCACACAATTCAATAAGCATTACATCACATCATTATCCTAACATCATTATACTGCTGATTCGCTTTGTCTCAGCAAACTATTCATTCTTTACTAAACATACATGAATATGAAACTGAATATACGAATATATGTCTGAATACAAGTGGGTGCGGCCTATCAATGATTATGATGCACCCCTACAATTCACAAGAACATTTCGCTCTATCAGTTCCCCCTTTGATGACTCCTGTCATCACATTTCACTCTACTCCCTTGGAGAAAGAACCGACCTAAACAGAACTTGTTGCCATCTTCCCTGATCTAAATTTCTCCATGCTCTTGAGCCTTTGATACTGACTGTCCTGCAGTCTTGCCAACTTCATGTCATTTTCCCTCAAAGCTCTCTTGACTCTGCCTGCTCGATACCACTTGTAGGCCTTGATCACAATCCACAAGCCAGCCACACAAACCACCAAAATAAGGAGTGGTCTCAGGAAGTACCCAAGGAAACCCTTTCCTAGGTTCGCAAACCAACCTCCCACTTGACCAAAACCCTTTCCGACCTTTTCCCAGGCCCCTTCTTCGGTCAAATCCGCTATCTTTGTGTGGATCATAGTGATATTACTTATATATTTCTCCAGATCCTTGCTACGGTCTGGTATATAAGTGCAGCACTCTTGAACCTTCAACATTTTACAGACTCCGCCCTCTTTTGCCAATAGGACATCCAAAGCAAGGCGATTCTGCAAAACCATTCCCCTTATCGACAACATCTCTCCTTCCACCAACACTAACGACTTTGCTGTGTTCATCGAAAATTCATCCACCACAGTCGCTAACCTCCGGATCTTCACGTCATTCAAGACTACCCCTAGACTAGGTATCATAGCTCCAAAGATATCCCCCACAACGATCCCTGCACTTGCAGCTCTTCTCGTTCTTGAATGCTCTCCACCCTCTAGAAGATTTAAATCCTCTGTATGGTAAATCTTTGGAAATATTATTGACAAATAACATGTTCCATACCAATTTGCAGGCAACCTCACATAAGCATTCTTCCCACATACGTAATACACCGTAGGTATCACTTGTACAGGACCTTGGAGAAAATCTTTTGCCACATCTGCCATGGTGAAAACGTGATCACAAGTACTTTGTCCCACTGGAACCTTTTCGTAGTAAGTCTGATAACGCCTTATACACAACTTACCCCTCTGCTCCTTATCTAACGCTATAGGACCATAGCTTCCCCTGGTCTTATGCAACCGTTCTTCCTCTGTCCAATCTGTCCTGTGGTGCCCTAAATCTCGGGATTGAGTCAGCTGTCTATACCTATCTTCAACCTGATCTACAAACTTTCTCTCTACATCCGACATCAAACAAGTCAGGTTGTGTCTGTGTGCGAATGCTGTATCCAATTCCAAACTCGGTATGAAGTACTTCCTCAGTCTGTCTTCTGTCTTATAATAGTCATATTTATTCAAATGCTTGTAAGCTGGGACTTCAGGAAGCACTGCGTCGAAATTGGAAAAGAAATACTCGAACTGATCTCTTTCATAAAACAAACTAAGCAAAAGACTACATGAAATACCATAAGTCAGTGGAAGATGGTGATACCTAATACCCTCATCCACTGAAGTAGGCAACTGCATACACACATAACAATCTTTCGCATCCATCACATCAACATACTCATACAACAACTTAGCATATGCATTCAACTTAAAATCCCCTTTAGATAAATCTACATGTAGTCTACGACTTTCTTCTAATAGCAAAGCTCTATCAGCTGCCCTGTCTACTCCCTTCTGACTAGGTGTGATAGGTGTAGGTGTCCCTGTCACCTCCTCTACTTCTTGCTCGTGCGAACCAGTGTATGAGACTACAACTACTATGATTATAGAAATTATTACACTACTTATAAGAATGCCTACAATCCACTTTGATCTACGATTGGGATCTCCCGGCTCCATGGTTTCGAAAGTTCTCAAAAGTCTTGGTTATCGCAAAGAACTCTGAAAAAGTCTCTGTCCTTTATTTGTGACTTGCTTAACCAGCTCGAGCAACCATGAAATCTCCGGACTTTCCCTTTCCGATCACAAACTTATTTACACAGTCCAGAAAAAGACTTCCCTAGTTTTCGTTCCTCTTCTGTGGAAAGTCCCTAAGTTTATTCTTCTTCCACTCGGACCTAGGTTATCTTCTTCTTTTGGACTTTTATTTACAGTTCATAACTGATCCACAATGAGATCCTCATTGAGCAAGACCAGAACGTGATACAAAAGTTCAAGACGCAAAATCAGCATTTCATGTGAAAACGGCTCAACTCCAAAAGGCGGAAATTCAAGTCGATGCAAAAGCAAGTTTCGGACTTCACTCAGAAGCGGGGGATTCGGAACCGTGAGTGTCAGTGTTCCTTCTATCTCGAGCCCTGGCATCCGCAGCACCACCTTCACCACCACATTCGGGCTCCGACAGACCACTTGCACTGACCTCAGCCTTCCCGTACTCACCACCCCCTGCATCAAACACAGTGTAAGTCCACTCAGGGGTAGAGTATCTGCGACAAGGCACTCTTGTTCTCTTTGACCTTCGCCGACTATCTTGTGCTTGGTCTTCGTCACTTGCTTCCGTTTCAGATACTTCAGACACTGGAGCAAGGTCTCTTTCAGGTGCTAACCTCAGGTTCAGTCGCCTCTGTCTCTCGGGCCAACTTTCTGCATTTCTGTTCGTTCGTCTGCTTTCCCCTTCTATACCCAGTGCACCACTTCCTCTTTCTGCTGAATCTGACTCTTCTCCGCCCACTGCACCGTTTCTGTCTTCGGTGTCTGAGTCAGGGTTCGAACTGTGGAAACCCCCTTCAGCTTGCTCTAGTGCACCACCAGCTGTGTCAGCGACCCTTACAGCTTGACGTGTCCTCCCATGTGGCCTTGCCACATCAGCTGGATTTTCATTTACGAGAGGAGCTGTTTCTTCCAAGGGTGCTGGAACTCTGCGGGTATGGGAAGCATGCACCCAGTTCGGCAATCCTCCACACTTCACTGCTGTGTTCGTGATAAGTATCACCTGATACGGGCCACGCCAGCGGGCATCCAAGCAACTCTTCCTCACGTGCTTTCGGACGAGTACCCAGTCACCGGGGCACAAGTCGTGGCATAGATCACTCGAGGCTGGGACCACTGCTGCTTGCACCTGCTGGGATACAGAACGGACCACATCAGAGAGTCCTTTACAATAATCAAGAATCAAATCATCAGTGATGTTTATCAAGGCTGTAGCTGGTACTGCTGGCAGTCTCATTGCCCTCCCCATTAATATTTCATGGGGGGACAACCCGGTCTTTCTGTCTGGGACACTTCGCATGCTCATTAGCACCAGAGGCAAGGCGTCGGGCCATTGCAGGGATGTCGAAGAACACATTTTTGCCATCCGGGCTTTCAAAGTTCCATTAACTTGTTCCACCATCCCAGAAGCTTCTGGTCTGTAACTACAATGAAGTCTCTGGTCTATGTTCAATGCAGCACAAAGCAACTTCATGATTTCGCTATGGAAGTGCCCTCCTCTATCTGATTCCAAAGAGGTCGGGATCCCGAATCTAGGGATGAGCTCCCTCAACAGTAATTTAGCCACTGTGAGAGTGTCACACCTGCGTGTGGGGTAAGCCTCCACCCACCGTGAGAATACACATACTAGCACTAAAATGTACCTCAATCCATTGCACCTAGGCATCTCCACGAAGTCCAACTGTATTCTATTGAAGGGCCCTCCCGACCTTCCAATGTGACTCAATGTAACTACAGTTTTCTTTCCAGCATTCATCTGTTGACACGTAACACACCTCTGGCATACCATCTCAGCCATTGCTCGGAACCGTGGGTTATACCACGTCTGTCTAAACACTCTCACCATTGCGTCTCTACCAAGGTGTGCCTGTCCATGTATCAGTCTTGCCATCGGACTCAGCAATTCCTCAGGCAACACGGCTCTCCCATCGTTGGATACCCACACATCCACATCTCCTCTCTCGCACCCAGCTTTAATCCATCCCTCTCTCTCCTTGACTGAAACTTCATCCTGCAATCTCTTAAGCTCTTCCCAAGTGTCTGCCATGGCCAACATTATGCTGAGATCGGTTCCTTCTTGGCTCTCTTCTATCTCTCTTCCTGTGAATATGCATCCTTGTTCTGCACAGAAGCGGGCTACTTCGTCCGCATAGTTATTACCCAAGGATACAAAGTCCTCCCCTCTCCCATGGGCTGAGCACTTTACCACAGCAATTTCTTTCGGATGCTGTAATGCATCTAACAATTGTCTTACATATTCTCCATTACGAATGGGTGAGCCAGATGATGTCAAAAATCCCCTCTGAGACCATAACTGCCCGAAGTCATGCACCACGCCAAAGCCATATTGGCTGTCTGTGTAAATCGTGATTCGAATTCGATCAGCGGCCAAACAGGCACGGGTCAAGGCAATGATTTCAGCTACCTGCGCGGAGCGTACTCCTTCTAGGCAAGCAGCCTCGACCACTCCTGAAATGGTACATACAGCAAATGCTGCTTTCAATTGCCCCACACTGTCTCTTAAGCATGAACCATCGACAAAGAAAATTTCATCTGGGTCAGTCAGTGGTTCATCGACAATGTCAGGTCTCGGTTTGGTGCAAAGTTCGGTCACATCGAGACAATCATGGTCCTCACAATCTTCATCATCTGTGTTCGGTATAGGCATTAATGTCGCAGGGTTCAAGACGGAGCACCTTTTCAGAGTCACATTCTCTGCGGCAAGTATGACCTGCTCGTACCTCGTTAACCTATTGTTCGTTAGGTGCTGGGTCTTGGTCCTGGTCATCAATAACTCAACCGAATGTGGCACATGTACAGTCAATGGATGTCCCATTACAATGCTTTCACATCTTTCAATGCTGACACCTGTTGCAGCAACGGATCTTAGACATCCGGGCAACGCAGAAGCTACTGGATCTAAAGTAGCTGAAAAATAGGCAACTGGTCTACGGACACCTCCATGGTTCTGAGCTAACACTGCTAATGCACATCCTTCCCTCTCGTAACAAAACAATGAAAAGGCCTTGTTGTAATCAGGCATTCCCAGTGCCGGAGCCCTGCACAAATCCTCTCTCAGCTTCCGGAATGATATCAAGCACTCCTCGTCCCATGGTACCGGATCACTCACATCCTTGTGCGTAAGCCTCTGCAGAGGCTTTGCTCTCAAGGAGAAACTAGGAATCCACTGTCGACAATAGCCAACCATTCCCAGAAACATCCTAACTTCTCTCTGTGTGGTGGGTTCTGCCATGCTCATTATTGCCTCTATTCGATCTGGTGACACCTTCCTCTTGCCTTTCTCCAATCTGTGTCCCAAGTACTGTACCTCATTCAGACAGTACTGCAGCTTGTTCGGGGACACTTTATGTCCGTTCTCTGCTAAGTGGTTCAACAAGGCTACTGTGTCAATTCTGCAAGCATCTTCTGTTTCTGAGGCAATGAGCAAGTCATCTATGTACTGCACGAGAACTGAGTTCTGCGGCAACACAAGACTCTCAAGGTTCTTCTTCAGGATCTGGTTAAAGATCGATGGACTTTCCGTATACCCTTGAGGGATACGACACCATGTTAACACGCGATTTTCTAGCCTGAACGCAAAAAGAAATTGGCTTTCCTCGTGGAGCGGTATCGAAAAGAAGGCTTGACACAAATCGATAACCGTAAACCACTCGGCTTCACATGGGATCTGGAACAGTATTACTGAAGGATTCGGTACCACTGGACAACAAGGGACAACTATCGTGTTGACCTTTCGCAGGTCTTGCACGATCCTGTACTTCCCGCTCGGTTTCTGTAGTCCCATAATGGGTGAATTACAGGGGCTACCTCTAATCTCTTTCAGAATGCCTTTCTCAATAAAGGTCTTGATCACAGGTCTTATCCCTGCAATCGTTTCTGGCGACAGGTTGTATTGAGGTGTCCTGGGGAAATCAACATTCTGTTTCACCTCTATCCGCACTGGTTCAACCCCTCTGATTAAACCTATTTCATCGCCTGCGAAATCCCACACCACAGGCGACACTGCGTCTCTCAGATCATGTGGAAGTTCTTCCACAGTCACCATTGGGTACAGATCTATACATAGATGCTGATTGGTAATCTTAAAGTCAGCATCGTCATCTCTCGTCTGGACCTCTACTCCATTGGGCGTACAATAAATCGTGCAGTTCAACTTGCACAACAGATCCCTTCCCAAAAGACAAACTGGACTCGTATCACACACTACAAACTGATGTCTAGTTTGGAAAGTACCTATCTTTACTAGGATCGGTTCTGTCAGTGGGCTGCTTATTTTCTTGTTCGCTACTCCAACGACCTGGATTGATTGTCCCGAGAGGGGTAGGTTAGGGACTACTGCTGATCTTACAGTAGACCGGGTAGCACCAGTATCAACCAAAAGTGTTGCAGGATTGCCCTCAATCTCTGCCTCCACAAAAGGTCCTCTCTGGTCTACCTCCAAGACCGCTCCAAGTGTGCAGTCTTCCTCCCCCTCAGGCACCGTCAGGATAAAGGGTCTAAGCTATCCTCATCGTAACCTTCGAACAAGGGCATCTGTTGGTACGTTCGTGTTCCTTGTGAAATCCTTGGAGCTTGGGGAACCTGGGCGTGAGAATTGTAAACCCCCCCTTTCATCGTTCTAGGCCTCGTTATTGTGTTAACTACCTCTTGCGCGGGTGCCTGAGCCCCCTCTTCCTCTTCCTGCAACTGATTAGCTGGGTTCAAAGGACACTCGCGTTTCCAATGTCCGACCTGGCGACAAAGATGACACGCAGTGGTCTTCTTCAATGTGGCCACGTCCACTCCTGTCTTGGGGTCTACTGGTTTTCCCTTTCCCTGTACCTGCCCATTCTGGTTTCCCTGGAAATTTCCTTGCTTTCTTCCTAAGGTCCCTCCACTAGGCTGACTCTGTGCTGTCTGCATCTGGACAAGCATCAATTTGTCTTTTAGCTTTCGATGTTTCGATTCCACCTCATCACTACAGTATCTCGCATACCGCAATATTTCATCTAGTGGCTTGTTCTGCCAGCAGATCAAATGGTGCTGTATCATGAGGCTGATTTCCACTCTCAGACCCAGTACAAACTTTGAGACAAACTGTCCCATATCCTTGGGGTCCAAGATATCTAACCCACTATACTGTTTAAAAGCTTGCAAAAGTCTTTCATAATATTCATGCACCGTTTCCTTGGGTTCCTGTACAGTCCGATCTATCTTAACCCAATCTATATCCTGAGGTGAAATCTTCAATTTCAACCATGTAATCACCTGCTCATACTTTTTCATGACTAGTGGTGATGGACCGTTTGTAACCGCCTCTCTATCCGGTTCCGAAGTCGGCCACTCAATAGCGACTTTACAAGCTGTCCACAAATCTCCCGGTACCACTATGTCAAACAAAGTGTTCAAATCAATCCACAATACTTTTGAAATTTTCACAAACCGCTCAACCTGTTTGTACCACTCCACCGGTTTTTCCCTCAGCCGAGGAAAATCATTTGTAAATGCAGCCAAATCACCTCTATTCCACGGCACATGCACGTACCCTCCATTCTGTACTTCCCGTAAAGGAAAATTTCCAACACCCGTCGCCCCCCTCCTGGCGGCGGCGTTTCTCCTTCTGCTCTCTTTACTGGTTTCTTTTTGGACCACCTTTCTTCCCATTTGTCCAACAAAATCCATATTCTCATTCCTATAATCAGGTCTCTGGTGTGTGTTCTTAATCCTGTTATTCTTTTCTCCTCCAGCTCCTGATCACTGTACTGTAATCTATGTGGTCCCTGTAACGCTTTAGTTTTGTTCAGGTCCACTTCATATCTTTTAGCCAATTCCTTCAATCTATCATGTGCCATTCTAGCTTTTCGAGTCACATCTTTTGCTACAAACAGCAGCTCATCTGATCCATAAATTTCTATCCTTTCCAAAGGCAGACCCCCACTGATCATTTCGTCTACCTCTGCTTTCAACCTCACTACGTCTAGCAACCTTGCCTGTACTGCACTCCTCAGTACTTCTCGACAACCCGAGCCATCCCGCTCATTACAGTCACTATTCTGTCCTTGTGACCTATTCCCTTCCATCATATTCCTGGAACTTGGTCTGTCTTCCGAGACGTTCTGTGCCCTATCCCCTTGCATCCTATCCTCTTGGTTCGTTACTGTTGGTGTCCACTCCCTCAAAGCTGACTTAGATTCCCGCAAAGACCTCGGTCTTTCTGGTCTCTCCTCTTCTCTCCTGAAGGAAGAGTCCGCAGTAGCCGGTAACGGCGTACTTGTCTCCATTGGTCTTGGGAAATGAACCACCCTCACTCCAAACCCATTCCCACTCTCACTGTTTCCTTCCTCTCTTCTCGTCGGTACGGAGCTCCCTTCTCTCACTCGGTCTGGGTCATATACCGGTACTATAGGGCCAATGGTAACCGGTACTGTCAAGGAGTCCGGTAATCTTGTGTTCCCCGCAGGAGGCTGTGTTATCATAGACGCCGTTGCCCCCTCCGTTCCTGTGGAAATTCTTCCCACCACTCTCATGCTAGTCTGGTTCTGGCTCTCATCAACTATTGCCACTGCTGGGGTCGTCTTTCCCTCTTCTGAATCTGGATTAAATGGTGGTGGCCTCTCCGCCAACATCCTATCCAACAAGCTGTCATCTAGATCACTGTCGTCCTCATCGATTCTTATTATTTTCCCATTTTGTACTAACAATGGGTATAACTTATCTCCTTCGATCGTTTCCACTCTCCACCTTTTCTCCAATGCATCCCACCTTGCATCTTGAAATGCCCTGACCGATTTCTTCACCCTTTCTTGACATCTGTCCTTCTTCCTATCATACGCTGCTCTTATCCACGCATGTAGTGCCTCAAACTGTGTTGGTCTAGGTAGTGGTCGTAATGAAGCCATTACACTTTTTAGCTGGTACAGCACCTCTAACCTGAAAGTACCATATCGAGGGAACGACAATTCTCCTTCTGCTTCTGTCATTTTATGCCAATTCTCAAGCCAAATTATAGTATGCAATCCTACATTCTTTGCCATATAATGTGCTGGTGTATCTTCGGGAGGAGCTTCCTCTCCCTCCCGAACAACCACATGTCTATCACCTCTACAAAGTTCCCGTAAAGCTTTAAAACATTTCATGATGAATCAACTTTTTGTTTACACTCAAAATGTCCGCTTTTACTTCCTGATTTCAATCCACCAATACCAGCGCGGCTCACACCAACCGGCCTATCGCAGCGCGGCACTTGTCTGACGTCACTTTTCCTCCGCTCGCAGCAGTTCCCCTCCTTTCTAATTCACTTGTTCTCACTCGCATCTGTCCCAATCATACTCTGAAATAATGTCCGTCCTACCGAACAATTACCTCTCTGACCGTCGGTCTTACCAATGACCGATCAGCCTCTTGAGCTTGTTGACCTCAATCTGGCAATCGTCTGTCCACGAACGACCGGACAATCGCCTTTAGCACACTCGATAGGATTCAATCACTCGATGTTCTGCACACAATAACCTACGACCTGCGTTGGTTATTCACACACTCACTCATGTGTTCCCTATCTTCAGTGGGTCTGTCAATGACGTCTCGTGACCCCCACACCTCTGGTCAACGTTCTCAACTCTGGGTGTATTCTACACCACAATAAATCTCCCGGTCCCGCGCGCGCTCACGGTCCGTTTCTCAATCACACAACTTTCGTTCCAACTCCGCAAGACATCACACAACAATAAAACACCGCAATCTACCAAACATCACTCTTTTCATACTCACTCTACTACGAACTGCTACTTCCGCCGCACCGTCACTCTCCGTCAGTTTTCCACGACCTCCGACATCCTTCTCCCGCGGTCCTCTGGATCTGCGTCACTCGAGCTCTATGGGGCAACTTAATCTCCTATCTTGCTCTAGATCTCCCCTTACCATCAAAGGTAACCATCCTACTCTGCTACCAACTGATAACGCCGATTCTTATCTAATTATCTATAAGAACCTTCTGGTCGCCAAGATCTTTTTACCTGTTGAATAGTGTAAAGGAGAGAATCTCATCTGGTTATATATCAGCATTCATTTTGTCTGAAAGGACCACTGACTCCGAATTCAAGTTTGAGAATTTATTATCGCCAAAAATAACTGAACGTGCAAGCACCTCAACACGAGGTTAAAGAAATAGATGGGCACTAATACAAATAATAATCTACGCAGGAATCTCATCCGACTCAGGATAAGGAGAATAGAAAGTTCTAGAAGGATCAACCAGACTATGATTGCTCCTATTTCTAAGTTGCTCTTCATTGGCCTAAACAAGCTTAATATCAATTGCTGTCCCTACACTAACGCTAAGTGACATCCCTGCATAACGATTTTCCCAGGCAAGAAAGAATAAAAGGTGTCAGCTGTGAAGACTTCCTAAGAAGTGCAATCACATAATACCTAAGCTCAGCTCTGTCCTTCTCTCAGGTCTCCCCTACCTCTTCTCTGGCCTCCTCCCTCAGGGCACTATCCCTAATACAAAACCACAATACAATTGTACACGCCTTTGTCACGCCTCCTTGGCCAGGTCTTCCTTCTTGTGCTTTTCCATCGAAACGGTTACTTCATCCTGGACGGTTGCGTTGACCTTGAGTCCCAGGCACCTTCTCCGCCGAAAGTATCATCCCTACATTCCATTTCACTCCTCGTACCATGCCTCCCCTCTCTCTAGCTTTCGAAAACAAAGAGTTAGTCTTACTAACGAGACATGTGTCCTTGCACCTGCAACGAAAGATACTTTCAACAGAAACCTTCTACTGTGCAATTTAAATCTACCGTTTGTGCCCAGAGAGCCTTACCAAGAGAAACTTTTCTCGGCCTACAATATAAGCTAACATAAGAATATACCAGGCCTTCCCTAAGCATATATGTGGTTAGGCCTTTACATATGACTTTTAAACACACATCTTACTTTTCCCTATGAGCATTTTCATTACAATTCATATGCAACCAATGAATTACATGTGCAACTTTAATATGGTGCACGTTTAAACTACTGCAATTACATTACACACACAAACTAATTCCTCTATGCATTATGTTCACACAATTCAATAAGCATTACATCACATCATTATCCTAACATCATTATACTGCTGATTCGCTTTGTCTCAGCAAACTATTCATTCTTTACTAAACATACATGAATATGAAACTGAATATACGAATATATGTCTGAATACAAGTGGGTGCGGCCTATCAATGATTATGATGCACCCCTACAATTCACAAGAACATTTCGCTCTATCACACCCACTTGCCAGTCCCTAAACCTTCCCTTATCTTCATATCAGACACCCCTAAGGTAGGCTCAAGGGCAGGGCGCATTGTAAGTATAAGGTAGGACATGCCCTGGTGTGTGTGGTATGTCCTAATAGTGAATTACAGCCATTTTCGTTTTTCACTATTGCAAGGCTACCCGTTCTCCATAGGCCAGAATGGGCAGTTTGATTATAACATCTTATAATCCTAACTGACCCAGGGAACATGGTAGAAAAACAAATTTAGTATGCATGAACTCAGGATGATAAAATACATCTTTTAGTAAAGTTGGTTTAACATTCTGTGTTTGAAAATACCACTTTTAGAAAGTAGGTATTTTCTTGCCTAACTGTCCAAGCCTGCCTCTGCTAGGTTGTGTATTGTGTGTCTGGCTTTGTGAGTGACAGGGGCTGGGGGATTCCAGGAGACAGGGTGAGTCAGCACAGGGCTGAATAGACCTATCTGCATGTAGAGTAGTGGGAGGAGTTGCACCTGGGTCTGAATAGGGCTGTGCCTGCCTTCCACAATGCTGGCTCCACCTCCTGTGGTGTGTCTGATGTCCCTGGCCCACTCTGTCAAAGGAAAGAAGGAGTCCTGTAAACAAAGTGCTCCAGGACTGCACAGAACTGGTTTTGACTAGGCAAATGCCCCTCTGCCTTCAGAGGACAAAGGATTTTGCAGTATAAATATTGGGGCCCTGACCCCAGAACTTTAGATCACTTCTGGAACAACAAGACGAGCCTCTGCCAAGGAGAAGAACCAAAGGAAGCTGTAGGAGTTGGACTGCCCCCTGCCAGTGTGCTGTGTTGCTGGGTTGGCCTACAGTGGTGTCTTCAGTGCCAAGGAGAGGAGAAGGAACTTTTAAAGAACTTTCATCATCTTGCAGAATATTACTCCAAGGGCTTGAACTTGTGCTTGCCTCCTGCTGAAGTCTCAGGGACAAAAGACTTCACCACCAGCTCCTCTCTGAATTTCCTTGCTGGGAATTCTGTCTGCAGAAGCCTGCGTGTTGCTGGGAGCTGGAAGCGCGACTCAACGAGAAGAAGCGTGTCGCAGTCGCAGCTGTTGCCGTCGCATCGCAGGAGAAGCGTGTCGCCGCCGCAGAGGTCACCGCCGCATCACCAGAGAAGCGAGCCTTCGTCAAAGCTGTCACCCGACGCATCACCGGAGAAGCGTGTCGCCGCCGTAGAGGTCGCCGGCGCATCACCGGAGAAGCGTGTCGCAGGGCCTGTCGTGGCTCCAAAGTTACAGAGTTGCCGCACGGCTGCCGGGCGTGCACGCATCGTCTTCACGTCTTCGCATCAAGGGCGCCATGTTTTCGCATCGCACCGGATCGTCGCATCGCATCGAAGCGCCATTGTGCCGCATCGCAACCGGAACGCAGTACGAGAACCTACGCATCACCTCCTCTCTGGTAAGGAACAAAACGCATCCCTTCTCTGCGCAAGCATTGAGGCGCGACGCATCGTCTCCCCCGAAGCAAGGAACTGGCGCATCTCCATCCCTGCGAACCTTTTGTTTGTTTTGCGTTACGCATCCAGGTACTTTTGTCAGAACTTTGTCGCACTTACCATCAACTTGAACTAAGTTACTTCTACCACCTTTAAGTCAATTTTGAGTACAGTATTGTGGATTTTTGTCGTTTATGGTGCTGTGTTAAGTCTATATAAAGAATACTTATTTTTATAAAACCTGTGTGGTGTCCATCTGTAGTTTTCACTGTATTACTATATGTGTTCACAAATGCTTAACACACTGCCTCTGAGATAAGCCTGTCTGCTCGTGCCAAGCTACCAAGGGGGTGAGCAGGGGTTATCCAGTAGTGTAACTCCTTTGCCCTGACATAGAAGCAAGGGTCCCTATTTGGTCAAAGGTACCTACCTCTGCCAACTAGAGACCCCCAGTTCTAACAGAGGCCATCACAAAAGTTAGTGTTCTAACGCAAAAGCCCTCCAAGCCAGATGGATACAATGGGCTATGTCCTTAACAGCCTTGGATGTCGACTTCGTCTTTGACCCTTCTTTGCAAACTCAAGAATTTTTGCGATATGAACATGTTTATCCATTGTCTTCTTCAGTTCTGCCCCTTGATCACTACAAATACATCATTTATACTGATGGTACTTCTCAACCTGCTATAGGTTTCAAGCAGCAATATTCTGCAGCATGCACAATCGTTATTGGCACTATATCCAATGGCATTTTTCACCCCCAAACAACACACACACAATCCCTAGTAGACCACAGCGCAGATAGCTGAATTGAAGGCTTAACTTCTTTCACTTGAAAATACGAATCCTAACTTCCTCACCGTTATGTGTGATTAATAGTACTGTGTACAGTCATTTAATTACTTACATTTTTGGTGACAGAATGATTTTAAGGATTCCAAGGGTAGCAAAAGAAAGTGCAAACTGCTTTGGTTAAAGTGGCAGATCTTAAAGATAGCTTGCCACAAACTCATGTCATGCATTGAGTCATCAACGTGTTGGAGCACAAGCTGCAGGGAATTCTCTGGCTGACGAACCGGCCAAATCTGCAGCAGCGACAGATAAAATAGCAGCAGTAAGACCCTCTAAAACCTTTATCGATAATGATATCTTGGTTGCAGTAAATGCATTTAAAAACGGCACCCCTTTGCCAGAGGCCTTTCCTTCAAAATATTCTTGTAATTCCAATGATCAAAATGTTCCTTTTGTGACGATTCTTGGTGTTGCTGACTGTGTGATTCACAACGCATACCGCAGGCATAATCTGATTATGGCCGCACACAAAGTTGTAGCTTCTGCACACGCCATAGTGGCTGCCACTATTTCGCTCCTACAGCAACGCTATTAGTGGCAAGGTTTATACCAACAAACCAGAAAATATATATTAACTTGTGACATTTGTAAACAAATCAAAAGTTCCACTGTGTCTTATCCACCTCAGACACATCTTTTTATTTCTAGCCAGCCTTTTGGCTGCATTTACTTAGATCATTGTGGTCTACTGATTTCAGATACTACGTTCAAATATATTTTGGCTGAAGTTGATTCTTACTTTAGGTTCCTCTAGTATTGGCCACAGTGCTCGGCTGATGCTCACACTGTTATTAAAGACTTGCAAGTCTTCGTCAGGACATATGTTTGTTGCACATTCCACTCGGACAAACGTCCGGCTTTCGCCTCTGAGGTGTAGCGTAATTTATTAAGTCCATGGGTGTTCAAGCGTGTTTTTTTTCTCCGTCTAGACTTGAGGGTAATTCTGTTGTGGAGATAATGAACCATGACTTAAAACGATCCTTAACGGCTAGAGTATTAGGTGCAGGGCGTGGTTGGTTGAAGCATCTTCATGGGGTTCAACGAGCATTGAATAACCTCCCAAAAAGATCTCTGGGTGGGCAGACCCTGTACAAAGTGTTATTTGGCATGAAGATGTATGTTCCAAACCTTGATGTTCCAGACATTGTGGTGGCTGCCGCAACCTTTGACGTAGATAACCCTTGTGCTGCCTTACAGGACCTACAACAGTTTCGTGACACAGAATCTCGCAAACACGTGCTTGAATTTCACTCTTCCAGTGCTGATGATAAAGTTCTGGTTTCCGGCTGGCTTCCTAAAGTTGGAGATCTGGTTCGGGGAAAGGTGGCAATCAAGAAGGAATTCAGCCCTACGTACTTTGCTCCCGTTCCAGTTCTAGGCGTTCAAGGAACACGAACTGTGATTTTGCCACCACTTCCAGGATACAAGCACAAACACTTTGTCTCCATTGAACATATTAAACTACACCATGTAGCCGATTCTACATAGCATGCCATGGAGTAGTTGTTCCTTTACTCAAGACTTCCACATGCAGCCTGTGAGCACCGCAGATGCTGATACTACCCGGCTAAGGTGAGGTTGCGTCCTCTGCCGAAAACTTCCCTGACACGGTGCCTATTCTGCTACCCTGTCTTCTACATTGGATACTGTATACAATGATCCACCATCAGAGAATCCTTCTGGCTGTTTCTATCCCGCCTGCCGAGTCACAGCCTCCTCTTTTCCTGTTGAGTACCTCCGGGTACTATATGGATCAAGATTATTTTTCTTCAGAAAGTTCTTCTGCTTTACACCCATCTCCAGCACAGATTTGTGTTTTTATTTCTTGGATAAAACTCACTTATCTAGTCCCTCTTTGATTATATGTCTGGATCATACTTTCCTTGATTTTCCTGTTCCTATGGATTGGATTTGTGACTTTGTTTTTCCTACTAATCTATGGTCATTACCTCCGGGAATGTTCTGCTACAGAACTGATCAACAGGGTGCTAGCCCACCATTCTTCATCACATAAAATGAAAAGAGACTTGTCCCTTGTCAACATTTCAGCCATTCCTGTGACTGATGGAATTGTTTGGGATAAAGAGCCATTGGTTATCTTTGGTCCGACGGAGATCCTGCAAATACCATATGAATTCAAAGTTTCTATGGGTGATGCAATAGTACTGTGGTTGCATTCAGATGATTGGGATGTGGATACTGTAAATTCTATGCTCTCTGAATTAGAATATTATACTGTTTTTGAATCAGTAGACTTATACCTTAATTCTGCCAGTTACTCTGAGATGATCTGCTATCATCATTATGGACATCATTTTCTGCACAGAGCCCGGTGTTCCAAAGCCTGGAACCTCTTATTTCAGTAGGAGGAGATGGAAGGGAGAATTTACCACTTTCCTCTTCCAACTGCTTCTTCACCCCTAAACCCCATGCGCTCACTCCCTGTATGTTATCTCCAACATGGTCCCAATGGCCCACAGTGCAAGACCCACTCCCAGACGACACACACTCAAGGAGGGTACTTGCCTCAGGCTGTGACTCCCGACCGGAGTCACAGCAGCCCCGTCCAGAACTCCTTCCCTTGGGTTCTCTTGACGACATCTCACGCTCCAGGCCTTCCCTTCGCTCTCCAGGTCCGGGTCTTCGGTTCACTCATGTTCCCTCCTCAGGACTCCACCTGTCACTCTTGCTTCCTTCTCAAGGACTGCCTCCGTCCGAGTTCCCCTGTCCTCCGACGCCTCCCCACCAGAACGTCCTCTCGCCACTCTTGCTCTTCCTTTTCCGTCTTCGGACGCCGACCTCTCTGACACGTCGGCATGCAGGGTTCCTTCCGGGTCACGTAGGAGCAAAACACTAGTGCGTGTATGTTCCGTGCCCCCGGGGGACTGCCCCCCCCACAGTGGTGTAGGAGTACCCGGGATCAATGAAAGCATGAAATCACACAGTAACTCATTAACAATACAGTACTAGACTATATATCCACATTGATAGGTGAATCCTGAAGATTACAAATAGGGACATATGAGTAATGTAGCATTGGTAAGATCACCTTGAATGAATTATGTGGATAAAACATGTCTCCCTTGGAGTGTACAGTGTAAGAGTTACTAATTTCCGTATGCCCGAAGGAATGGTAAAAGTGACGTCCCTGTGGCAATAGGGGCTTGTAAATATGCCCCCTAGTCACTAGATGGTAAAAAGTAACCATGATTTCTTGATGTGCTCTTCTCACCCACAAGAATCGGACAGAGGAAGCATCTCAGGGGGTCTTTGTAAGTATGTAGCATGATAGAGATGTATGTGGGAATGAATGGTGTAGGCACCAAATAGGTGCCAACATAAGAAGAAATACCCTACTTACCTTGAGAGGGAACTTGAGCAACTTTTGGTCCTGATGAAAGCAGAGTGACCCACGCTTGGCACAGGAAGGCAGAAACATGTTGACCAATCTATAGATGCACAGTGCATAATATAACTCTTTTGCATCAGCAATTTGTTTTGGAAGTGTCTATTTACCCGGCCGCCGGCCAAATAGTGCATAATCTCTGCTATTTACCTGGCGGCCAGTAAAATAGTACATAATCTTTGCAGTTTAGCCGACCACAGCCTAAATAGTAGAGATGATGTAGACTTTGACTGGTGTATCGATAAATAGTGTGAAGGAGGTCTTTATTTACCCATCTGAAGAAAAAAGAGACAACCAGCAATGGTTGAGTGGTAGCCATCTTGTAATGGGGATGCAACATGTGTGAGGCATTTGAATGTAAGTGCATATACAAATATGCATTTGTTTGTACAAGGGAAAGAGCATGAATTAAGCTAAGCTTTTTACACATAAAAAAAACAGTAAAGACAATTTTAAATTAAAACATTTATGTTATTTTAATATTCAGATAAGAAATGTAGGAATCAAACTTCTATTTCAGGAGCTTCAGGATATGGCACACAGACATTTTGTGCTGCAGTCTAGGACTGTTTGGCTGCCTGCAAAGAATAAGTATGGTTTTAAAGCATGTTACATACAGGTTTTATTCACTCATGAAAATACATTGTTTTTTATTGTTTATGGTCTATGATCCTCCTTTTCATGATTTTAGAAGGCTGTGCTCTTCTTGGGCTTCTTATGGAAAGCCTTGTGCCAGCTTTAGGCTTTTTCTAAGGGTGGTTGTGCATGCTTAGTATTTCAAACCTGGCAACACAGAAGCAGTCAACAAGCAGCAGAAATCAGGGTATGTACACAAATAGGTGGTGTCTGGGCCTCAGAGGGAGGCACATGTACAGTAGGCTATTGGTGGTTGGTGCCACAGTGCTTTGGAACACTTGCAGGAGGTGTGACACAGTAATGGGACTTTTGTGAAATGGGGAAGTTAAAGCAGGAGACAGGTAATTAATGTATCTGTATAATTCACAGGAGGAGCTCACCCTGCTGCCTGTGAATAACCACACTTGTTCATAGTATTCACTCAGCAGAGTGGGTTTCAGGCATAGATGCTTATTGGTCCTGTGCCGTGAGTGGCCCCTTCAGCTACACTAACATTTTAGCCACCTGCACAATGCATTTAGGGAATGGTAGTTTGGATTTTTAACATGCTAAGAAGTGTTTTAAGTGGGCAAGGGCTTGTCTCTACTGAGCCCTCATTTCTGTCCTTGACAGTGCTGTCTCACCAAAAGATATCTTTAAGCCAAATAAAAATAAAAATCTGGTTGACCGGATTGGAGGCTGTACCTGACTAAAGTCATTGTGGATGGGGCCTGGGTGAGGAAGCAGTAGGACCAGAAGGAGAATGATGACAAGTAGAGGAGGAGATTATGGACAAGAAGGTGGACCACCAGGGGGGTAGGATGACCAGAGTCACGAGAACCAGGACAAGATAAACTAGGCCCAAGGAGACCTCATTTATGAGGACCAGTATTACCAATGCCAGATAGAACCAGAGACAAATAGTCCAGATTGTTGGTGTTTTGGAACAGCGAGGAGTGACAAGTTTGCAAGAGGTCCACACCAATTGCAGTGTTAGACGAGGGGCGGATCTGTCCCCCTCTTTCATTCATCGATAAGGACCGAGCACATACAGGCTGTTTTTTATACATATTGCTAGCGAGATGAATCCAACTAAGCAGGAGACATCGGATAATTCATGATTACCTTCTCATGTTTGGCCCATTGGATGGACTTTATCAAAAATTCACATTATATTCTCAATGACTATAGACGAACGGACCTAGCAATCTTACTTTTGGACGATGATTGATATCTCTTAAATTTTCCTAGTGCCCTGAAGGAGTCCACATCTATGTGGACGAAACATGTTGGCTGGTTTTTGATACATACTGATGATGCAACTATAAAGAGAAGATTTACAACTACTTTCGGAACTCTGTGGACATATTTGGAATTAGAATTGATATCGTAGAAGTGGTGCACCTCTGATTGCTTTGTTTACCTGTTTTACCTAACTTAGGCTTGCACTTTTCATGCAGAGGGTGTCCACAGGGAGTGCACACATTGCTAAATCTAAATACTTTCACCTAACATTTTTGGGCGATAACAGTTGTGAGTGCGGCATCAGTTTGTGGTCCACTGCCTGTTGCTCTTTACCTTACAGAGACAAATAGATGCTTAGAAATAGGAGAAGGAAAAGCAGGACTAGGGGAACCATGTGTGGGAAGGATGAGGAGGGCCAGGAGAATATGGAACAGAGGATCTGGACAAGGGCCCGAAGGAACAGAAGCACTAGGAGTAGAAGGAAAAGAAGGCCCTGGACCATAATGATGAGGAGGGCCTGAGAGCACCAACCAGGACCAGAGGAAAGAGGATGACAGGACCACGAATAGCAAACCCAGGTAGACAGACCAAAGAGGACCAGTACTAGGAGACCAATGGAAAGAAGGACCAGAGACAGGAGGGCCAAGACCACAGAGATCAGATCAAGAAGGACCAAGGGACCAGAAGCAAATGGACCAGTACCAGGAACACCACAACCAGAAAGTACCTGGGCTAGCTATACCTGGAGACCCTAGATTATAATGACCAGGGGGATATAAAGGACAAGAAAGATTAGGCCCAGTGGGACCAGGATCAGAAGATCCACTAGGGTCAGACTCTTGGGGATCCAAAGCCACCTTGACAAGAACTACATGAACCAGGGTGACCCGCAGCAACATTAGAATTAGGACGACTACTGCCAGTGAGAGGAGGAAGACCAGCCCCAGAAGAACCATGATACAGGGGACCAGGGTCAGATTCACAAGAACGAGATGGAACAGGCACACCAGGAGACCTGGAGGACTAGTAGTACCAGGATTAGGCAGGAGGCCCTGAGGACTGGGAGGGCTAGGCAAACCAAGGTCAGTGGGACCAGCATCAGAAGACCTGATACATGAGGACCAAACAAAGAAGCACTATAACTAAGACCAGGTCAACATGGACTAGGAGACATGTTGACCAAACAAAGAAGCACCATAACTATGACCAGGTCAACATGGACTAGGAGAACCAGGAGTAGAAGGACTAGGAACAAGCAAACCATGGAAATAAATAAACCAGGGGAGCAGGACCAGGAGGACTGATGGATGATAATCAGAGTGAGAGGGGTTAAAAAGACCGGAGCCTATGAAACAGGAAACCCAGAATACAAAGGACTAAGGGCCACATGTACGTAGGTTTCATTTTGCAATTTCCTAATACCGTTTTTTTGCGATTTGCTATTAGGAAATCACAAACACCTATGTACTAATGTGACTTTGACATATTTCGTGATTCCTAATGGGGTCGCAATTGACCTACCTCATTAATATTCATAAGGTAGGTCGCAATTTGCATTCAATTGGGAATCGCTAAAAATACAGAGATGGTGGCCTGCTGGGGGCAGCAGACCACCATGTCTGTGTTTCCTTTTGAATAAATCAACATTTTTTTTTTTAATTCAGCCCGTTTTCCTTAAAGGAAAATGGGATGCGTTTCAAAAGTAAAATGAAACATTTCAGTTTAATTTTTTAAGAGTAGGCAGTGGTTCATGGGACCACTGCCTGCTCTAAAATAAACATTTTCGCATGCATTCACAAAGGGGAAGGTGTCCCCTGGGAACACCTTCCTGTTTGCGAATGGGTTACAACCTACTTGAAGTAGGTGGTAAATGCAAATGTTTTTCGACCGCATTTCGGTTGCAAAAAACATTCGTACATAGCACTGCGAGTCCCTAATATGACCCTTCCTAATGCCAAATCGCTAACCCATTTTGCCATTTGGTCATAGGTTATCGAATTGCAAAAAGGGTGTTGGTATATAGGGAAAAGGCTTTTTTCCAGTTGCAAACGACCCGATTCTGTGAATCGGCAGTTTGAGACAGGAAAAAACCTACAGACATGTGGCCCTAGGTGCAGGAGTACATAGGAATGATGACTAGACAGACCAGGAAATACAGGGTCAGTATGTTCTAAGGCTAGCTGCCGAACTATGAAGCCAAGGAGCAGAAAAACTAGGGCAAGGAGGATCAGGACCAAATAGAAGTGGACTACAAAGATCAGGACCTGGAGGGCATTGGCCACTAGTACCAGAAAACCAGGATAAACAGGACTAGGAAGACCAAGGGGACCAGTACCAAGGGCACCCAGAAGACCAAAGTAAGGAGGGCTAGGTGAACTAAAAGGATCATGACCATGCAAGGGCTAGGAGGGCCATGACGATTAAGACCTAGAGAATCGAGGCCCGGATTACCAAGTGGGTCAGAGCAATTGGACTGGGCAGTGGCGGCCAGGAAAACCAGGACCAAAATTACCAGGCTTAGGAGGACCTGAAGAAGGAGAACCTGGATCAAGAGGCCAATATAAATGGCTGCAGTGTCAGTAGGACTAAAAGGACAATGAAATATCAGGAGGACCCAGACAACCCAACCAGGAAGACAAAGACTAAGAGGGCCAGGACACAAGATGCCAGATGGACAAGGAACTGTGGTACCAAGGCTAGGAGTTTCAGAGTGAGAAGGACCAGGACAAAGTGACCAAGGCCAAGAGGACCAGAAAGGAACAGAGCTAGAGGGTCCAAGACTGGGGAAACCAAGAAGGGCCAGGATGACCAAAAGGCAAGGTTTATGATAACAAGCACAATTCAACGAGAAGGTCAGGTCCATGAGAACTAAGCCCAGATGAAACCAAACTATAAGGACCAGGACCACAACGAGCAGGACCAATGGGCACATAATCTCGAGAAGGACAAAAAGTATGAAAAATAAAAATAGTCTGACCATGGCAAGGAGTGCAAGGGAGGTGAGACCAGGGAATCAGGCAACCAGTAGGGAGGTTATAAGAGGACCAAAAAGCAAAGGTCTAGCAGGACCAGGAAGATAAGGGCAAACAGAATCAGAACCTTGAGTACCAGGGCTAGGAGGACCTGGATGAGGAGGAAAAGGAGGATCAGGACCAGTGAGATCAGAACCGGGATGCCACACCCTGGAGGTCCATACCATAGGGCTAGGAACAAGATGGCCAGGAAGATGAGGAACAGAATGGCCAGAAACAAGATGACAAGAGCAAAGCGGACCATGATCAGTTGGTGTAGAAGTATGAGGACAAAGAGCAGGAGGATCAAGACCAGATCCTAGAAGACTAGGACGATTGGGAGCATGAGGATTATGGCCAATAGGAAAAAGGGACCACAATAGGAAGTTCACTAACTGACAAACTGAGCAGAGCTCAGGGAGACTCGCTCACACACAACGTGCGGTTAGGAATCTGAGGTATGGTGGCTCTGCAGGGGAGATGGGGACTAGGGCTTGTCTCTGATTGGTCAAAGCTTGGACATAACATAAAGATGCAGATGGGTTTTAAAATGTCCTTTCTTTCTTAATTGTCTCTAATGTACTTCTATAGTACTGCTTATCTAAGTACCGTGAGACTCCCACCATAACGACTGGGAAGATTCAAGCAAGTGAATCTATGAAAGTTTCAATACTGAAGAACCATAAGACCAGGGCTCAGAGTTCAAAGTGGAGCAGAAAGAGCAGGGCCTGGTAGTAGCAGGACCAGAAGAAAATCAGGAGGATGGGATAGCCAGAGTCGGGAGGACTAGAGCAACTGTACCTGGATGTCCAGGAGGACCAGCACCAAAATGATGAGGTTCAGAAAGACCCAGAAAAGAGAACCAGGACCAAGAGGGTCCAGATCATTTGGTGCAGTGCCAGAAGGGCCATGATAACAAGTCACAGGGCCAGGAGGACAATGATGACCCAAACCAGAAAGACAAGAGTTAAGAGGGAAGGCCTAAGAGGACCAGGGAACAAGAGGCCAGGTAGGCTAAGGGGACCAGCTGGACCAGGAACTGTTATACTAGGAATTAGATGAGCAAGATGAGAAGAATCATAAGGACCAAATCAAATAGACCATGGTCAAGAAGATCAGGTAAGAAAAGGGAGAGGTAGCAGAAGGAGGCCTGAAAGGACCAGGAAGGACAGGAGATTCAGAACAAAGAGGTTTAGGCATACAAAGACATAAACAAGGAGGACCAGAAACAAAAGGATCCAGTCTAGTGGGCAAGTGGGTACAAGAGCCAGGAGAGAACACGTACTGTGAGGACCAGGAATAAGGAACACCATTGCTAGGCAAACCAAACTGAGGAAGTCTAGGAGAACAAGACCTCTAGAATCATAAGGAGATGGCCAGGCAACCAGAGCCAGCATGACAAGAACTAAGAGGACCAGGGCGAGGAGGACCAGTAGGAATCCAACCAAGGGGAAATGGAAGCTCACGTTACAGATCCAGGAGTATCAGGACTGGCATACCTGGACAAACAGGACCAGGACAAGGAGGAAAAGGAGGACTAGGACAAGTGCCTAGATACCCTCCTGGGTGATAAGCAGTGCTCTACAAATCCACCTCACATTACATGTTAGTCCAGGATGACAATGAGCAGAAGGACTAGGGCCAAGAGGATCATGACATGTTGGAGGAGGACTCAGAGAACTAGTCAGGTCAGTGATAGGTGGACTATGGCCATTAGGATAAGAGATCAGATGGGGGAGGATTAGGTGAACTAAAATGATCAGAATAAGCAGGACCAGGAACAGGCCTAGGAGGACCAGAGTGGTCAGAACCAAGGGGACCAGGACCTGAAGTTCGAATTGGAGCAGGAGGACTAGAAACGGGTGTATTAGGACCAGGATGGTGAGGATCTGGGGAACCAGGACAACCAGAACCACAAAGACCAATGGGACTAGTCCAGGACCAAAATGACCAGGCCCAGCCCCAACTGACCTAATAAGACGTCCCAGGACCAGTGGATGCAGTACCAGGTGGACCACAAGGATCAGTACAAGGATAATCAGGATGACCCAAACTGGGAAGACTAGAAGTTCCAGCCCTAGAAGACTCAGGGCAACAACGTTAGGTAGATAGAGACCCAGCAGACCAGCAGGGTCATAGTGGGGTGTCATGCTTCATCATTGGGCTTTTGCTCCTCGTCGGGCCGGCGCTGCAATGCCCTACGGGTCCCCCGAAGGGTCTCTTTTTCGGAGATCTTTTGATGAAGCTGTATCGGTGCGTGGGTGTAAGTGGCAGTGAAGTCCTAGAAGGTGTATTTAAAAAATGGCTGGAGGGAGAGTGATTAATTTTTATTAAGGTGATTCCTCTGTCATTATTAAAACAAAGTGTATAGTGCTGCTTTAAGGGGTATTATGTCCCTTGGTAGCTGAGTAACTATATGTCTCTTGCTGTCTCCACCAGCGGAGACAGCGAGAGGCACACAGGTGACACAGCCCAGATGCACCGAGAGAACCCTCTCAAGTGACCCTCACTGATCTCATGGGATCTTACCCTACCTACTAAGGGAAGTTCTCCTCCCTTTGTTTATCCGTGGGCACCAAAAACTTCGGGCCACTGTAAATACAACTTTCTTACTCGGTCCTGACGAAGCGCCCTGGATCTCCCCCTGAGACCACTAAAGCGCGAAACATGTTGACCAGAACATATGCCCACTAGGGACATATAGTTACTCACCTACCAAGGGACATAATACCCCTTAAAGCAGCACCATACACTTTGTTTTAATAATGACAGAGGGATCACCTTAATAAAAATTAATCACTCTCCCTCCAGCCATTTTTTAAATACACCTTCTAGGACTTCACTGCCACTTACACCCACGCACCCATACGGCTTCATCAAAAGATCTCTGAAAAAGAGACCCTTCGGGGGACCCGTAGGGCATTGCAGCGCCGGCCCGACGAGGAGCAAAAGCCCAATGATGAAGCATGACATCCTTCGGGGTGTGTACAGTAAATATGTAAACCTCGGCACTCTAAAACAATTTAACTATCAATTCATAAAGTTGTTAGATAAAAGCAACTAAAAATATCAGCAAAAAGTCAGTTCAATTTTTGCTAGGTCAATTTTAATGTCTAAAAATCAGTCAAATCCTGAATTACAAATTTCAAATTCATAACAAAATGACAATATATTTGAGAATAGACAGCTTAATACAACAGTCCTTTTTAGGCGTTGAACCGGCAGCCGACACGTGTTTCGTTTCTTTGAAACTTTTTCAAGGCTTTAGTTGTTAGATCTCATGAATGGCGCTCAAAATGTAAATAGGGATGTCCAGATCTTCGATGTGATAGTCATCTAATCTTGTCAAATTCTAAATATGCAAAAGTTCTTTGTCGAAGGAAGAGCAAATCACGTATAGTGTGTATACAGTCCAAAGATCACTATTTAATTTTATACCGTTGCAAGTTGATGGGCTATAATATGCCCTTCATTTTTAGAATCAGCTCACAACGTCGATCTCCTAGTCTTCTTAAGTAAAAACCCTTCGGGGTGTGTAAGGGCATCAAGATGAGGACACACTGCCCCCCACAATTAGAGTAGCACACGACGAGAGTACCTCTTACTTCCCTTCTTTCTCTCTCTACTTGGCAACGGTGACTCCCTTTTGGTATAAGTTTAACTTCGGGAGCACGGGTCACCGGACCTTTTGAATAGCTCCTAGAGTCCCCCTCTTTTGATAAATAGGATCATAGTGGGGATCAGAAGTACCAGGATCAGGAGACCCAGGAAGGCCTAAAACAAGGATGAGCCAGGACCAGGAAGACGAGGGTCATGAACGACTACAGCCAGGAGCACCGGATTAAGAAAACCAGTACCACCGTGACCAGGGCCAGGATGAGAATCAGGAGAGCCAAAACAGCCAAAAAAGGAACTTTGGAACAGGATTAGTAGGACGACCAACGCACAAAGGCACAGAAGGGTCTGGAAGAGAAGGAAGAAGACCTGGAGCAGGAGGACACTATGTGAGTCTAGGCCATCCCTTTTGTAAATGGTTCTTATTTATGCTTCATATGCTGCAACCCCTAGAAACCCCCACCGTGTCAGCCCACGTATAGAACTGGTAAACAATGTATTTGCTGAAAAATCAGAGCATGCAAAGCGAATAAAAAGCTGGGACTGTTACCCTCTGAGTGATAGAAGACGCTTTCTGATGCTGTCACAGAAGTCTGAGGGTGGATCTGTCAAGGTCAATAAGCACTCTTACCTGAGGAGTACTTGATTGAAGTTTTCACAGAGACGCTATAAACCAACTTCCCATAAACCCTACCTTTTAACCTGTGTATTTCTTATTAACACGAAGGCTAAGGGATAAGGCGTAGGGAGGAGGGCCGGATAGGGACGCTGACTTCTTCCTGTTGTCGACCTGCGAGGCAACAGGAGTAGACTTTAAATTCTAATCTTAAGGGCTTAAAATAGTCAGTCACTTCTTGTTTTACATTTCTTACTTATACACTACTATATCTCCTACCTGCGATAATCAGGAGTCTTGCTTTGCGTCCGTGTAGTCTGTGACGGAGATTTGGTGATTGATGAGTGATGCTGTTGATAAATGCGTGATGTTGTCGCCTGGTAAATGCGCCTCAGTCAAGAATCTTGTGATGGCTTATTTCTTGAGGCTATAACAAAAAATTGTGTATTAGTTACTGACTTTCTTTACTTGCTTGTTGCCTTTTAAATTAGAATCCTAACAATAAAACTTACTGCACAGTTTGTCCCAATTTTTGTAGATATCCGCCACGTGATGCTTTAAAGAAATTACAATAATGTTATCATAACCAAAACTATTAAGTTAAATAATGTTCTAAATTCTTTAGGCTTCCTTGAAGAAAACATTCCAAAAATTTGTCTTTAAGTTCCTTATTTAGTCTGTCTTGCGATGGGCGCCATGTAAAATAAAGAAACTGTTCACTTAGCTTTCCTGTTGTCTTTTTGTCTTTTCCAGGGTCGAGGATCAAGGAATTCGGAAGATAACGCTCCCGAAGTCGTTCCCTGAACAACGAGGCGAAGACTAGAAGAAACGGCGAAGGACAGGTAAAACGATGTCTTCTTTCCGCTCCGATGGAAGGCTAAGCGATTTCTGGAAGACGGGTGTGGCTATTTATAGCTTCGCCACACCCGATCTCTAGAGCGCACGTTGTACGTCTTCCGTGTGCAGCGTCTTTGTTTCTAGGCTGCGGAGCTGTTCGGAACCCTAGACAGATTGCGAGTATCGCGAGTGCTTTTTCTTGGATGCACATTTTAAAACCTTGGATGCGCATTTCTAAACCTGGCAATTCTAAAGTTATTACCATGTTACAAGGTTCAGTGAATGTTTCACAGTTCAAACATTTGACACGCCGCATTGTTTAACAACTTCCTGTATTCCTGCATACAGAAGTAGGTAAACGAACGATAACACACAGTGTGGTTTACATTAAACAATAAAAATGCATTACAAACATACCCAATTCACATTGCGGAGTGCAGGTTGCACGGGACAGGGGTGGGTTTTATTTGGGGTGATGAAATCGCCACCGTTCTCTTACTGCTTATGAGAAGCAGATAAGGATGTTGTGGCAGAATCATGATAGGATCAGTGGGCACAGGGACTGAAACGTGGCACAGGAGTTTAAAGTTGGATGGGTGAAAATGAGAGTGGTCCATGAAGGATGGCAGAAAGGCTTTGAGAAACTCAGGTGGCTGAAGTCAGGAAAAATGGTTAAAGGCTAACAAAGTTTTAGGGATCGCTTGAGACCTGTTGCCCATTCAGCCCTCTTGCGGGCTGGCATGGGTTAAGGCAGTGAGTGCCAGATGAGGCCACACCCCCAGACATACCCACATCGATACACGCTCCGATGTTCTCTGATGAGGACCCGCCAAATTTAGCGGTTTCCTGGTAGCAGGAGATGTTGAAGTCTCAGCGGTCATCTTAGGGACACGTATGGAGCCGCACCTGGCTTGACAATCAATCCCGGCTCCGAACTAGCGGCATCTCATTTATCGTCTGACCTCCTCAGTCCTGTATTTCTTCTTTTCCTGATTCGCGGCAAGGGCCACTCCGAGGCGCTGAGCCTTACCCTGCAACTCAAAAGCAACAAAGATAAGTGGATTGTAATCAACAAGTGCGCTAGCACAATGGGGGCATCTGTCATCAGCAAATGATAAGGCTTGCATGTAAATCACTTTTTCTTGGCTTTCTGCTCTAAAGATAGAGCTTGGTAAATCCTTCATTTTACCACGCAGCAAGGCATTTGGGATTGTTACCTGCATGGTTTTGTGCAAGTGAAACCAAGAAACTTATTACCAAGTGCCTTATAAGCAAGAGCCTTATTACCCAGAGCTTTATTACCCAGAGCATTATGTTATCTGGACCTCAAGTGTCCTTAAGGCCATGTAATACTGAGCAATTCACAGTATGCTTTGTGCTTGGCATTTCTATTCCTTTTTGATGTTTGTGTAGTAGTGTGTATGGAAAGGATTATAATTGAGTGAGTCAGTGACTGTTTCCCTCACATACCCATAATTGTAATTAACTTGTGCTGGGCTCTGACTTAAGAATTCCGGACTATTTCTTACGCTCTTATTCCAAGAGCTTCTGCTGCTTCCTGAGTCCTTCCTACCTGTCTACGAACCAGAGTGAGATGTGTCTGATCTTGAATTCTACGACAAGGCGCCATGAACCAGCATGTGCCATTAAGTTCCTAAACACTGCTTAAATTCCCATAATTCCAGGTATAGTCTTCATATGTTTATATGTCACTATATAGTACATCATTAGTAATATAGTGTATGTTCTTACACTTTTCTCTTTTCCAGGATCACAGGAGTCCTAGGGGTATTGATCCTTCCATTTGATATAGGACACAGCAGTTTACAAGCCAGCACTCCAGATGGCGGCTAGTGACAGAACCAGTGCAAAAAGAATGATGGATGGAATGCTGAACAATGTCAATCACACTCACCCCCAGGACAGTGATCTGGGCCTAAATCCATCGTTTTTTTACTCATCATGCCATTCCGGTTTGGACCCAGCCATATGCAAATCAGATGGATGGATGTAGGCCCAGATCACTGTACTGGGGTGAGTGTTTGACATTGTTCAGAATTCCATTCATCACCTTGTTGTTTTTGCATCTGCTGCCCTAAGTGCACCAGGTATGCCCAGATGTGGATCCTGGGCTCACTGTGCTACAGGATTAAAGCTAGCATGACTGATGAGGGGTGATACCCTGAAACTGGTTCCAGGATGCTTGTTTCTGGTCCAGGTAGGACCTTACCTGGCAGTTTGGGCTCAACTGTTCCCATGGGGAGCAGGGTCAAAACTGATTTGCATATGGCTGGGTCCAAACTGGGGTGGCATGGTAGGCAAAAAAACAATGGATTGGGATGAGGTCTCGAGCGATTCATGTGGCTGAGATTAATTCAAGCATTTCATCTATCACCTTGTTGTTTTTGCATTAGCCGCCCTAAGTGTGCCGGGTATGCCCAGATGTGGGTCCCAGGCTCACTGTGCCACTGGATTCAAGCTAGCCTGACTGATGGGGGTGATACCCCGAAACTGGTCCCAGGATGCTTGTTTCCAGTCTAGGGAAGACCTAGCCTGGCAGTTCAGGCTGGTCTGTTCCCATGGGGAGCAGGGTCAAGACTGATATGCATATGGCTGGGTCAAAACTGGGGTGGCATGGTGGGCACAAAAGCAATTGATTGAGATGCGGCCCAAACGATTGCCAGTGGCTGAGATTAATTCAAGCATTCCATGTATCATCTTGTTGTTTTGGGCCTAATTGTACATGTCTGCTGTTTTGCCAGCAGCTGTGTAGTGAGTGAAGTTTTTTTGTTTGCTTGACTGGTAGACACATGGTACAGAACCTCTGCTATTTGGCCAGTGGCCTGGTAAATAGTGAAGTTTACTTGTATTTGCATGGCTGCCAGTCAAATAGCACAGAATATGTACTATTTAGTCAGCAACTAGATAAACAGTGGTGTTTTCTGCTATTTGCAGGGCCATCAGCCGAACAGAGCAGAATCTCTACCATTTAGCCAGCGGCTCTGTAATTAGTGAGTGTTTTATGTTATTTTCAAAGGCATCGGCCAAACAGTGCAGAATCTCTATTACTTAGCCGGCAGCCATGTAAATCATGAAGTGTCTGCCCGGCCGCCAGCTGAACAGTGCAGAATCTCTACTATTTAGCCAGCAACCGGGCAAATGCTGACCTTTTTGGCTGTTTTCAAGGCTGCCAGCCAAATAGTAAAGCAGGGTAAATAATAGAGGAAATTCACTGTTTATCAGGTGTCCGGGTAAATAGCTGCTATATTTGTTTTTAGTCTTGTCAGGGGGTTCTGAGAATAAAATAACAATAGTTAGATTGAGGGCACTCCTAGGCAAATTTAAGTTTAGATCCCCCAACCATAGGCCATAAAAAATACCACTTAAGAGCTCCCTCGGACAAAAGAGGTAGAACCCGCCCAGATACAATACTGGAATCTGTGGTGAGGACTCGATGATGAAGCATGCCACAGAGTAAAATCCAATGGATGAGAGTCCTTTTAACAAACCAGATGGTTTTCTTTAAATAATAGGACGTACCAATGGATTCACCCTAGTAAAAGTGGCTAATGTTGTATATGATTGTTTGGATAAAAATAGCACCATCATACCCTCTCTTCAGTTCACTTTCTGAACCTGTGGAAAGACTCTCAGAGGACTGCCTGCTGATGTGGCCTGCTGTGTACTCAACAAGACTGCTTTACTCACTTGGAATGAAAGCTTTGCTGCCTGGAACCTGCCTTGAACACTCAGAGGCCTGCCCTGCTCCTTGAGCTTTACTTCATCACCTGCACCCAGGACTACTAGAGTGACTCCAGGGGCTAGTTTGCTGGCCTCCTGTTCAGAGCCTTAGGGACTTAAAAGGCTGCATCCATCTTGAACCGGTACCTGGACCCAGCGTGAGTGGGTTTTAACCCCCCAAAGTGGTGCCCCTCCAGTCCTGGACCCATGGTGGTGGTTCTTAAGGTGCCCAGATAGACAAAATCCGAAACTTGGGAATTTTTGGCTAAAAGCTGCTCCGAGAATCGAGGGAAGACTGGGACCAACCTCCTCGCCTATTCGCCCAAGGTGCATTGGTGGCCGGCCTGACTTCTCAGTAGCTCCTCCTACGTTCTTCTCCGCAGCAGCAAATCCTCTTCAGCAGCCTGCCAGCGAAGGGGTATCTGGCCTCCCGGCTGTTTCTGTGCCACATCAATACTTTACTCATTGCCTCTAAGTTAAGCCTGTCTGCTTTTGTGCCAAGCTACCCAGTGGTAAGCACAGGTTTATTTTGTGACTTTTGTGTTTCACCTTGACAGGGATTGTGGCTGTTGCTTGACGTTTTTCTTTTCATTTATAATGCCTGGACCTCAAGGAGTCAATCATAATATAATCTTCGTGCACGCAGTGGCACGCTCCCTAGCTCTGCTGCAAGCCCCAGGGAGAAGAGAGGTTAAATGCTGGAGAAAGTGATCCATTTGGCACGACCTGATGGCAGCTCTGTGCAACCTGGCGCCTCTCCCTGACGTCTCCAGTCCTTGTTTACACAGTGTGCGCTGTGACTGGCATTAGGATAAAAAGAAGGAAGAGTGATACATCCCCACAAGGCACACCTGACTGAGAGACGGTCCAGGTAAAGAGTTTGCGGGTTCAGCTCCGGATAAAGCTCCCAACAGGATGGACGCGATGGAGGTCACGTGGGCGCTTGTCGCCCTGGCTGTGGTCCTGCTCCTGGGCCAGTTTCTAAATCTGCAGTGGGAGGCGAGGAAGCTTCCACCAGGACCAACGCCGCTCCCTATCGTTGGAAGCATGTGGGCCCTAAACTTCAGTCTACACCATGAGACCCTCATGCAGGTATGCGGGAAAATGGGGTGATTACAGGGCAAGACACAGGGGCTTATTCTAAGCTGCCTTCTATCATTTGGGTAATACCACACCTAGAAAATACTAATACCACAGGGTGCAGTTTTAACTGGGAGTAGCATAACCGCACCATTTGGGGTTGTGCCCCTCGGCCCTCGAAATGGTGGCTAAAGGGTAAAAACTGTATTTTCACCTATTCCAAGGTCCACAAACTCGGAATGCGCATTGAACAGATTCCAACAGATTTTGCTTTGGAAAATGTATGCAGTTAAGAACCCACTTTATGTGGAATTACTGCACGAATGACCATCTGGGGCAGACACAGCCTCCTGCAGGCACCCAAATGGGGATGGGTGGGGAAATCAGAATTATGGAAGAAGTCACTTTGGCGATGGTGCAAAAACCCTCGTGCCAGTGCAGCTGGTGTGTGTATTATCGGTTGCCATGGTGGCATGAGCTTAGGAGGAATGATTGTGAAGCCAGTGAACAATCCGGAGGGCTAAAAGCGGCCACCTGCCTATTAGAAGTGACATTCACAAAGATGAGTCTAAAAAATGCACTTTATATCAGTATAGCTCACTTCATTAATGTACAGTACATTGTTTTAAACTTTTCTATAAGTTAGGCTTTGAGATTTTGATAAAAAGTACATGGAAAAGGAGGCGGGTGAACGGCAGGTGACCCCTGCGTAGCAACGTCCACAACAATATTTCATTCTGGCGCCCTTGAATTCGAAGCGCACAGCGAGTGCTGGTCTGTGGTGAACAAATAAATGTTTTGGTCCTTCCGATGGAGAGATCGGATGATTGAAGGCCTGTGAGTGCTTCGGGCAGAGGCTGGACCTCTTGGGAGAAGGATGGGGGCTGCAGCGCCACCGGCTCAGTTAGGTCATCAGCCTTTGCCCTCAGGGACACCCTTGGCGGTGATAGCTGAGGCTGGCCTGCAGGCCCGGCTCCAGGAATTTTTATTTGGGTGGGCCAAGGGTGCATTTGGGTGGGCCACTGCGGGCTCGATTTGTCGCATATATGTCTAGGCAGGCCTGATTCAGGGCCCTCCTTTATCTCTTCTTAGTCTTACAAGGTCCAGTAAAACGCACTCTTTTCCAAATCTTTCTAAATATCACTCTGAAAAAGTGTTTTTCCAAGTGATGTTCCTTTGATGGTAAGAGGAGGTTTCTGAGGTGGGAGTAATAGGCAAGTGACACTACTCAGGCTCCCTCTGTGCGAGTCTTCAGGGAGAATCCCTCTTCATTACTACCTCCACCTGACCCCAGACTCTGCAACGCACTCCCTTACAGGCTTGATTATCCACTACTCCTCTCCAGTGCACCTTCTCACAGCTGACCTTGGGCCCCAGCCCCATATCAGGCACCATCGGGCTCCACTTTCATTTTTCCCGGTAAAAACATTAGTAAAATCACCTTCAAACTTAAAACATTGAATATAGCGGTAAATATAATTAGCACGCACTTTAAAGTATGTTCCACAGTAGCCCTTATGACCCGACTGCTAATTAAATAAAGAAAAACAGAAAGGCCATGACAGGGCCGGCTTCAGCGCTGATGCGAAAGTCTTTTTTAGCGCCGCACTAATAACCTCTTTCTCCGTAAATAACCTTTACTACCACCTTCCAACAGTGCCCCTCATCCCTCCATGGCCCCACCTATTGACCTCCTCCTCGGATTCCCTCACTGCCACCCTCCACTAGTGCCCCTCATCTCTTTGTAGCCCATCCCCCTCATGACCTCCTCCTTAGACTCCCTCACTGCCACCCTCCAGCAGTGCCCCTCATCTCTCCCTAGCTCCCCCCTCCACCCCATGACCTCTTCCTCGGATTCCCTCACTGCCACCCTCCAACAGTGCCCCTCATCGCTCCATAGCCCCTCCCCCTATTGACCTCCTCCTCGGATTCCCTCACTGCCACCCTCCAACAGTGCCCCTCATCTTTACGTAGCCCCTCTCTCATATGCATTTCATTTGTTGTACAGCGCTACTCATATCAGTGTAGTGTGTGTCAGTACTTTACACCACGCACACATTATACAGACAATTAATCATACAAGTATGTAAATCAGTCTACAGGGAATGTCACATAAGCCAATGAGGATTACAAGGTGTATGAATCACATGTCATCCATACTGGTGGGCAGTATATTTTAAGAGGGTTTGGTCTGGGGAAACACAACCTTAGGATTTAAAGAGTATTCCATGGGGGTCAGCTTTACTGATAAAAATGTATATCTGCCCAAACATACTCATTTTAGCAACATTAGAATAATGAAAGACTGGGGAAGTTCTAACTATATCACAAAAAAAGAAAGCGAAGTTCTAACTATACCATTCATGTTTGTATGCAGCTCTTTGATGACAGTTCATTGGTCACTGTCCTATGTTAGGATTGTAACTTCTGAACTGCAAGTAGCAAAGGCAGTAACCCACTGAGCTTCCACATAAAATACAGTTCATCTGCATTTAAAAACTACTAACAGACAAATGATTGCTCTCCAGCAGGATCATTAATCACCAGCGTTATCTGGGCATTTTGTATTGTCTTATTGTTGTCCTGCATCGGCCATGATAATGATAAAAACTGTTCAAATGAAGCACACACGAAGTATGTGTCCTGCTGGGCCTGTGCATATTTTAAAAAGAAAAACAAATAGTAACACATTCTCCTACCTACTCCATTAGTCAAACTTTGTGTCACAGCCTGATGTGATAAGCAGCTGCAGGGGTCAGGAAAGGTGAATAGGAATAAACAAACTTCTTTTCTCCTGCGCTGCATAGAAAAAGAAATATCCACGCAGCAGAACATTGTAGCCTTTGCCATGTGGAGATGAAGGGGTGAAAAAATAAACAAAGCCTCGTTAACATGTAAATGGTCTTTTAAAGACCTGTGAAGTACTCGGGTGCGGCTGCGATAATCTCTAAAACTGTCTGTGTGTGTGTGCGCGCCCGGGAAGATGTCTCGGCCCGGGCTGACACACACGACGTGTGCTTTGCGCGCCTGCCTTCAAGCCCTCACTGCGAGGGCCAAGGCTCCTGTTTGGGTGGGCCAGGCTCATGTTTGCGTGGGCCTGGCCCACCCGGCCCACCCGCTAGAACCGGGCCTGCTGGCCTGAGAGGCCGTTGTAGCATAGAGGGATACAACTGTGCAAGGCTATAAGGAGTGACGAGGTCCCTTAGGGGGCTGGTTGGTCACGGGGGGCTCCTAGAAGGGGAGGATGCGCTGCGCACATGCGCAGTATTGAAGGCGCTTCCTCCGCTCTAGATGATGAAATGGCAATGGGTGGCAGAGGGGAAGCAGGAAGACCACAGGGGCAAAAGGAGACATATGGGAATAAGGAGTTGCAAAAACACAAAAGGTGAGGGGAGAGTCAGTGGAGGGCCTTGGATGAGGTTCCTTTGTCAGACCAGAGGCGGCCACACCTACGAAAAACGGTGGGGAAATACAACAGAGATGCTCCAGGAGCAGAGACAATGAGTGCACCACCTCCCAGGGCAGTGGATGTTGGCTGCCAACAGAAGGGAGCTCAGAGGCTGGGGGAGGGAGGAAAGATGGACAGAATGAACCAGAGGGCAGCCCACCTCAGAAAAAGCATGATGGAGGAGCCCTTTCTCCACAGAAGGGTCTCACAGGGACAATCGTAGTTATCAGGTGTGAGATCCATTTTTCAAAGACAGTGAGTGCTTTGACCCTGGTATATCCCTATGAGGAGCTGCAAAGGGCAGAGGCTGGTAAGCATGTTGTGGCTATGGGACAGCAGTCACGTGACATGGTGAGGGATGGCCTACAGAGAAGAGTCCCTGGGACCACTGCCTGCTCTGAAAAAACGTGTTTGCATGCATTCACAAAGGGGAAGGGGTCCCCTGGGAACCCCTTCCCATTTGCGAATGTGTTCCCACCTACTTGAAGTAGGTGGTAAAATGCAAATGTGACAGCAGTCACGTGACATGGTGAGGGATGACGATCCACAGAGAAGAGTTGCAACAAGAGGCAACTCTGGAGAACTCTGGAGGAACAAGGGGTGCTGCAGAGGACAGAAGATAGGAGGTCCGACCACATCAGCTTTACAGTTATTCCAAAGAAGGAGAAGCGGAGGTGACTGTTCAACTCTATGGAGAAAAGGTTGAGAAGGGACAGTAAGCAGTAACCCCAAAAGAGACAAAGGGGCATGACCTGCAAGGGTCAAAAGATAAATATCAGAAGACCGTAAGGACAGGCGGCTAGAGACATGTAAACCACTGGGCTGCTAGAAGGGAGACATGCTGCAGACAGTGAGTACAGCAGAGACTCTGATGACGTGCAGGAAAGGTAGCAGAAAAGGAAAGAGCATGGGTGTGCAAAGTGAGGCGCGAATATAGATGCATATGTGTCAGCATCTCCAAAATATGCTAATATTTATTGCGAGGAATTTCCAGAATGCAAAATTATGCTCTTAAAGTATATGGACGTTATAAGGACCACCCAGATTATCTGACTGACCTGGTCAGTGTGGCTGCTCTCCCCCTGCGCAGCTCCACCGTTGAGGTACTGCCCTCTGAGCCTGGAGCCTCTGAAGCCCTGTTCGAGGCCCTCCTCCACCCGCAAGCTCCTGCCTGCACCTCATCCCTAGTGGTCCAGTGAGAGAGCACTCTGCTCTTCTGCTGGTCCATTCTGTTCTGTGCCCTTTTTTCTCTTTTTGCTCTTCCTTTTTCTTTTTTTGCCCCTCTTTCTATTTTGATCCTTTTTTCTCTTTTTCTCCTGTGCTCCTCGCCGCTGCTGCCTCAGCGGCCCCTCCCCCCTCCAGTGTGTACTTCCCGCTCCCGCCTTCCAGCTGACTGCCCTCCCCTGATCCCTACTTAATGGCGGCTGCTGCGTGGCAAGAAGAGCAATACCACTGACCTGGTCAGTGTGACTGCTCTCCCCCCGCGCATCTCCACCCTTGAGGTACTGCCCTCTGAGCCCGGAGCCTCCGTGCCAGGTAGGTGTGTAGGTGTTCAAAGCCCTCCTCCTCCTGCAGGCTCCTGCCTGCGCCTCATCCCTGGTGGTCCAGTGGGAGAGCACTCTGCTCTTCTGATGATCCGCTCTGTTCTGTGCCCTTTTTTCTCTTTTTGTTCTCCCTTTTTCTCTTTTTGCCCCTCTTTCTATTTTGATCCTTTTTTCTCATTTTGCTCTTTTTCTCCCACGCTCCCCACTGCTGCCCCCGCAGCCCCTCCCCCCTCCAGCATGTCCTTCCGGCTCCCAGGTGACCGCCCTCCTCCGCCCCCTACTTAATGGTGGCCGCTGCGCAGCAAGAAGAGCAAGATCACTGACCTGGTCAGTGTGACTGCTCTCCCCCGCGCAGCTCTACCGTTGAGGTACTGCCCTCTGAGCCCATAGTCTCTGTGCCAGGTAGGTGTTCAAAGCCCTCCTCCACCTGCAGGCTCTTGCCTGCACCTCATCCCTGGTGGTCCAATGGGATTGCACTCTGCTCTTCTGCTGGTCCGCTCTGTTCTGTGCCCTTTTTTCTCTTTTTGTTCTCCCTTTTTCTCTTTTTGGCCCCTCTTTCTATTTTGATCCTTTTTTCTCTTTTTGCTCTTTTTCTCCCGTGCTACTCGCTTCTGCTGCCCCCGCGGCCCCTTCCCATCCAGCGTGTCCTTCCCGCTCCTGCCTCCCAGCTGACCCCCCGACCCCTACTTAATGGCGGCTGCGCTGCTGGCATGCTGAAAGTGCGCCAAAGGTAAGCCTGTCTGCCCCCATCCACGACCCGACTGCAGCCAGTGCCAGAGAACCTGGTCCCCCGACCCGTCTCTGCTACGACTCCAGCACCCTCCGCGCTCTCAACCCTGGACGCAGCAACAAATACCATCTTAGACGCCGAGCAACACCCAAGGCCCGATCTCCTGCCGACACTGCCCCTGCACCTTCACCCACCACCGGACCCCAGCAGCTGCCCCCAGCCTACGGGCACACGAGCGCACACAAACCCCTGAACTGCATCTTCCTCAAAGTGTGCTCCCTACACAGGCATGCCATAGAAATTTGGGATCTCCTGAACACCCACACGCCCAACGTCGCCTTCCTCACGGAGACCTGGAACAACACCAACTCCGCGCCTGACATCGCAACTGCCATTCCTGACGGATACAAGATCCTAAGAAAAGACTGTCCTACCCGCCCAGGAGGAGGCATCGCCATCATCCACAAAAGCTCCCTCCACATGACAACCAGTGACCCGGACGACACCACGACCCCCATGGAACATATCCACTTCCAGATCCAGACCAACCCCAAAACGACTCTCCGTGGAACTCTCATCTACAGGCCGCCCGGCCCGGCGCTCCTTTCACCGATACCATCGCTGACCTCATCGCACCCCACACCCTCGCCTCCACAGACTACATCCTGTTTGGAGACCTAAATTCCACCTGGACAACCACGACGACCCCAACACAACCTCCCTCCTAGAGAACCTCGCCAACATAGGACTGAAGCAACTTGTCACCTCCCCTATGCACACCAGGACACACACTAGACCCCGTCTTCGCAGGAGGAAACAGCGTCTCCTACAGCCACACCACAGAACTTCTCTGGATGGACCACCACTGCATCTATTTCTCCTTTAGAAAACCCACCATACACAAGCACGCACTCCGCCCCCCCACAGAAGCTGGAACAAAGTCACATAAGAACAGCTCACCTCCACCCTCACCAGCACTCCACCTCCAACAACGCAAGATACCAACACCGCGGCAAGGAACGTCCACCGCTGGATCACCAACTGCGCCGACAAATTCGCCCCCTCAAGAAAGCTACAGGACGACACAACAAGAAAGCAAACTGGTTCACCCCTGCACTCCAAGAATCCAAGCGTCCCTGCTGATGACTTGAAAAGATATGGAGAAACAGCAAAACCCTGAAATATGCACTGCCTACAGAACAGCCACCACAGCACACCACCAACTCATTCAATCCACAAAGAAGAACTTCCTCCAAGACAGAATCCTCACCAATGCCCACAACTCCAAGGAACTCTTCTCCATCTTACAGGAATTTGCCAAACCCGGCAGCGAAACAACAGACGTCCCACCCTCCCAATACCTCTGCAACAGACTCAACTCCTGCTTTCACCTCAAGATTAAGATGCTCTAAGACAACTTCGACAACCAAGACCTCTGCACTACCCCAGCCCCCAGTGACGCTACCCACCAGACCCTACTCACTTGGTCCCCGCTCATGACAGAAGACACCTTAAAAACCATGAAGAGCATCCACTCAGGAGCACCTTCAGACCCCTGTCCCCCCCACATCTTCCACAGGGCCGCCACAGCCATCGCACCCGAACTACGCCAGACGATCAACTGCTCCCTCGAGACTGCAAAATTCTTTGATGACTGGAAGCAAGCCGAAGTCAACCCCCTCCTGAAGAAACCCACCGCGGACCCGACTGACCTTAAAAACTTCAGGCCCATTTCACTGCTTCCATTGGTAGCCAAGGTCATCGAAATGGCCGTAAACACACAGCTAGCAAACTTCATCGAAGCTAACAACGTCCTGGACATCTACCGATCCCGATTCCTCAGCAACCACAGCACTGAGACCACTCTCCTCGCCGCCACAGACGACATCCGCATCCTCCCCAACCAGGGTCAAAGGCAGCCCTCATCTTCCTGGACCTCTCAGCTGCCTTCAACACCATCTTCCACCGCACACTAGCCACCAGACTCCACGATGCCGGCATCCAAGGAAAGGCCCTAGACTGGACACGCTCATTTCTCACAGGCAGAACACAGCGAGTCAGACTCCCGCCCTACCTCTCAGAACCGACAGAGACGAGATGTGGAGTATGCCAGGGATCCTCCCTCAGCCCCACCCTCTTCGACATCTACATGGCCCCGCTCGCAACCATCGTCAGAAACCATGGACTCAACATAGTGTCCTACGCCGACGACACCCAGCTCATCCTCTTCCTCACCAAGGAACCCAACATCACCAGGCACACCTTCCAAGAAGGGATAAAAGCAGTCGCAACCTGGATGAAGAAGAGCTGCCCGCAACTTAACTCAGAGAAAACAGAAGTCCTTATCCTAGGCTCCACCCTCTCAGCAAGGGGACGACACCTGGTGGCCCCATGCCCTCGGAAACCTCCCCACCCCGACAGACCATGGACGAAACCTCGGCATCATACTGGACTCACCGCTCACTATGAACAACCAGATCAACGCCGTATCCTCAGCCTGCTTCAACACCCTCCGCATACTCCGAAAAACATTCAAATGGATCACCTCCAAATCCAGAAAAACGGTCACGCACGCCCTCATCACTAGCATACTGGACTACGGCAACGCCCTCTATGCCGGAATCAACAAAAAACTCCTCTGCAAGCTCCAGACCGTCCAGACCGCCGCAGCCAGACTAATCCTAGACATCCCCTGTCACAACCACATCATCCAACACCTCTGCGACCTCCACTGGCTCCCCATCAAAAGAAGAATAACCTTCAAGCTCCTCACACACACATACAAGGCCCTCCACAACATCGGACCAGCATACCTAAACAACCGCCTCTCCTTCCACGCCCCCAAGAGAAACCTCTGATCAGTCGACCTCTTCCTGGCCACCATCCCACGCATCTACAAGACCAGAACGGGTGGAAAGTACTTCTCCTACCTCGCAGCCAAGACCTGGAACGACCTCCCCCTCCACCTCCGGCAAAGCCCTACACTGCTCCAGTTCAGGAAGGACCTCAAGATCTGGCTCTTCAGATGATCCCAGCACCCAACGGAGCCACTCCCCCCCCCCCCCTCAGTGACTTGAGACCCTCACGGGTGAGTAGCTGCACTTCACAAACCCCTGATTGATTATCTCTGGAGGAGTGGCCTGGCTTAGATATGACAGATATTTGTAGGGCTGGGTTAGAAGCAGAGTAGAAGGTGGAATGTGGCAATTTGTATAACAACCTCTGACTGCTGTAAACAACATCTAGTGGCTAATGCCGGCAGTGCACACTGCAAGTAGGTAACCATTCCGTATGCCCCCTTTTGTGGGCGGCCCATCAAGGAAAGAATGAGGAGGTCAGAAACTAAGGCACAGAGGAGCATATTGGTCACTCAATAAAGGGGCATGTTACAGATCACCTTAACTGTTTTGATGTGAACGCTATAAATACAGGGCAAAACATACCTTAGTGCAGTGCTCTTCCACCAGCAGGTACAGCTACTTTCCTGATTAGAGGCTAGAGAACAGGAGTGGGTTTCTGTGAAAAGAACAGTTACGTAGGAAGTTATGTAGGGGTGGTTACAACATTACCTTGACAGGCAAGCTTCAGATCTAATTGATTATGGAGTGATTTACGTTTGATTTACAAGAGGCATTGGAAAGTAAATGGGTAGAAAATCAGAAATCAGTTATCGAACATGAGGGAGTGGTGCAAAGCAATTGGACAAGTAAATATGGGACAGGAAAATGGTGGGACCATCCCAGGTGATACCCATGTTCGATTTGCCCATCATCCACATTAAAAGTGTGTGACATTAAGAATGCAATCTGGCTACTACTACTCCACCCTGATGATTTCTATCTATTGGAGATACTATTCTGTGGAAGTATCTACATAAACATAGCAATGCCCATGTGATGCTGAGTGACTTGTGAGGCCTTTGACACCTTCAGCAACTTCTTGGAGTGGGCAATGAAGAAAAACAAGAGGTCTCTGCTGGAGCTGCATTTCAGAATCTACTTATTTGTGGGCAGGGCTGGAGAACAGGACCCAAGCCTAGCAGAAGCGCAGAACTTCATACTAGAAGGTAACAGAGGGGGTCGATCTGTGCACGGGTCCCACAAACAAGACAATAGCTGGCTGAGGTCTCTATTCTCTATTGCAGATCCAGCGAATACTCCTGCCTGCATGTGCATTGCTAGAAGAAAGTAAATAACTTATGTGCATATACATATTTTTTACTAAAATCGAAAGGACTTGCCTAATGCCAGGCTTGAAAATGTACAACAAAAAAAAAGCGCCATGGTCTCTTTTTTAGCTCTCATGGAGAGAGCTCCTAGAATGAGTGCATGGAGGGGATCAGCTCAGCCATGGATGGCTGTGTCATTCATCATTTCATCCGGCATTGGCTGGTTGTCTCTGTCATTCAGGATGCGTTGAGCTTTGTCATTGCACGAAGCCAAGGTCCCTCGAATTATGCAACAGTGGGGTATTAAACTATGCAGTAGGGTTTACTAATTTATGCAGCAAGCAAAGGCAAATTATGTGACATAATGCGGCACATTTTGTGACAATGTTATTTCGTTATTTTGTCTATTTTACACGTCACCTCTGCCTGGACAAAGGTTCCACATCTGAGTAGCATTTTTAGTAGCTTTTGATGTATTTAAGCGAGACTCCATTTTTCTAGCAAAACCTGCAAATTATGCAGCAAATCCATATTTATGCAGAAAACACAGCAGCTGCAGAATTGCAGAATTCTAGAGGCTGTGACTGAGAAAAATGCCAATTTCATTGGCGCACCATTTAGGTGAACACGCATAAGCTGAACTGCACCACAGAGAAACAGATTCAAAATTGAAACTATAAAATGAATAGCTATTCTTAATATACTTAAAAAATTAACAACTCGATTTGTGTGCCATAATGATTAATTTAACATATTTAAAATATTTAAAATAAATCACATTCAAGTGATGTTGATGTATACAAAACAAGAAGTGTGTTCAGGGTGTTATTATAGTGAAGTCTGAATATGGTTTACATTTGCAATTTTCCAAAAGTATTACAATATGATACAATACAATTCAAACCACCTATATACAGATATAAATATTCCCATTTCCCAGAGGATTACAGGGGTGCCTTATGTTACCAACAATGTGCAAAGCAGGGGTTTGTCTCTATTAAGCAGCTAAGATTTTCTTTAAACAGACAGCATGATAGAACGGGAAGTCAGAATCTGTTATCTAATGCACCCTTCTCAAAGGTACTGAAGGAGCCTAAAAAATGCTCAGTAGCAAAATCATGACTGATGGAAGACTGGGGCAGAATCAGTCACATATCAGGCAAGACAATCAGAAGCCTGTGGTGCTGGGGCAGAGTCAGGTAAGTTGTATGTACAGTACAATATGGTTGCAGAATAGTTACTCACCTGACAGGTGCTCCTCTGACAGGACAGGAGAGCTGACGCTGAGTTAGTCATATGCCAAGCACACATTATTGACTCTCAGGTGGGACTAAAGCAGAGTCAATCATACGAGAAGCATCAACCACTTGTTAGATGAACCCTTGATAGGCTAAGTCTAAAGAAGATCCGATCACACAGTCCAATCCAATTCAAATCTTTTTTCAACACTTAAAAATGCCACAAAAGTGTAAAATATGTAAGTCTGTTTTTATATAGCGCAGCTACTCACCCTTACAGGTCTCAAGGCGCTGGGGGCTGGAGTGGAAATTAAGTGAGCTATTGCCCAGAGTCACATGGTGCTGAGCTGAGCTGCTGCCGGGGATCAAACCGTGAACCCTGTGCTCCGAAGTCAGCTGCCCTGGCCTCTGCACCACACCTCTCCACATTCTGTACATTGATAAAATACATCCATGCAAAGGACAAATCCAAAAAAATATCAAATTAATTTAAAACTACATCTAATTAAAATCTTAAAAATACGAGCGATAAAATCCGGCGCATAAAGCTAAAAGTATCTGTTTAAAGGTTTATTTGTTCATAGCGGTTTCTTATTTTCAAGGCGCCCTTAATAAAATTCAATATTCCAGTGCATATTTCGAAAGAGGATAGCCTTTGTAAAAATTCCATAGTGGGCAAATAATTTTTAAAACCAGCTTGACGCAGAAAAGGTTTTTGGAAAACAGATCTAGAGCTTCCATACAGGGGACAAAACAAGATAAATTGAAACGTGCAGTGTTTGGATACATGATTGCAATGACATGGTGGCAAATCGAGGTTCCAGGTACATTGAATGGGGAAGGCCACTTTAAAATGTATAAGATTAAGTCTAAAAAGGGTTAAAAGCAAACAACTAAAATGGTTTTCAGTCCAGCACAAGTATGGTTCAAGTTTTTTTTACTATCCCAATGGGGATATAAGCTTCCACAGTCTTCATATTCAACATCTTACATAATCTTTTGTTGACACAACATTTCTGAGAGCGCTACTTTACAGTGTCTTTTGCATGGGCGTTAATTCATGATGGTTCAGTGAACATTTGCTGGAGGCCTAATTTATGAAAGCATGTTTTTACATATTCCAGCCATGGTGTCTTGGACATGTTTTGGAGAGACAAACAATCAGATATACACTGTCTTGTCTCACCCGCCTCAGGATTTAGCCAAAATTTCAACCAAAGCAAAAGTGGCGCCAATTGTATTTGGTCCTCTATAAATGAAAGGCCCACTTCTTCATGACAGATGAAATTTGCTACATTTTTTGGGGCAGCCAGCAGCCTCTGTACGAAGCCATTTTTAGTACGCTGGAGAGTGTCTAAATTGTAATACCCCTATATTCCCGCCTCATCAATAGCAGCTGAGATGCATTTTGTTTTAAATAAAGTAATCATCTCTGTCAATGGTTTTTGCTTTAGTATCCTTGAAAAATGGAAAATAGCTTCTGTGTTTCTTCCCATTTGTTGGGTTTTCATTCGAATAAGTGCCTTCCAGCTTAAGTTAGAACCAAAAGTAATCCCCAGATAATTAAAACCTTTGGCCTAACTGAGCATGGTCCCCCATGCTAAAAAACCCCGATTTCATGTTTGAGGGTACACATGTCATTGTATAGGATTTAACTGGTTTATTTTAAGATCCTGTGCCTCCATAAACTCGGTAAAATAATCAAGCAATTCCTGGAGGCTTATGGGTGGGCAGGCAAGGAGAACCGCATCATCTTCTTGTAAGAGTATTGGTAGTCGAAGGGTCACCTACCCTTGCTGCACCCACCCCAGGTTTTGATAGATGTTCTGTTATACTATTTATGTAAACCAAGAATAAGAACGGGGCTAAAATGCAGCCTTGTCTTACTCCTCTATGAGATTCAATTAATTGGGTTTGTTCCCCATGGGGGCCAAAGCGCACTGCAATTTTTTTTATCAAAATGTAGACGTTTTATCAGGGTAATGAGGTCCAAATCAAAACCCATTTTCTGCATTATTACCCATAGTTTTTCCCTATTGACCAGGCCTAATGCGCATGAAAGATCAATAAAAGACATGTAAATTCCCCCTTTTTTGGCCTTAACATATTTATTAATAATAAGGTGCAAATTTAGTACTTGTTCAGTAGTCCCAATACCGGGTCGGAACCCGTATTGTACAGGGGTTAAGATCTTGTTCTCTTTTGCCTATGATTCTAAGCGCGCCAGGATTACCCGCCCCCAGGTTTCAGCAGTAGCATCTATTAAACAGATTGGCCTGTAACAGGTAGGGGATGATTTATCCCCATTTTTAAAAAGGGGGACCAAAATTTACCGTCTCCATGATTCAGGGATTTCGCCCTCCACAGGGCTTCTCAAAACATTTGTTAAAATTGGAGCCCACAGGTTGATGTCTGTTTTAAATAAATCTACTGGAACCCCTTCCGGACCAGGAGCTTTCCCTGGTGTTGATCTTTTTAGAGCCCTTTTTACTTCATCCTAAATTATGGGATAAGATAGTGGCACGGGAGTTAAGTCCCTATTCAGGAGTTCTCTGGATTTGGTAGTAGATGAACCGAATGTCCCATGATACTGGAAGATACCTGTAAAATGAATAACCCAATGAGCTTTGGGGATCAGGGCTTCCACTTTGGGGTATTGTGGTCAGAGAAGAAAGGGTTGTTTATTATTCCCCAACATTTTGTGCTGTTCTTAAACGTGGTGGCTTTGGACAAGTCCTCCCAAGCTTTTGGCCTTAACTCCCTTTTCTTTTCACCTAGTGTTTCCTTATACAGGCAGCGGACATTTCTCACCTCCAAAGAGCACCTAGGGACACTAAAGTGTCTTTTGTAGGCGTTTATGGGTCCCGGAGCATGAGTTATTGAACCAGCAATGCAGGGGGAATCTTTTGATGGTTTCGTGGCTGTCAAACCTTTGCTAATTGCTGCGCATAAATTATTGAAACCCTGTAGTACCGCCTGATGCAGGGGCTTCTCTGACAGACATACGTTTAGAGACTCCATGTTCTCCCTGCCTACTTTATGTGTAAAGTTTAGCGGGTCAATATGTTTCCATTTCATCCTCAATCCCCCTATATTTGTTAAACACCTGGTGTTGCCCTTTCCCGGGGGGTCTGTTGTTTGTGTTTAGGTCGAGGGTAATAGAGACTGGATTGTGATCACTTAAGCAGTTTGGGCTAATTCTGTGATCTACAACTCAGATGAGATAAAATTAAAGTCTAGTATGCTGCCCTTGGTGCCCCCGTGTATGTAGGGATATTTTCATTGGCGTTTGCCCAGGGTTCTTAGGGAACTTGAAGTTCTAGCTCAGGAATTAGGGAGTTTAAAGTCTTGACCAGTGTGTTATGTTTAAAATCAGCCCTATCCAAACCCTCATCTTCTGGTGGAAAAACGCATAGTTTAATATCACCCTGGGTGCAAAGTGTCAGGTTGAAATCCCCCACCCAGAGCACAAATATTTTACTATTTAAGTGCATAAAAAAGCTGTCTAAAAATGCTTCAAGGTCCTCTATTGCCTTATGTCTGTGTATTGAAGATATTATTGTAGAAATGTATTAACAAAATATCCAATTCAACAGGGAGAGAAATTTGTGCTACTAGAAATTGTGGTGAAGACCATTTAAGGACAACCTGTACATTAGCAATTTTTACATGGCTAAAAGTAGCTAGACGCCCGCTTGATCTGCCTGCGAGTGATACCACAGCAGGTTGAAATAACGCATGAAAACCATTTAAATCCAAGTTTCTGGCACATAGATTAAATCGAAAGAAGGCATGAAACTTAGCCAATCGGGAGGATTTTTATGCTGGGGTTCTTGTCATCCCAGACTTCACTATGTGCAGGACTTCCTGTACTGTCTGTAAGTTTTTAAATTTTATAACAATTACGTCACCTGGCGAGGTACGTTTGAGTGGGCCAATCCCCCCCACACATCGAGCAAAAAAGAATTACTACTAACATTTTGGGTTAGCTAATGAATAACCTTGTTCATTAAGGATGTAGTTGACACTACTGTGTTGTCTGGGGGAGGGGGGGCGTTCGGAAGGACCACCACATAGGGAAAGGCCGCTGGTGGGAGATAAATTACAGGGAGCTGTGAAACTGGTAGGGTGACCAGACGTCCCGGATTTGCCCAGACAGTCCCGGTTTTTCACCAGCTGTCCCAGCAGATTTCGGCAATTTTGGCTCATGTCCCGGTTTTTAAAGGGGGTCGACTAAAAACAGTGAGAGGCACTTTTTTGGGTGTTAGCTGTGCTAGTTAGCAGCTGTTATAAGTAAGCAATTTAATTAATAGGTATGATGTTGGTTGTAGAAATTACATTTTATTTATTTTCATAATGCATCTTCTGTGATCCTATGTTGATGAGAGCTGTCATTCTGCACCATTCAGTGGATGAAAAATTGTAGTCCTTCTTCTATCTTTCTAAAATGTCCCCGTTTTTGGTTCTCAAGATCTGGTCACCCTAAACTCTGGGTTCAGGGTCGTGATGGTTTGGCCTAGATGTAGTGGTTGCAGAAAATAACCCTTGACCCACGGTTGCGGAACTGGCTTCTCCTGGTGGAATGAAATGGATGATTGCTGAGCAGTCGAAGGCTAGGAAAAGAGTCCTCTGGGAAAGCTGGTAGGCTACTTGAAAGGGGGGTGGCCTGGCCCGGCCTCTAACGGGCTAAGATAGTGCTCCTGGCGCTTGGCGGGCCCACGTGGTTTTGCGGGCCTGGTCTTGCGGGCTGCTGCCTCCACTGCACACATACCCGGGTCCGTGGCTTTCAAACAGCCAAATATGCAATAATTGGTCTACTACCTCAGTTCAAGAACAGCTTGAGTTCAGGAACTGGAAGCTGAGGGCTGAGCTCCACCATCAGCTGAAGCCCTCAACCACGCCTGCGACATGCCCCCGCAGCTACACACATGAACACAAAGGGTGCCGCAGCAGATCAAGAGGCCCAAAGGTTATCATGCCAACACATCAGTGCCACGCTCTTACCACTCCACACCACCAGACCCGCCCTGCCGTACACCTGTGCCTGGCCATCCCAACGAGCCGACCGGGTACAGTGACGACGGCGGGAGCTGCAAAACCGCAGCAGCGGCACTGATGGTCAGCTGATTAGTGGGTTACAGTATCGCTGTCTCGTGGCAACAACCTAGGATAACAGCTGGGGGCAAGACGGCAAAAGAAGCATGCTCCCTGCAGCAAAAACCTCCTTCCATCTTACCATTGTGTTTCTCTGGCTCGGGTTGCGACTTCCCCTCTCCAGTCTCTCCGACCTTTAGCCTTCCTGTACGACAGTGTGGTGGTGTGTAGAGGGCACAGTCACATCTCTGACAGTTGGGTAGTACGGGGACAGTCAGGTGCCATGAGCCTTCTACTTTCGCAGCTTTAAGCGAGAGAGAGTGCCACTGGATAGTGTTGCATAACATGAAGCATTTACATTGTCACTAAGGAGAGTCACTGTTCCTAAGACAGAGGTCTTCAAACTTTTTGATGCGGAGACCCCTTGTCAAAATCTTTTAGGTGTAAGGACCCCCTCCTGACAAAAATTTCTAGAACTTGGTACTCCTCATCATTGACAACTATCGAAAAACCATAAACAACCCCAATTCCCACAACAAATCATTTTTTCAGTGGGGAAATAATATTAAACAGTGTTTAGCAAAGCAAAGGTCAGTGATCGTGGGGGCGTGGTCAAAGCTGTTGATAAAAACAAAGGGCCTCACTTATGAGGAATTGGCGTAGGGCAGCGCCGCAAGTATTCTTGCTGCGCTGCCCTACGCCAATGCGAAAGGGCAGGAATGCACCTTATTTATGAAATATGGTACATTCCTGTCCTTTCCCCTTACGTTGGTGCACAAATTGCTGCCTAGCGCCAACATAGGCAGCATTATTTTTGTGCAGGAAGGGGCACCTTCCTTCACAAAAACAATCCAGAGAGTGGTTTTCCTCTTTCCATGTGTCCTGTAGAATGTGCTGCAGAATGCAGCACACATGGAAAGTGGAAATAATGAGGAGAAATGAAAACATTTCTCCCCGTTATTCCTGCTGTGTCGAGGCATAAGGTTTTGGTGCTGCCCCAGGTCTACATGGTCTTATAACATAGTTCTGGGGCAGCGTCAAAATCCATGGGCGCTGCGTGGGAACACCCACCGCAATGCCCATGGAACGCCTACTTGACACAGAGTAAGGCAACGCAGCGACTTGCACTGCTTTGTCTTACTCCATATCTATGAGGTCATGCAAAGCCACGCGGGGTGACTTTGAGCCGCCTCATAGATACGATTGAGACGCTTGCGCTGCCGGAGCTTCAAAAAAAGTGACGCTCCAGCGGCACAAGCGTCTTACAAATAAGACCCAAAATATTATTTTTTTTTAGAACTTTCGCAATTAGGTAGCTACATATAAAATAATGGGTAGCTTAAATGAAAAATACATTTTAAAAAGATGTTACTCAGTGGGAAATGCACTTATTACATTATGAAACCTCTATTAGTTAATGCACTGCAGAGGTCTGTGTCTGTAACCAGAGAGCCACAGAATTACATTTGGTTGGTGCAGTGGAGAATAGTGACTTGTGTAATTTTTTGTGCTACGAGGTCACAGCCTCTGACAGAAAGCACTGTGGATGCGTAAGTCATTATTTTTTACTTGAATTACACACATTGTAAGATAGACTGCTACAAACTGTGCAAATAGGTTTAGGATAAAATGGAGCTTCCAAAATGTCGATTTTAGTAATACCAGTACATAAGTAATGCAATTTATTTTTGCATAATTGTCCCTTCAACCCTCCTCAAGGGTACTAAGCGCTGCGTAAATACAGTTACAATTAAAAGCACGCACTTCACAGCCCAGGTATTAACTCTTCCTACTACCACTGAAAAAAAAAACAAATCTTTTGCAATCACAATGCTTGGAGTGATTACCGCTCCCAAGCACCCTTTACATTTGCAGATTAACTCATAGCTGCATTTGCATTTCATTCAGCCAAGCAGGCACCCTGGTGTGAAGCATTGTTTTACCTGTCTGCCCAGCCTCTTTTTTTCACAGCACTGGAGACTCAACTTCAGCAATGAACTTCAGCAGAAGCATTTTACCGATCAGAATGAAGCGTCCCGACGGTTGTCTTTTTTCCAAAAGGAAAAGCATGTTTTGGATTCCAGGCAAAAGTGAGGCCTGGAAATGTGCGACCCCCTTTCCATGACTCCAGGGTCCCCCTGGGGGTCGCACCCCACAGATTGAAGACCTCTGTCCTAAGATAAGAATTGGGAAAAGAGTTGTTTTAGAGAAATGGATAAGAGTCGGAGAGACTTTTACTTGATGCCCTCACACACCCCGAAGGATGTCATGCTTCATCATGGGGCGGTGCTCCTCCTTGGGCTGGCACTGATATGCCCTACGGGTCCCCCGAATGGTCACTTTGTCAGAGATCTTTTTTGTGATCTAGCCGTATGGTGTGTGCGGGTCAGTGTGCAGTGTTATGTGAGGTGACAATTAAAAATGACTAGAGGGTATCTAAGGTAGACTAATTTTAATGAGGGGGATCCCTCTGTCATAGTTTAAAAAAAAAAAGGTTGTGTGCAGCTTGAGGGTAGTTATGACCCTCAGTAGCTAGACAAGTGCAGTGTTTGTTTAAAAAGAGAATGGGGTCGCTATAGTGTGGTCTCAGGAGGAGACCCTTTGCGCTTCTTCAGGACCATAGGGGAGTGATTAAGGTAATGGGGAAAAGGGTTATGCGGTGGCCTTATTGAGTCAAGTAGTGCCACTCGAAGGACCCATGTCATGGTCCTATGCATCCAAGTTCGGCAGGTCAAAACAGCGTCACACACGTGTAAAAATCTTTACACGTGTGTGACGCTGTTTTGACCTGTTATAGAATGAAACATGTCGACCCCATTCTCTTTTTAAACAAACACTGCACTTGTCTAGCTACTGAGGATTATAACTACCCTCAAGCAGCACACAACCTTTTGGTTTTTTTAAACTATTAGAGAGGGATCCCCTCATTAAAATTAGTCTACCTTAGATACCCTCTATTCATTTTTAATTGTCACCTCTCACATAACACTGCACACTGACCCGCACACACCAACCTTCTCTGGACTCGGCGGAATTAAAAAACTATCGCCCAATTTCCCTGTTACCAGTTCCAGCCAAAATCTTGGAGAAACACTTGAATTCCCACCTCACTTCCTATCTACATGAGTATCAGCTGCTCGAGGCCTCGCAGCATGGTTTTAGAAGTAATCACAGCGCAGAGACAGCGCTAACCTCGGTACTCAATAATATTCGTGTTCAGGTTGACGCAGGACATACCACGCTGTTGGTTCTTCTTGACCTTACCGCAGTCTTTGATACCCTATTTCCCTTGAGACTGGTGGAACGGCTCAAGGAGATAGGGATTGGGGGGATGGCCCTCAAACTTCTTACCTCCTTCCTCAATGATTGGACACAGATAGTGAAAATGGGGCAATTCCACTCGGCCCCCAACCAGCTGTTATGTGGAGACCCGCAAGGCTCCTCTTTGAGCCCGACCCTTTTTAATATTTATGTCGCCCCCCCCTGGCAAGGGTTGTAAGATCCTTTGGATTGGAGGTACTGTCCTACGCCGACGACACGCAAATTATTGTGTCTATTACTCACAGCGTTAGGGAATCTGCTACAAACTTTAAAAATTGTATGCAAGCATTCTCCTCTTGGATGGTTGTGAACTATCTTAAACTTAACGGGGAAAAAACAGAGGTCCTGATTTTTGGAAACCAACCGGATATCTGGTCAATCGATTGGTGGCCAGACACGCTTAGTTGCTGTCCTTGTCCTGTGTCCCAGGGTAAAAACTTAGGGGTTATTGTGGACAACTCTCTCTCCTTGAGTCTGCAGATTAACAGAACGGTGTCCACCTGCTTTGGGATTATCAGGATCCTCAGGAAAATTTCCCATTTCCTTTCGTTCGCCTCCCGTAAACAGGCAGTGATTGCCTTAGTGATGTCCAGGTTGGACTACTGTAATGCCCTTTATCTGGGCATTAACAAGGGCCTTGTCCATCATCTGCAGCTGGGGCAGAATGCAGCAGCCAGGCTGGTGATGGATCTTCCGAAATACCACTCAGTCTCGGCTTCCCTCAGCAAGCTGCATTGGCTTCCTTTAAATCAAAGAATTGTGTTTAAAGCCCTATGCCTCACCCATAAGGCCTTTTATGGTCTAGGCCCGGATACTATCAAAGGGTTGTTCCAGCGCTATGTTCCCACCAAGGAGCTTAGATCAGCTACTAAAAATCTGCTGACAGTTCCAAGGTTCAAGAAGTCTAGATGGGGAGGCAGGGCGTTCTCCATTGTTGCTGCCAGTCTATGGAACTCCCTTCCTGGCGATCTCTCGGGACAGACGTCTCATTCTCTCTTCCGCAAGGCTCTGAAGACTTGGCTCTTCACAGAGATTTCTATCTGAGCCTTACTTTATTTCTGTATGACAGTCCCGCCTGTAGCGCCTTGACGCCCCTGGGCTAAGTTTGCGAAGTCTAATATTCATTCATTCATTCATTCACACAGACCCGCACACACCATGCAGCTAGATCACAAAAAAGATCTCTGACAAAGTGACCCTTCCGGGGACCCGTAGGGCATTGCAGCGCCGGCCCGACGAGGAGCACCGCCCCATGATGAAGCATGACATCCTTCGGGGTGTGTAAGGGCATCAAGTAAAAGTCTCTCCGACTCTTATCCATTTCTCTAAAATGACTCTTTTCCCAATTCTTATCTCAGGAACAGTGACTCTCCTTAGTGACTTATCTACTATTCGGGAGCATGAGCCACTGGACCTATATCCAGCTCCTTGTCCCCCCCCAATTTTCAGTTGCATTTACAGCTCCTCCTACTTTGAGCAGAGACACTGGTCTCCAAACAGAAGCTCATAACTAATATAACAGTTAATGCAGCTTTGGGGTGTGGGAACAAATGGGACAAAAGAGCACAAAAGAAAGTGATGGAGGGAAGGTGGGAGGGTGTCACAGGATTTATGCCTAACAGGGTTTCAGGCTGCTTCTAGGTCTGGACATTGAGGTCTTCACAGGCTTAGTCTGCCAGAGGTAGGGGCGACACTTTCCAGTAGTAATATTGCTGCCGACCCTAGGTAGCACCTAAGAATAAGATGACATCCAGCTGGAATCAAGGGTCACCGTGAGGAGTCACAGAGTGGAAGCTGAGGAGCCAAAGACAACCTGAAGGACAGAAGGCTGAAGGTCAGGAGACACAATGATAAAATCCAGGAAAAACCCCAAGAGAACATTAGTAGCGTGGAACACGATGATGGAACTCCTCAAATCGTAGCAACACAAGGAGTAGACAATGTTTTCCCTTTATAGTGAACAAACAGGAAATGACATAAAAATGCAGGGTCTCCATCTTGGATTGGGATTACTTCCATAGGAAACTGTTTAATGGCGGTGATCTTGGTTTGGGGAGCATATACCTTCCAAGAAATCCCAGAGTCACTCTGGGGAGAAACTGCCTGCATCTCAGACTACTCTCAAGGAGAAATCTGCTGGGAGGGTGTAGGAAGCTGGCTCTGTATATACTATACCAAAGTGAGGTATAGTGTGCACAGAGTCCAGTGGAACCCCAAAGGTAGGCAGAGGTAAAGTTAAATAGCACCTCACTCTCTATTTGTGGTAGTGTGGTCGAGCAGTAAGGCAGTATCAGAGGACAGTGTTAAGCATTTGTTGTACACACTCAGTCAGCAAATGAATTCACACACTCAAAGACTGAACTTCAGACCAATTGTTTTTGTATGAAAATTTTCTTTTAGTTATTTTATTTTCTAGAACCAAGCAAGCCTGGCACAGGTAAGCAATACATCGTTTACAGTAGTAATGCAGTTTGTGAACAGTTTGAATTGAAAATGTATATGCACTTTGTTTTGACTTACAGTATGGTTTCAGAGAAATGCAATACTTTGTAAATACAGTACATAGACTTGAATAGGCTTTTCAGTAAAATTACAGGTAAGTTACTTTTGAGATTACTTTTCTTACTCAGAGTAGTATACCTGGATACTACTCTGAGACATTTCCTGTAAACAGGTAAGTAAAATCGTTTCTGTTAGTTAGTGCAATTTTAAAGAATTTCTTTAGGTTTTCAAACTCCACACTTAGAAACTTTTCCAAGAAAAACAGTCAATGTTATCCTATGGAGGAAAATAGTGTTATCGGTTCTAGGTAAGTATTTGGTAGTGGGAGTTGAGGTTTTGGGGTAGACTCAGGGGTCTGCCAGGATCAAGGATGCACTCTAGTTACACCCTCAGCGGCACTAGGGCGGCCGGGTGCAGAGTACTGAGGCCTAATGTTATCCAATGGGGGATAGGGGGCCTCCGGTTGGTGGCTGCTGACGAGCAGGCCACTTGGTTGTGGGAGCAAAGCTCCTGGACTTTAGCTCAGGGCAAATGGGGAAACAAAGTGGCACCAAAGGTGCACCCTCAGCGGCACTAGGGCAGCTGGGTGCAGGATGCTGTTTCGACGTTGGGCGCCCTGTTGTTTGCAATAGGGAACCTCCGGTTTGCAAAGGCACTGCAGGCTTGGGGACGAAGGTCTCCTGGGTGCGACCACCACTTCGAGAGGTAAGTTGGGAAGTTAGGGGTTGGTTAGGCACCATCGGTTTGGCCACCCAAGGCCGTGGGGCGTCGGGTGCAGGGGTGCCTTTTGGGGTCGGATCTTCTTACCAGCTCCTGGTCGCGGTTGGGGGGACCTTCTGGATTTAGGCTGCAGGCGTCGGCTGGAGGCTTGAGGCAGGTCAGGGGCCGCCGGATCTCGGGTCAGGATTGCCAAGGAGACCTCCTCGTGGTGTTTGCACTCTCGAGCTCGGGCCGTGGACGGCGGGTGCACAGTGGGGCGGATTTGCGGTGTCCGGCTGGAGCCAGAGGTTGCAGATGAACAAATCCGGTGTTCACGGGAGACACAGTCTTTGGGTTTGAAGGCAGGCAGGTCCTCCGGGATTTTCGAGGTTGCTGGCTGCAGGACACACTGCGATTTCGCAGGAGCAGGTTCAAGGTGGAGACAGGCTGGTAGGGCTGGAGCCAAGTCAGTGGGCGTCTTCCTCTTGTTAGCTGCTGCACGGCTGTTCGGTCCTTCTTCTTCTTCTCCTTGTAGTTTCTTCTTGTCTGAGGAAGCAAGGTTCATGGGTGCCCCTAAATATTAGATTTAGGGGCGTTACAGGTAGGTAAAAGGTAGGGACCAATGGGTCCCTTACCTGGGGTGGGTACACCCCCTATTATGCCACTCTCCACTGGGAGGGGGGCATGAGCCTGTCCCTGGTTGGCTGAGTCCCCCCATCTGCAAGATGGCGGGGACTGAGAGTTGTGCTTCACCTTGCCTCCCCCACCTGAGGGGTGGAGTTGGCAGAGGTGGGCACACCTCTTTTCCTCACTTGTTTTCCCGCCGGTTCTCCAGCCCAAAGTGGGGGTCAGAACCAGTGGAGACCAGTTGCTGAAAGCAGTAAGTGGCCTGGGGAAGCTCACAAAGGCGGCATGCCTTTGAAGCTTCCCCTTCGTGAACCCTGCCCATCCTGGGGGAGGAGGCTTGGCACCTCGTCCCAGGATGTGCATTGTTTCAGGCCTCAGAGAGCAGCCGGCTCTCGACCCACGGGTCCAGAAACATGTCTGGTGGTGGTAGCTGAAAGCAGCCACTCAGTCTGGACACTGGTGGTGGGTTAGTTTTCAGGGGGCATCTCTAAGATGCCCTCTTTGTGCATTTTTCATTACATCCCACACTGGCATCAGTGTGGGTTTAATGTGCTGAGAAGTTTGATACCAAAGTTTTCAGTGTAGCCATTATGGTGCAGTGGAGTTCGTAATGACAAACTACCAGCACCATATACTCTTAATGGCAGCACTGCACTTACAATGTCTAAGAATGGACTTAGACACTGTAAGGGTACAGGACTCATGCACCTGTACTCTCACCACTGGTATAGTGCACCCAGCTAGAGGGGTGACTGATCTATGCCAGGGCAGTGGGTTGTAGGCTTGGCACACAGAGATGTGTGCCATGTCGACTCTGCACTTTGTTCTGCACCAAAACACGCAGCCTGCGAAGGCAGTGTGTGAGTGTAATGGTACAGGACCTCTAAGGGTGGCACAATAAGTGCTGCAGTCCTTAGAGGCCTTCTCTGGTCACAGTGCCCTGGGTACCTGTGGTACCATTTACCAGGGGCTGACCTGTGGCCAGAGATGCCAATTGGGTTTAGGCTTCAATGCAGTTTTAGGAAAAGAACATAGGCCCTGGGTACCTGATTAGCAGGAGCCCAGGGCACACTCAGTCAAAGCACATCAGCAACCATGCAGAAAGAGGGCACTTTCTCACATAGGGGAGACAACACTGGTGGGATGCCGCCATGAGGTAGGACTTATCAGGGCATGTAGCAGCGCAACGGCGCTCCCGAGGCCTCTTCCACACTCAAGATGCTGCGGAAGGGTTGTAGGAATGAATGAATAGATGAAAGTGTAGATGGATTTAGAGAAGGTTTAAGGGAGGATGAATGGGGAAATGGATGGAAGCATGAATGATTAGATGAGAGAAGAATAAAAAGATGAAGGACAGAAAGAGAAAAAGGAAAACTAGATGGAGAATAGATTGAGTGATTAAAGAAGGAAAAAAAGGAAAAGAGGATGGAGACACACAAGGATGGATAAAAAAGGATGGATGATGACAATATGACAAAAAAAAGGAAGTAGATAAAGAAAAAAGGAAAGAAAATTGAAAAAATCAGCAGGATGGAGAGGAGAAAAGAAAGAAAGACAACAAAACTCAAAGAGGATGGAGAGAAGAAAGGAACTTTAGAATTCCCACATGGAGAACAATTTGATGAATGAATTGACTGCTGTCCTTTCTTGCTTAGTTCTGGGTAAATGGCAGAATATTGACAATCACAATATCAAATGACATGAATGTCGTGTCAAAAATACTGTCTACAAAAATGTTGTGTCATAAATTATACCATATAACATGTCATAAGTGATGTAATATGTGAGGTCATTAGCAGTGCATGGCAGAGCGCAAGTTATAATTAGTTCTGCTAACTATCACTGGTGAATTTCTTTGTTTTTTTTTAGTTCAAAATGTTCATGTTGCCACTGATATATTTAACTAAGTATTATGTTACTTTAAATTTTATTTTTTTTAGTGAATTTCTAACGTTTTTTAAAAACAAAACAGATCTTTTTACCACACCTATTACGTTACTTTAACCTTTGTTTTTTCAGTGAATTTCTAGGGCTTTTTAACGTAAAGTAATATTTTATTAGCATACGTAACGCCAACCCCCCCTCCTAGCGCGGCCTTTGGCCCTGCACGCTGGGTTTTGCCTGCAGCAAACCCCCCAACAGGCAGCCAACCCCACACTGTGCACTGTCTGTGGCCAGGGCCAGTAGTCAACAAACCTGGAGCCACACCTTACATCTTGACCATATACCACACCTTACATCTTGACCAGTCACTACAGAAGAGATTGTGGGCCAATAAATCAACAATGCAGTCACCTCCATCAAGGATTTCAGATCGTTTTTCAATTTGCAGTTGTAAAGAAAACACACTGTCCATCAGCCTGGAAAATGGTGGGAACACCGGTGCATTCTACTAATGTGAAAGGGGCGGGGCCAAACAGGCGTAGCTTGTAGGTTATTTGGCACCTCTGAATACTCAGCAGCAATTAAAAGGGAGAACTATGGATTCTGCTCTCAGACCAGGGGATGACAAGAAAGAACACACTCATCCTGGACAGGTACTACAGAAGAGACTGCGCTCCAATAAATCAACAATGCATTCACCTCCATCACGGATTTCAGATCGTTCTCAATGTACAATTGTAAAGGAGATGCACTGTCCATCAGCCTGGAAATTGGTGGGAAGTGGTGGGTCCAAACGAGCAGAGCTTGTTGGTGATTTTGAGCCTGTGCATAATCAGCAGCAACTAAAAGGGAGATATGTGACTCTATTTTTTTCAAAGGAGAGGGGGCTACGTGGCCCTACTCTACGAGCCTAATTTGTCCCCAGGGACCCCATCTCATGGGGCAGTAGTTCCCAAACTGCACCGTGGCAACCTAGTGCTCTGCCAAAACCAGCCAGGGGCGCCACAGTCGGAGTTGCTGAGCAGAGTCCATTATGAATTACACCGGCCTCTGGAGTGCAGGCCAGGTGCGCTGCGTCTGACACCCGCTAGGTGGTGCACTTGCTGCCTCGCCATCCAAACATAAAGTATAATGCCCATCCATATTTATAACATCATAAAAAACATTTTTTTTTTAAGACACTCTGAAGTGTTTTTAATATAAAAGATCATTAGTTTTAACTGTGGGAGTTCAGAACTTCTTCCGACATTTTTATTATATAATATAGTGCTTGCTATAAAAACAAGACATCCTTGTGAAACCTGACGTGATCCACTTGTGGTGTACCTCTCAGGTGACGGATTGCCTGCTTACAGGGACAGGGAGTCTGTGCTGCAGTATACACTGTTTGACGTTGTTAAATAACAACTTGTTTACAGTAGGATTACCATAGTGAGACCTTCAGCGCAGTGACTTGTGACTGCACTCTACTATCCAAGCTCACTTGTTTACAGTAGGATTATCATAGTGAGACCTTCAGCGCAGTGACTTGTGACTGCACTCTACTATCCAAGCTCACTTGTTTACAGTAGGATTACCATAGTGAGACCTTCAGCGCAGTGACTTGTGACTGCACTCTACTATCCAAGCTCACTTGTTTACAGTAGGATTACCATAGTGAGACCTTCAGCGCAGTGACTTGTGACTGCACTCTACTATCCATGCTCACTTGTTTACAGTAGGATTATCATAGTGAGACCTTCAGCGCAGTGACTTGTGACTGCACTCTACTATCCATGCTCACTTGTTTACAGTAGGATTATCATAGTGAGACCTTCAGCGCAGTGACTTGTGACTGCACTCTACTATCCATGCTCACTTGTTTACAGTAGGATTATCATAGTGAGACCTTCAGCGCAGTGACTTGTGACTGCACTCTACTATCCATGCTCACTTGTTTACAGTAGGATTATCATAGTGAGACCTTCAGCGCAGTGACTTGTGACTGCACTCTACTATCCATGCTCACTTGTTTACAGTAGGATTATCATAGTGAGACCTTCAGCGCAGTGACTTGTGACTGCACTCTACTATCCATGCTCACTTGTTTACAGTAGGATTATCACAGTGAGACCTTCAGCGGAGTGACTTGTGACTGCACTCTACTATCCATGCTCACTTGTTTACAGTAGGATTATCACAGTGAGACCTTCAGCGCAGTGACTTGTGACTGCACTCTACTATCCATGATCACTTGTTTACAGTAGGATTATCATAGTGAGACCTTCAGCGCAGTAACTTGTGACTGCACTCTACTATCCATGCTCACTTGTTTACAGTAGGATTATCATAGTGAGACCTTCAGCGCAGTGACTTGTGACTGCACTCTACTATCCATGCTCACTTGTTTACAGTAGGATTATCATAGTGAGACCTTCAGCGCAGTGACTTGTGACTGCACTCTACTATCCATGCTCACTTGTTTACAGTAGGATTATCATAGTGAGACCTTCAGCGCAGTGACTTGTGACTGCACTCTACTATCCATGCTCACTTGTTTACAGTAGGATTATCATAGTGAGACCTTCAGCGCAGTGACTTGTGACTGCACTCTACTATCCATGCTCACTTGTTTACAGTAGGATTATCATAGTGAGACCTTCAGCGCAGTGACTTGTGACTGCACTCTACTATCCATGCTCACTTGTTTACAGTAGGATTATCATAGTGAGACCTTCAGCGCAGTGACTTGTGACTGCACGCTACTATCCAAGCTCACTTGTTTACAGTAGGATTATCATAGTGAGACCTTCAGCGCAGTGACTTGTGACTGCACGCTACTATCCATGCTCACTTGTTTACAGTAGGATTATCATAGTGAGACCTTCAGCGCAGTGACTTGTGACTGCACGCTACTATCCAAGCTCACTTGTTTACAGTAGGATTATCATAGTGAGACCTTCAGCGCAGTGACTTGTGACTGCATGCTACTATCCAAGCTCACTTGTTTACAGTAGGATTATCATAGTGAGACCTTCAGCGCAGTGACTTGTGACTGCACGCTACTATCCAAGCTCACTTGTTTACAGTAGGATTATCATAGTGAGACCTTCAGCGCAGTGACTTGTGACTGCACGCTACTATCCAAGCTCACTTGTTTACAGTAGGATTATCATAGTGAGACCTTCAGCGCAGTGACTTGTGACTGCACGCTACTATCCATGCTCACTTGTTTACAGTAGGATTATCATAGTGAGACCTTCAGCGCAGTGACTTGTGACTGCACTCTACTATCCATGCTCACTTGTTTTAGCAAACCTGCAACTTTACTATGATTGAAATACTTTTTAAATGAAAAATAGCTGGTTGCGGCAGTTTCATTCTCTTCAGCTGTCCATCAAAGCCAAATAAAACAAATATCACAGAAATAAATGGACATTGATGTATTTCAAACTACAGAACACACAGTAGTAAACCTTTACAAGCAAAACCTTTTCAAGCACTTCAATTACGTCACATCCTAAGCTTCATAAGATATGTCAGTTATGCAATTATGTACTTCAATCTAATGTTTTGTAATATAAAGTAACTTTATGACTTGATACTGGAGTTTTTGAGTACTTCACAATCTCTTATAAATGGGGAGATATGTTTGCTGACTCCTTATGTAATTAGTCCAAAATCGGCCAAAATTGATCCAGCAGGTTTCAATGAGTTGTGTCACTGGTCCCGGTAATGCAGATGTTACCTCTTTTTTCTATTCGCCTAAAGAGCAAAGCCTGGGGACGCATAGGACAGAGCCAAGTAAAAACCGACACCAGAAGCAAACAAGCATTGGAAAAGTCAAAAGGTCTGGCTTTAATTTGCTAACAAAGGCAAACAGCATTTATACCATCATTTGTTTGCGTGCTGTACATGCTGAGTTTGCATGCATTAGCACAGTGGTTCTTAACCTTTTGGCGTGTATGAACCCCCACTGAATCATTATTGGAAGCCGGCGACCCCGTTGAGTATTATTGGAAGCCAGGGACCCCTGGCCTAAGCAATTTCTGTGATTTGAACCTCAAAACAAAGAAGAAAAATACAAAGACAAGTATATGCCAAGCAAATGCTCAAATATTGAAATTCACAAGCAAAAATAGAAATCCATCACCAAGAATTGAAAAATTGGGGAGCCAATTCCAGAAATACAAACTCAGTGGAACTTGCACGTCAGGATCCGTCAAGTCAGCATTTTACCCATTGCGCCATCCAGCTAGCCACGAGTCTGTAGACCCACAGCACACCACGTCTACAAAAGTCTTTCTATGGTCATAACCAAAAGTGCCTGCCATCAGATGAAGATGTACCAATCAACTAGCATTGGTAGCATCTGCAAAAACAAGCATTGGCATAGCCAATAGGTCTCGCTTTTGGGACCTTATAAGTATTTAGTTATGCAGCACAATATCATTGGTGCAACAACATAAACTAAATACTTATAAGGTCCCAAAGGCGAGACCTTATATTATTGCTGCTTTAATATAGTGTTTTATGCAGGATGTCTGCCTCTGTGCGCTACAGGTAAACGAAATAGGGGAAGGAAGTTGCCGAGGAGCACAATTCGGCATAACATTTAACCGACTGAGCTGGTTCTCTGTGCAACTTTTTTTGTTTTAAACACGTATGACACTCAAAATACTTCGCCGAACCCTGCTGGAAAAAAAAACTGAAGGGCAGTTTCAGGGTCACTGCAGAAGACACCACCTCCACCCTCTTACTGCCCTCACATGTCCCAGAATTTTCCATACCCTTTATTTCTCACAGGTTTGATATCTGTAGGGGCCGCGCCTATGGCCGCTGTTGAACTTCAGTCACAGCCAATGAAAATGCAGATTCCATGGACTTGTACTATATGGTAAAGGGTGCAGCTGGAAACAAACGGGGTGGAGAGGCATTTAATGGTGTCATACCACGAACCTATGGCGGAGCTGGCAAAACCCGTACAGCGCCGGAAAGCCGCAATCGTGGCACCATGCATTATGAAGTAAAGACGTTGCCAGGGACGTTCCAAATGACTCTACTCCATGAAGAGAACCTTAATTACCTAAAAGGGTAAAAACGCTTTTCATTAAGCACTGGACCAATAATTTATCTGAATATTGTCGATATCAGTTGCCACTCACGTCACCCGTCAATGCCTTCTAGCGCCTACTACAGGGGCGTAACGTTTCTAAAGCACTTCCAGTTTTAGTAGACACGGTAACCGATGCCGAGAGGCGTTGATTTTTTTACATTAAAGTCAATTCCTATATGCTACCAAGACCACACAAGTAGAAAACAGCAGGTTTCAAACCCCCTCTACCGAGTCAACGTCATCACACGTTTGCCGCCGGTTGGCCTTATCTGCCATAGTTACCAATGGAAAGGAGGCGCTACTAAGCGGCCGCTGGGTACTTCCAACAGCATTTTTAAATACGTTTATGGATTAGGCTTCTTGGCGCTAGAGGGGTTCACAAACCTCATCCGCAGAGGGGTTCACAAACCTCGTCCGCAGAGGGGTTCACATCACTGCAGGACCCAGTGAGCGCCTCTACTTCATTAACGCCATGCCTTTTTGTAGATGTTAAGCGCTATACCAATGAAGCTAGTTAGAACACCGGCGAGGCGCTAGCGGGATTTGAATGTTAGCTGTAAATTCACCTGCGTTTTAACTGGTCAGCCCAAAACTGTAGTGCACATCTTCACCATAATGTACATTTCATTGTTGCCAGTAGTGCATCAAATATTTCCCACAATTAAATAAACGCCGTTATATTAAAATACCGCTGACATCTATTCATGGGTTGCAGCACGTACAAGCGTGCCATGCTCGAACCACAATGTGGAAGACCATACCACACAAACTGGGGACACATTAAACCCGCAGACAAGTTACTTTCGCGAGATTTCAAAGCGCCTCGACCTTGCATCCCGCAGCTTGTCTGCCAACGAGCTTGGAAGCTGCAGGGCCAAGTGCGCACGCGCCAATCTCAGTTGATCCCAAAAGCCATCAGGAACAAGCCCGCGAGTGGTGCGCGCGCACCACAGAGGAGCGGGGGCGAGCGAGCGCGGCAGCCTGCTCAGCTGACGAGACGCTCAGCTGACCAGACGCTCGTGCGTCGTGGCTGGCCTTTGGATGAGTACGCGCGGCAGACATGTGTTTCCACTTATCGCGCCCGCGTCTGGGCACGATAATTGGAAACACATGTTTGCCGCGCGTACCCATCTCAAAAAGGCCAGCCACGACGCACGAGCGTTTGTTGGACTGCTTTTGAAACCGCTTACATTAAGTCTTCGCCTCTAAGCAGCGCTTGCGCGCTACTCGAGGCTCGACCTAACAAGTGGGGAATATTCCTCAAAAGACACCAAAGCAGAGACCACCATACAAGGCAATCTATAAGCAATGCAACGTTGAACACGGACTAAGCACCACTGATGAGCGCATTTTTTTGAGAGGTAACAGACTTGTTATACCGGCGGCTCTCCAGGACAGAGCCTGTCAATTAGTGCACCAAGGCCACCAAGGAATGGTAATGACCAACACCCGCCTCAGAGAAAAGGTGTGCTTTCCATGCCTGGATATCCACAGAGAAGAAACAATATGCTGCTGCTGGTTATGCCAGGCTCCAGGCGCTAGAACGTGACCAGCAACCATCACCACTCAAGAGGCAACACTGAGGCCAGGTCCCTCTTGAGAGCAGACCTCTCTATCCAAGGGGATGGATGACAACTGCTGGGCATCAAGGCTGCCTGTTCAAAACTCCCAGTGGTCGCAATTGTGTCATCCACTGCCTTCAAGCACATAAAACCCAAACTGGAAAAGGCATTGCAGACCAACATATACTCTGTGACATATGACAACACAGTCAGCCGTGCCTACAGACAACACACACACACAAAATATCTGTGCATAATTCTGTTTGTGGATTACATGGAAATTTACAATGCTGATGTCAATGAGGCGCCTACTGTGTGTGCCAAAAAAGAGGAAGGGTGTGTTTACTTTATGTAGGTGGGTGGAGAGGGATGTTTGCATCCGGTAAAATGCATAAACATATCCTTGCTGAGAACAAAAGTGTTGACAAAACTACTTAGACGTGCCTGCTGACAATATGAGTCCAAACAGAATGGCAACATTTCCCACACCATCTGCCTTCTAATGTGTTGCTCAGACTGCCATCCCGGCTAGGTTTGAACTAAACACATAGTCGCTCAGTTTCCATGTCTGACTAGCTGCTCCACTGCACTTTTTTTTCTCTTTTTGGGATTTGTGTTCTTTGTCTTATAATGTGATAAACAAGATTGTAAGATCCCCGAATCCAAGGAAAAAACCTGGAACGGAGTACCTAATCACAAATGGACATGGGAAATTGTGCATCTACGCAGTGCAATAACGCATAAAACCCTTGCTTGTCGAAATCCAGTGAAGGGTCTGGTCAGCTCTCCTTGTATTTGTTCCAGGTGGGAGGAGGGGGGGCATTCTCTACAGGCAAAACTGGCAATGTTCTTTCTTCTTCTCCTCCTCAGACTTGTCCCTCGTGACCCCCACTTTCACTTCTTGCAGTGGGATATGTCATCTTGTGGGATTCGCTTCATGGCCGAGGAAACATTTCCTGAACATTCTTAGAAGGGTAAAGTCCATCTCGGTCAGTAGGCAGTGGACCCTCCCCTCGAACCTGAGTTCATTGAGTCAAATGCACAGATATCCAGACTTCTGCTAAGCAACAGGTAGATGTCCTCCCAGAGAGGGAGATAGAACATCTAAAAGAACTATGGCTAAATGTACCAGTGACAGAGGTTTTTGACACCACATCCAAAGACCTACGAAAGATGATGGGCAGCTCCTCCACATAGCTTTATTATGCCGGCTGCATTATTAGGTGGTCAGAGCAGGCGAAAAGGCAGGTCCTACTGCATAAATGAATTAGCCTGTCTTTTTTCCAGGCCAGAGGTAGAATTATTTTTTCAAACCAAAAGTTTGGAGCTCTCTCATTCAATATGCGTCATACAGTATTCAGGTAGAGAGTGCCATATTCAATTTTAAGATCCTGCCATTGCCATAATTCCATTGTGAAATAAAAACAGCCAACCGGCTTTTTCCCTTTTCTTTGGTGGAACTTCTTCAGGGCTGTAGGAAACGTAAACATACAAAACTCACACCAATAGACATTTAGGGGCATAATGTTAAGTCTGTGTGCCGCCGGAACAGCACTTTTTGTGACGTTCCAGTGGTGCACAGGGCTTAGCCATATCTACAAGGCCACGTAAAGCCACCCTGCATCAAAGAGGCATCCCTTGGGTGTTCCCACGCAACACCCATGGACTTTCACGCTGTAAACCTAGGTCAGAGCCAAAACCTTGCGCATCCCTACAGCAGGCGTAACTAGGAGAATTTTTACATTTCTCATTGGTTTGTCCTCTTACCATGTGTGCTGCATTCAACGCCTCCATTGATTGTTTTTGTGCAGAAAGGTGTCCCTTCCTGCACAACAACAATCATGCCAACAACACAGGCACCCTTGCACCACAGTGCAAGGTTGCCTGCGTTGGCGCACAGCTGCTAATTGTGCGCCGAAGCTGGCTGAAAGGACAGGAATGTACCGTATTTTGTAAATACAGTGCATTCCTGCCCTTTCAAATTGGATTAGGGCAACGCAGCAAAATGACCTGCAGCGCTGCCCTACGCCAATTCTTTGAAAATATGCCCCTTTCTGTATAGTTCATCACGATTTGTCTGTTAAATGTTTCTTTTTTTATAAGGTCTTGTTTTTAAAAACATAAACATCTTTTTACATAAGTAGATACAAAGAGTGATAACCATTTCTTGGTATGCACACAAATGACTGTTGTCTAAGTGTTGTATGTTCATAAAGGCACTTACTGAATGAGTGTACTCCAAGCCTTTGAATTGACTGCATTAAATTGGAGACGCCCATCAGAAATATAGAGAGCTGGCCATGGCAGAAGTGCTGTAGGCTGTTGCCACAGCTGCTACTGTGAATTGTGTGGTGTTTAAATATTCTTTAATTACCTGGAAGTATAGCATTCCGGAAAGTGAAGTTTAAAGATGCAGCGTCTGCTTCAATAAGCATTGGCAGGGCATGCTTTGTTCATTGTAGGCCTGATTGTTTCAATGGTTAGTTGGCACTGATGCATCTTGCACTTTAACTTTGGTATAAGTAGGATGAGACTCATGTCTTTTTATTGGCTCTGACATGCCCTTTAACTTTGGAATATCTCGGACGAGGGCCTTTTCTTTTCTTGCTGCTGGCTCTGATATGCACGTGCATGTTTATTAGTACTTGCCTTAGCCCACCCTTGCTCTTTATCCGCTGCTAGGATGAATGAATGTTTGCATTTTAGTCATGTGATAATGTATGGGGCAGTCTGTTCATACTGTTGTGTTTTTTCCCCTAAATTGTAATGTTTGCTATGATTTTAATTAATTGTGCATTCAGAATAAACTCGAACTTTGAATAACATTTTTGACTTTCATAATTCAAAAGCGATAAGCAATATATATAACAAGCAGTGGTAAAGCCAATTTGTTGGGTGCAGGCTTATGTCGCATTTAAGAAAAAATGCCACACCTACACATGACAAATATATGCTTGCAATAAAAATTTAAATGTTCAAAATAACCACTATATATTATTTTGATGGAACAGCAAATGCGCTTTCTAGTGGGCAGGTGTACTTAGCTGGTATATGGGTATATAATGAAGCACATCAAATATGAAGATGCTCTCGCACTTTGTTTGCAATGGTGAAAAAAAAATTGGCTGGCTCGGATACGCAGCCTACTTCTCCTATTCTAAATGAATTTCAATGTAATACTCTTGCCAATTTTTTTATAAGTAAAGTGGAGCAAATATATCAGACACTGGATAAAACTGGGCCTTTGGTGCCGATTCAGTTAGCTTCCCTTTTAAATCCATTTTTACAGTGGTACCTCCGACGAAATTGGAAAAATGGGTGCCCCTTGATATTACTTCTTTCAAAAAAAATTTAGGCAGTATCAAATCAGGATCCCCCTGTGATCTTCTTCCTGCCCCTATACTTTCACAACTTGAGCAGCCCTCACTGGAAATTGTTATGGAACTACTTAATGCCTCACTTCAAGAGGCCTTGGTTCCGCCCGATTGGAAACATGCTATGGTCCTCCCATTACTGAAGAAGGCTAATGCTGATCCTGATCAGTCATCTAATTTCAGACCCATTTCCCTACTTCCTATTTTTTCCAAGATTTTGGAAAAACATGTTAATTTGCAACTATCCAAATTTATTGAATCTTCGAACTTTTTACACCACTCCCAGTCTGGTTTCAGAGCGGGCTTCTCGACTGAGACGACTCTCCTTGGCGTTACCGAAATGCTGCGCCAACATTTAGATATTGGTGACACGGTGGCCCTCATTTTGTTGGATTTGAGCGCCGCATTTGACACGGTCTCTCATACCGTGCTAATCAAATCCTTGCAGTCACTTGGCATTACCGGAACAGCACTTGGCTGGCTGACTTCTTTTTATCTAAACGAACCTTCCAAGTTTTTTCATCAAGTGCTTCTTCTAAAATTCTTTTCTCTCCCTATGGGGTACCTCAGGGATCAATTTTAAGTCCCCTTCTGTTCAATATCTATTTACAACCTTTGGCTGCGATTGCAGAGGAGGCTGGGTTGTCTCTTTTTCTTACGCTGATGACACCCAAATAATTTTTTCCCTATCTGTGGGAAATGTGCAAGGCCCCTCAACTCTCCAAATGGGCTTGAGCAACATTGCATCTTGGATGAGAGCTAATTTGCTCAAGCTAAATGGTGAAAAAACGGAGGTCCTTATTTTTGGAAAAGATCAGGACCTTTGGGGCCCCCAACATTGGCCCAGCGAAATGGGACCCTTACCCTCGCCCACCTCTCAAGCCCGTAATTTGGGATTCATTATGGATAATAAATTATCCATGAAACAACATGCGGTAAAAACTGCAGCCACCTGCTTCACCATTTTAAAATGGTTGAAGAAAATCATTTGGATGCTCCCCAATGCTACTCAAAGGACGGTAGTCCAGGCGCTTGTTACATCTAGACTGGACTATGGAAATATTCTTCTTTTGGGAGCAAATAAAGATGTGCTACGCAAGCTCCAAGTGGTGCAGAATTCCGCCGCTAGGTTACTTTATAAAATCCCTAGAATGACCTCAATCTCCAATGCTTTGAGAGATTTACATTGGCTTAGAGTGGAAAGTCGGACTAAGTTTAAAGCCCTGGATTATATGTTTAAGATTAAGATTGGGACTGCCCCTCAATACCTGCAAAATCTGGTTAGCCATTATCAGCCCTCTCGACTGTTACGCTCTACGACACAGGAATTATTCATGGTTCCCAGGATCAAACTCACAAGAATGGGAGGCCGTTCTTTTTCCTATCTTGGTCCTCTCTTGTGGAACTCTCTTCCCATAGCGATCCGCAAAGAAACACTTCACTTAAAATTTCGTAAATTAGTGAAAGCTTGGCTGTTTAACCAATAGTACTTACTCTTTTTTATTTGTTGGTTCCTCACGGTCTGCGCTGGGAAACCCTTTTTGGGTAGCTACGCGCATTACAAAATCAATTAACATAACATAACATAACATGAAACCTATTGGCGCAAAGAAAAAGTGGTATTAGGGCTGAAGTACTGTAATCTGAATACATAGTTTAAACACAAAACTGATAAAGAAAGAGCTGACACATTGGCTGGCTTGTTCCGATATATAATCAGGGCTATTTGGGGTCTGAGGATGCATGAACGTTAGAGTAACCTACACCCGATAAAGTGATGTTTAATAGCTGAGGTCTACAACTTATTTTAGATATGTGAGCACTGCTCCTGATTCAATAATGGAAAAGGCTACCACTTAAATATATAAACCAGAGAAACCCAAAGAACAAAGGCCAATTTTCTTACTTCATCTGATTTTTTTTATTGGAGCGCCTAGGTTGGAATCCCTACTGCCGCATCTAATAGACTCGGACCAGTTATACTTTATCAAAAATAAGAATACGTTTTACAATGTAAGAAGGGCACTACACCTGAAAGAAAAGACAAGCATTTGCAATGCAAATTGGTCTCGCATTTGTGAGAGTTAGAGGTATTGGCGATGTAAATGACAATGTCTTTTACCCATGTGTTTTGGATTGGAGTGGATGTATGTGCTGTGGAGTGGAATTATTTGGGTTCGATTGGAATTGTTAGTTGTGGAATTGTGTGTGGTGGAATGTGTGGAGTGGATTTGTGTAGGGGAATTATGTGACATGGTGTGTAGTTGAAAAATGTGGATAGTAATTATGTGGTATTGAATGTACTGGAATTATGTGGAGTGGGATTGTGTTTCAGAGTAATTATGTGGAATGGCATTTTGTGTTGCAGAGTTTAATTATGTGGTATGCTGTTGAATTTTGTGGCATGATGTGGAATTCTGTGGTGTTAATTGGCTGTATGTGGTGTGTTGCGTAATTGTGTTGTTGAGTTAAAATTTGTGGTTTGTTGTCGAATTATGTGGTGTGGAATGGAAATGTATAGAGTTGAATTATGTTACGTGGAAGTGTGTGGCTTTGAGTAAAATTAGGGCTGATTGGAATTATGTGGCATGGTATGGAGTGCATAAAAAAATGGAGCCTCTACATTGAGATACACACATATATATATATATATATATCACCATATTCAGTGGTCTTCAACCACCACCATGGCAGCCGCACCCGAGCATTGAACAAATAGACGATTCCAACAAACGAAGTGGGTACAGTGGGATGCAGGTAGTGGTTTTATTTTGTTGAAGTCAATGCACCAAATACAAACAGGATGCCGTATATATATATATATATTATCTACTGGCGGTCGCCAGTAGATAGTTATAGTTAGGACCTATTTTCCATAGGAAATCCGCGACATTCTATTTGAAATAACTCTTGCGTCGGTTGATGAATCTTCGCGAAATTTTCAAACTTTATGGCCCGCTCCGGTCCGTTCCTACCCTGAAAGTCTCAGGGTGATTCGTCAAGCGGGGGCCGAGAAAAAGGGGGGTCCCAAAACGTGTTTTCCCCATTCATTTTCCCATAGGAAACTTTAGACACGGCTACAGCCTGAACTGCTGAACGGAATTACACCAAATTTGGCAAAGAGGTAGTTCTTGGTTCAGAAAGAACCCTTTTGTTAAATGGTGTAAATCCGTTCAGTAGTTGCGGAGAAATTAAAAAATAAGAGTCAAAAAATCAATTTCCCATAGGAAACTTTATGCAAGGCTACAGCTCGAACTGCTGAACGGAATTACACCAAATTTGGCAAAGAGGTAGTTCTTGGTTAAAAAGAACCCTTTTGTTAAATGGTGTAAATCCGTTCAGTAGTTGCTGAGAAAATCAAAAGTAAAAACACATATATATTTCTGGGCGGAGCCTAACCACACATGTCATCGTGAGATCTGATTGGCTGTCAGCACTTCATCCTGGAATTGCTGGCAGCCATCTTGGGACCAATATAAATGATAGTACCCCTTTGAAATGCATTGTAGTGAATCGAAGATTTTGAGGGTTACCAAAAGGAGAACTATAAAGGGTGATAACAGACTTTAGTTACATTAGAATTCATTTGTTGATGGTACCATACTAATTTCAGGAATTGTGGTGTGTTCTAAGGTGATTTTACCCTGTGAAAAACCTTCTGCTGGGATATCATGAATCATGTTTGAGAGAAAACTATTTTCACATGATTGTCCCATACAGTTTTGGAAGGTGCCCCAGAAGCTAAAATGAGAGCATATTTTCTGTAAATTCACATTATCTTTCTCAGTCATGTGAGAATGAAGTCTGACATTCTCAGTAAAACATGTACATCCAACAAGGGCAGAGACTGTCAGTTGATTCCTTTGTGTTCTACTGCAGCTTCCCAGAGTGTTCTAAAGAACAACTAGAGTGCTAACAGCCTTACTTATGACAAAAGTATGGCACACCTGAAGCCATCTTGATTGGAATAAACTGGTAACACTTAAAACATTTAATTTAAAAAGGAACAAAATGATGGGGTTCATCTTGTCATAGAAATTATGGCTAGTGCTCTGGAAAGAAAAATTAGGACATGTTTCAAGTGTGATCTCAAATATCTTCCTGTTATATTTCAACAGGAGCAGCCTGTCAGTTGATGCCTTTGTGTTCTACTGCAGCTTCCCAGAGTGTTCTAAAGAACAACTAGAGCACTAACAGTCTTACTTATGACAAAAGTATGGCACACCTGAAGCCATCTTGATTGGAATAAACTGGTAACACTTAAAACATTTAATTTAAAAAGGAACAAAATGATGGGGTTCATTTTGTCATAGAAATTATGGTTAGTGCTGTAGAAAGAAAAATTAGGACATGTTTCAAGTGAGATCTCAAATATCTTCCTGTTATATTTCAACAGGAGCAGCCTGTCAGTTGATGCCTTTGTGTTCTACTGCAGCTTCCCAGAGTGTTCTAAAGAACAACTAGAGCGCTAACAGTCTTACTTATGACAAAAGTATGGCACACCTGAAGCCATCTTGATTGGAATAAACTGGTAACACTTAAAACATTTAATTTAAAAAGGAACAAAATGAGGGGGTTCATTTTGCCATAGAAATTATGGTTAGTGCTGTAGAAAGAAAAATTAGGACATGTTTTAAGTGAGATCTCAAATATCTTCCTGTTATATTTCAACAGGAGCAGCCTGTCAGTTGATGCCTTTGTGTTCTACTGCAGCTTCCCAGAGTGTTCTAAAGAACAACTAGAGCGCTAGCAGTCTTACTTATGACAAAAGTATGGCACACCTGAAGCCATCTTGATTGGAATAAACTGGTAACACTTAAAACATTTAATTTAAAAAGGAACAAAATGAGGGGGTTCATTTTGCCATAGAAATTATGGTTAGTGCTGCAAAAAGAAAAGTTAGTGCATGTTTTAAGTGAGATCTCAAATCCTCTTCTATTTCATTAGAAAATTCTGACATGCAGACTGAAACAATCACTTTCAATACCAGCAGTAGACTTCCAGTTAACTCCTTGGTGAGCAGTAGCTTTACTACAGTGATCTAATGAACAACTAGAGTAATAACATTCTGAATTTATGGCAAATGTGTGACACATCTGAATGCCTTCTTGATGGAATCAAAGTAAAAAACTGAAGGCATTTCCTACTGAGGAGACTGCAGTAAATGAGGAAATTAGGAAACTTCATAACAAAGAAGTCTTCCAAGATGGCCACCAGTGAAAAAAGAGCCCAAATGTAGCACAAATATTACCCAGATGTAGCCCACATATAGCCCAATGACAAAAGTGTGCAAAACACTTTTTATTTTTAGTTTTTTTGCAGTTTTATGTAGTGCAGACTGGTCAGGTATTGGAGCGTTGCGTCTTAAAACATGACCCCCCTACACTACAAAAACACCACTGCACTACCCTAAACCCTAAAACACTACCCCAGCACGACCCCCTACACTACACAAGCACCACTGCACTATCCTAAACCCTAAAACACTACCCCCAGCATGACCCCCTACACTACACAAACACCACTGCACTACCCTAAACCCTAAAACACTACCCCAGCACGACCCCCTACACTACACAAGCACCACTGCACTATCCTAAACCCTAAAACACTACCCCCAGCATGACCCCCTACACTACACAAACACCACTGCACTACCCTAAACCCTAAAACACTACCCAAACACCACTGCACTACCCTAAAACATGACCCCTACACTACACAAACACCACTGCACTACCCTAAACCCTAAAACACTACCCCCAGCACGACCCCCTACACTACACAAACACCACTGCACTACCTTAAACCCTAAAACACTACCCCCAGCACGACCCCCTACACTACCCAAACACCACTGCACTAACCTAAATCCTAAAACACTATCCCCAGCACGACCCCCTACACTACCCAAACACCACTGCACTACCCTAAACCCTAAAACACTACCCCCAGCACAACCCCCTACACTACACAAGCACCACTGCACTACCCTAAACCCTAAAACACTACCCCCAAGACGACCCCCTACACTGCCCGAACACCACTTCACTGCCCTAAACCCTGAAACACCAGCCCTTGCACGACCCCCTACACTGCCCGAACACCACTGCACTGCCCTAAACCCTGAAACACATACCCTAGCACGACCCCCTACACTGTCCGAACACCACTGCACTGCCCTAAACCCTGAAACACCACCCCCAGCATGACCCCCTACACTGCCCGAACACCACTGCACTGCCCTAAACCCTGAAACACCACCCCAGCATGACCCCTACACTGCCCGAACACCACTGCACTGCCCTAAACCCTGAAACACTACCCCCAGCAAGACCTCCTACACTGCCCGAACACCACTGCACTGCCCTAAACCCTGAAACATCACCCCCAGCAAGACCCCCTACACTGCCCGAACACCACTGCCCTAAACCCTGAAACACCACCCCCAGCACGACCCCCTACACTGCCCGAACACCACTGCACTGCCCTAAACCCTGAAACACCACCCCCAGCACGACCCCCTACACTGCCCGAACACCACTGCACTGCCCTAAACCCTGAAACACCACCCCCTGCACGACCCCCTACACTGCCCGAACACCACTGCACTGCCCTAAACCCTGAAACACCATCCCCAGCACGACCCCCTACACTGCACGAAGACCACTGCACTGCCCTAAACCCTGAAACACTACCCCCAGCAAAACCCCCTACACTGCCCGAACACCACTGCACTGCCCTAAACCCTGAAACACCACCCCCAGCAAGACCCCCTACACTGCCCGAACACCACTGCCCTAAACCCTGAAACACCACCCCCAGCAAGACCCCCTACACTGCCCGAACACCACTGCACTGCCCTAAACCCTGAAACACCAGCCCCAGCACGACCCCTACACTGCCCAAACACCACTGCACTGCCCTAAACCCTGAAACACCACCCCCTGCACGACCCCCTACACTGCCCGAACACCACTGCACTGCCCTAAACCCTGAAACACCACCCCCAGCACGACCCCCTACACTGCCCGAACACCACTGCACTGCCCTAAACCCTGAAACAACACCCCTGCATGATCCCCTACACTGCCCGAACACTACTGCACTGCCCTAAACCCTGAAACACCACCCCCAGCACGACCCCCTACACTGCACGAACACCACTGCACTGCCCTAAACCCTGAAACACCACCCCCAGCAAGACCCCTACACTGCCCGTACACCACTGCACTGCCCTAAACCCTGAAACACCACCCCCAGCATGACCCCCTACACTGCCCGAACACCACTGCACTGCCCTAAACCCTGAAACACCACCCCCAGCACGACCCCCTACACTGCCCGAACACCACTGCACTGCCCTGAACCATGAAACACCAGCCCCAGCACGACCCCCTACACTGCCCGAACACCACTGCACTGCCCTAAACCCTGAAACACCACCCCCAGCACGACCCCCTACACTGCCCGAACACCACTGCACTGCCCTAAACCCTGAAACACCACCACCAGCACGACCCCCTACACTGCCCGAACACTACTGCACTGCCCTAAACCCTGAAACACCAGCCCCAGCACGACCGCCTACACTGCCCGAAAACCACTGCACTGCCCTAAACCCTGAAACACCAGCCCCAGCACGACCCCCTACACTGCCCGAACACCACTGCACTACCCTAAACCCTCAAACACCAGCCCCAGCACGACACCCTACACTGCCCGAACACCACTGCACTGCCCTAAACCCTGAAACACCAGCCCCAGCAAGACCCCCTACACTTCCCGAACACCACTGCACTGCCCTAAACCCTGAAACACCAGCCCCAGCAAGACCCCCTACACTGCCCGAACACCACTGCACTGCCCTAAACCCTGAAACACCACCCCCAGCAAGACCCCCTACACTGCCCGAACACCACTGCACTAAAGCCTGAAACACCACCCCCAGCAAGACCACCTACACTGGCCGAACACCACTGCACTGCCCTAAACCCTGAAACACCACCCCCTGCACGACCCCCTACACTGCCCAAACACCACTGCACTGCCCTAAACCCTGAAACACCACCCCCTGCACGACCCCCTACACTGCCCGAACACCACTGCACTGCCCTAAACCCTGAAACACCACCCTCAGCACGACACCCTACACTGCCCGAACACCACTGCACTGCCCTAAACCCTGAAACACCACCCCCAGCACGACCCCCTACACTGCCCGAACACCACTGCACTGCCCTAAACCCTGAAACACCACCCCCTGCACGACCTCCTACACTGCCGGAACACCACTGCAATGCCCTAAACCCTGAAACACCACCCCCAGCACGACCCCCTACACTGCCCGAACACCACTGCACTGCCCTAAACCCTGAAACATCAACCCCAGCAAGACCCCCTACACTGCCTGAACACCACTGCCCTAAACCCTGAAACACCACCCCCTACACTGCACAAACACCACTGCACTGCCCTAAACCCTGAAACACCACCTCCAGCAAAACCCCCTACACTGCCTGAACACCATTGCTCTGCCCTAAATCCTGAAACACTAGCCCCAGCATGACCCCCTACACTGCCCAAACACCACTGCACTGCCCTAAACCCTGAAACACCCCCCCCAGCACGACCCCCTACACTGCACGAACACCACTGCACTGCCCTAAACCCTGAAACACCAGCCCCAGCAAGACCCCTACAATGCCCGAACACCACTGCACTGCCCTAGACTCTGAAACACCAGCCCCAGCAAGACCCCCTACACTGCCCGAACACCACTGCACTGCCCTAAACCCTGAAACACCAGCCCCAGCATGACCACCTACACTGCCCGAACACCACTGCACTGCCCTAAACCCTGAAACACCAGCCCCAGCACGACCACCTACACTGCCCGAACACCACTGCACTGCCCTAAACCCTGAAACACCAGCCCCAGCACAACCCCCTACACTGCCCGAACACCACTGCACTGCCCTAAACCCTGAAACACCAGCCCCAGCACGACCCCCTACACTGCCCGAAAACCACTGTACTGCCCTAAACCCTGAAACACCAGCCCCAGCACGACCCCCTACACTGCCCGAACACCACTGCACTGCCCTAAACCCTGAAACACCACCCCCTGCATGACCCACTACACTGCCCGAACACCACTGCACTGCCCTAAACCCTGAAACACCACCCCCTGCAGCACCCCCTACACTGCCCGAACACCACTGCACTGCCCTAAACCCTGAAACACCACCCCCTGCACCGCCCCCTACACTGCCCGAACACCACTGCACTGCCCTAAACCCTGAAACACCACCCCCAGCACGACCCCCTTTACTGCTCGAAAACCACTGCACTGCCCCAAACCCTGAAACACCACCCCCAGCACGACCCCCTACACTGCCCGAACACCACTGCCCTAAACCCTGAAACACCACCCCCTGCACGACCCCCTACACTGCCCGAACACCACTGCACTGCCCTAAACCCTGAAACACCACCCCCTACACTGCCCGAACATCACTGCACTGCCCTAAACCCTGAAACACCATCCCCAGCACGACCCCCTACACTGCCCGAACACCACTGCACTGCCCTAAACCCTAAAACACCACCCCCAGCATTACCCCCTACACTGCCCAAACACCACTGCACTGCCCTAAATCCTAGAACACTACCCCCAGCACGACCCCCTACACTACCCGAACACCACTGCACTACCCTAAACCCTAAAATACTACCCCCAGCACAACCCCCTACACTACCCGAACACGACTGCACTGCCCTAAACCCTCAAACACTCCCCCAGCACGACCCCCTACACTACCCGAACACCACTGCACTGCCCTAAACCCTAAAACACTCCCCCAGCACGACCCCCTACACTACCCGAACACCACTGCACTGCCCTAAACCCTAAAACACTCCCCCAGTACGACCCCCTACACTACCCAAACACCACTGCACTGCCCTAAACCCTAAAACACTACCCCCCGCATGACCCCCTACACTACCCAAACACCAATGCACTACCCTAATCCCTAAAACACTACCCCCCGCATGACCCCCTACACTACCCTAAACCCTAAAACACTACCCCCGCACGACTCCCTACACTACCCAAAGACCACTGCTCTACCCTAAACCCTAAAACACGACCTCCTACACTACACAAACACCACTGCACTACCCTAAACCCTAAAACACTACCCCCTACACTACACAAACACCACTGCACTACCCTAAACCCTAAAACACTACCCCCAGCAGTACCCCTACACTACCCAAACACCACTGCACTAACCTAAACCCTAAAACACTTCCCCCAGCAGTACCCCCTACACTACCCAAACACCACTGCACTACCCTAAATCACTACCCCCAGCACGACCCCCTACACTACCCAAACACCACTGCACTACCCTAAACCCTAAAACACTACCCCCAGTACGACCCCTACACTACCCAAACACCACTGCACTACCCTAAACCCTAAAACACTCCCCCAGCACGACTCCCTACACTACCCAAACACCACTGCACTACCCTAAACCCTAAATCTACCCCCAGCATGACCCCCTACACTACACAAACACCACTGCACTACCCTAAACCCTAAAACACTAGCCCCAGCACGACCCTCTTCACTACCTAAACACAACTGCACAATTTGTTACAGGCGTTGCAACGCAGGCCTGTGGTGCTTACTGGAAGTACCTAGTGGGCTAGTTGGGCCCCAAGGACCCTCAGGATTCAAGGTGACCTAATCCCCCAAATTAAAACGCACCACGGGGCTGCGTTTGCACAGTGGTGAAGGGAGGGGCGGGGCCTCAGGTGACATGTGCGCAAACACGCCCTGTGGTGCGTTTTAAGTTGGGGAATTAATTCCCTTTGAATCCTGAGGGACCCTGGGGCCAACTAGCCCACCAGGTACCTTCAGTAAGCACAACAGAGTTGCGTTGCAGAGAGGTGAAAAAGGTGCGTGGCCTCGGAACGCCTCTCTGCAACTCAGCTCTGTGGTCCTAACTGTAGGTACCTGGGGGGCTAGTTGGGCCCCAGGGACCCTCAGAATTCAAGGGGACTTAATCCCACAACTTAAAACGCGCCACGGGTGCGTTTGCACACATGTCACCTCAGGCCCCCCCTCCCTTCACCACTGTGCCCTGTAGCGCGTTTTAAGAGGTAGTTTTAATCCCCCTGCCCTATTATGTACTAGGGACTTGCAGAGGAGGTCATGCTAATCACAGGGGTACCCCAACGCATAGTGTTCCCTAGTGTATGTAGGTGTTTTCACTGTATTCTAAGTGTCTTTTAGCATAGCACTGGCTCTGGTTAGTCAGAGTCAGTTACCACCAGTACCCGTCTGAAAAAGTTGTGGGCACAGGATGATTTTGCAACAAGGCCTCTTTCTGCTCCTCTGTTGGTTCTTTCTGCACATCTTTTGCTTCTTTCTGTGCGTTTTTTCTTCTTTCTTCACATGTCCTACCTCTGTAGGCATAGTTAGAAACTAGCATTTAAAAAAACCTTTGAAATTCACTTAAAAAATCATAGGTTTCAGGCACGTTATAGTTAGAAATTAGCATTTAAAAACCTTTGAAATTCACTGAAAAAACCATAGGTTTCAGACACATTATAGTTAGAAATTAGCATTTAAAAAACCTTTGAAATTCACTGAAAAAACCATAGGTTTTAGGGACAGTTATAGTTAGTTGGACATTTCACTCGTACAAAACCATAGAAATTCCCCGTTATAGTTAGTTCAGCTAACTATAACTCGCGCCCTCGCAATGCACTGCTGATGACGTCACATATTACATCACTCATGACATGGTCAGTGACATCACTGATGACATCACTGATGACATCTCAAATGACATCACTGATGACATCATCCATGTGATAATTTCATGCATCTTCTCACACCCTCATATAACTTTTGATACACCCACTCTAAATTACAGACTGCCATTCTCAAACCATAGACACTCCAACACCAAAAACTACATACCCACTCACTGATTCTTAGGTCTACACACACATCCACTCACTCACCCGTACAGTTACTCATACTTAGTCACTCAGTACAGGACTATCATATGCACTCATACACCTATATAAACACTCACACACCGCCACTCATCCATAGAGGTACTCACACACCTAGTCAGTCATGCAAAAAACTTAATCACACACCCATTTACTCACCTATACAGTTACACACACACCAGCTCACTTACTCATACAAATACTAGCACATTCTTACGCTCTTATACAATCACTGATACAAGTACACACTCATCCATACAGCCACTCTCACAATCACACACTCTCACTTATAGCCATTTATATACTCCAACACACATATATACTGCCTTTCACATATGTAGTTACTCACACATATACCACTGAGATATACATTCAATCACTAACACACCCATACACACACTCACCCACCCATACAGTCCATCACAGATGCACTCTTGAAACCATGCACCCAGTGAATCACCAACTCACACATCTATGCACAGAGTCACACACACCCCACCCACACAAACACTCAGGCACCCATACAGATACTCAGACAATCAATCAATAACCCATGTAGACACTCATGTAGCTATTCAGAAAGCCATGCAGCCGCTTACAAACCAACAGACAGACGGATACAGACATTCACACAGTTTAGTCACTAACCCATGCATTCAGTAAGATACACTTAATCACTCACTTGTAGAGTCAGTCACTCACGTACTAAATCATCCATTCAGACACTTATACACCCACTCATTCTTCAATACGCCTTTCCCTATATATATTAAACATATTTAAACTTTACAGAAACACACAGTCACTGGATGATGTCATCAGTGATGTCATCAGTGATGTCATTTGAGATGTCATCAGTGATGTCATCAGTGATGTCACTGACCATGTCATGAGTGATGTAATATGTGACGTCATCAGCAGTGCATTGCGGGCGCAAGTTATAGTTAGCTGAACTAACTATAACGGGGAATTTCTATGGTTTTGTACGAGTGAAATGTCCAACTAACTATAACTGTCCCTAAAACCTATGGTTTTTTCAGTGAATTTCAAAGGTTTTTTAAATGCTAATTTCTAACTATAATGTGTCTGAAACCTATGGTTTTTTCAGTGAATATATATATATATATGGAGTTGGTATTTTAAAATGGCCGCAAAGCGTTCTCAGTATGTGATCAAGGTCACTCGTTGACCGAAACGCGTAATGACTGTGTGGTGAAAAATAAAACACGCGTGTATCAACAAGTGGAGTTCGTGCCCTTCTTTGTTGCCTTACTGAGGAGGTGGAGGGGCGACTACGGTGAAACGGATATATATATATATACATATATATATATATACATATATATATATTACAAACTACCAACTGGTCTCTATACATTCACTGAAAGATGGAAAACAGGGGCTTATTTACAAGCCTCTTGCGCCACCAGTGCCTCACTTTTTCCCATATAAACAGTGACGCACCGGTGGAGTAAGGGGCTTGTAAATAAGCCCCCATATTTGTTATTAGTTATTGTTTGGCACCAATTCGGCAATGCTATTTTTCTCAGCATCATCTTACTGGACATGCTCAACTGGCCTGGACAGGAAGTAGTAAATGGGTGCATTATGATGAGGGCAACTCCAGAGAATATTACTGATACTACATATATTACAGAGCCATGCCCTGATGTGTTTGAGCCATGTTCAAAATACGTAAATGGAATTGTAAGAGTAATTTTGTGCCTGACGTTTTCTCTTCAGAACTGTACCGAGGCAAAAACACCTTTGGGGAGTTGAATGCTTAAAGTAACAAGTACCTGGTGTTACTATTGCACAAAGTAAAGGTACCCTTCAACCCACTGAAGAACCGGAATAACCCACTCACTGGGTCTCGGCGGCGGGGGAATTGCCCAAGTCTTCCATACCCTTCATACGTAGTAAAAGGAGACACAGGAGCCTTCGTCTGCAGGAGGAACCCAGATTTATTCAAATAGCCCGGGCTATGGAACAGAGTCCCAAGCTCGTTAGAAACAAGACAGAGGAGGCTGCTGCTTTACTCCGCAGCTTACAAGCCTTTTATACTTTTTCATTCCAGTCTTTTGGCTGTTAGTCCATTGTTCAATCAGGGCAGTGTTTGCAGTTGATAACCAGATCCAGACGGTGTTTGTAGTTGGTGACCTGATCAAGGCTTGGTACTCAAATTATTGTTCACTCAACTTGATCAAAGCACGGTCATTCAGGTCATTGTTCGATCAGCTTGATCAAAGCTCGGTCATTCAAACCATTGTCCAATCACCCTGATCAAGGCCCAGCAGTCAGACCATTGTCCAGATAACCTGATCACGGTGTCAAGGATGTTTACCAGGCAGGGAGCAGGAGATGGGAAACAAATCATTTACACAGGGCGTGAGTGTCTCATGGTTTTCTGTCGAACTGCAAAGAACAGGGGGTTGGGTGTGCGACAGTTCCTGGGCAGAAATGCAGGCTGCAAGATGGTTTTTGTTGTGTTAGTTAGAATTTCCTCAGGCATCAGCAGAAACGACCAGGTGGGTCGTGTGGAAGTGTTTGACACGAAATGGCAATGAAAAAACAATGGCGTCCTGGTACAAATGATACCGATCAGAAGAACACTTTTCCTCAGACCCTCCTTTTGCCATTGAGTGGCAAATACTTTAAGAAATGTCAATGTTCATAAGGCCATCGGTTTCTTGTTGGAGCATCATCATCATATTGGTGTTGTGAATGTTGGAGGGTGGAGGCTGGATGGTCTGGACACACATTGTACAGAGCACTGGCAGGCACTGAAAGCACAAACAGCAGGAGACCAGGACAGTTATTCCCAAGGCAAGGAAGATGAGGACCCTCCACCCCCACTGGGAAAGGAGGCCCCAGATCCAGCCTGTGAGGGACCAGTTGCCTTTATCCAGATGAATTTCGGAAGAAAGGCGATGCAGACTTTGGATGGCATAGTACACTGAAGGTGCGTTGTCTGGGATGTACACGCAGCAGCTGGAGCCGATCAATTTACACACACCACCACGATCAGCAAGGAGGACGTCTAGGACCATGCGGTTCTGCAGTGTTATAAGGCGGTCCGCCTGTAGTTCTGCAGTGATGTTGGAGAGGGCACCAGCTGTTACTGTGATGGTGGCTTCAAGGACCCTGGTCAGTCCTCGTACAGCCCGACTGTTTGCCATGGGGCCCCAGAATGGAAGGAAACCTTTAAGGAAGTCCCCGGTTTCCTGGCCTGCTGTATCCTCTGCTGATATGACGCCCCTACGTGAGCGACGCAGAGCGCCCTTCATCAACAGGTGGTAACTCCCATGGGTAGAATACGTTGGCGGAAGGAGGAAGGCCAGATAGCAGGTACCAGACCAGTTACGGGGGAGCCAAGTGTAGGCGGCAGTGCCACAGATAAAATAGGTGTTGGGGGATGCCACCAGCTTCGGAGGAGATGTAGAGTTTAAAGATTTTGTGATATTACAAGTACTGGTACCAACTTTCTTAGTCCCTAGGCCATGGATGCAGACACGGCCTTGCACATTTATGACATTCACAGTGTCTCGTTCATCGGGCAGTATCCTTCTTGTGCGGAATCTGGAAAATGTTCGTCGAGTGGTTGAGTTGAATACTACCATCTCACTGAGTTCATCTGGTGATAGCAGCGATGTGGATGAGCTGGTCGGGCAAAAAGGAGCATTGGCATGGCCAGATCTGTTCCGCCAGAAGTCATCCTGAAATGTTCCAAGGGCAGAATTGGCAGTACCATTGACAGTGTAGGCCTCCTGTATCAACATCCACCATGCAAGACAAGACCCAGAGATGGAAAAGGGGTAGGGAAAGAATGGGACAGGGTGTATCATGAAATACGGCATCAGTCCGCAAACCCAGCAGTTGGAAATGTTCATGATCAGCTGATGATGATGCAACATTTGGATGAAGGTGTTATTGAAGAATTCTGCACGGCGGGGTAACTCGTGGGCTGGTAGCGTGTAATACTGGTGCTCTGCAGGAGTTGGGGTAGGGGTTGGTGAGGTAACAGGATGGTAGATTAGTAACAGCCAACCAAGAATAGACAGGATGAGGGAGAAAAACAGCGTCACCACGGTGGCCATGAAGCATTTACTATGTCGGAGACTGACATATTGTTTCTGGATTCGAGTGTTTTGGACGGCAGCCATTGTGCTAAGCCAGGGACCTCTAGTGGCTGTCTGTGATTGGTGGTTGCTTCACTGGGCGCAGGTGCCAAGAGCCCTATGGCGTACCTTAGTCTGACACACCAGCACTACTCTCGACCGGGGAGATCACAGCCCTACAGCCTATAGGCACTTGGCGAAGTCAAAGGCAAGCCTTCCCTCGGGGCGCAAGTTATATCGGTCGGAAGTAGGGTCAGTATGGTCGGGAAACAATTGTTCTGGACGTTGAGCAGAGTTAAGGGAGGGTTCCACCCTTCCTTTCAGTATGCTGTCACTCTCTGCTTCCGTAGATGTAAAATGCAGTCTGGCATCGCTAAATGGGAAAAACGTCGGGACTGTTTCTGTTTCTGAGTCTCCTTGTCCTTCCCTCACCCACTGATCATAGGGGAGGGGCAGAGGCACACGCCTACAGTGGGACGAATGCACCCAATTCTTCCGACCTTCTACTTTCACGGCGGTGCGGGTGGCCAGCAACACCTGACGGGGCTGTGTCCAGCGGGGTTCGAGGCTCTTAGTCCGTTGAAAATTTCTTACTAAGACCCAATCACCAGGTTGGATAACGTGTCCTGGGCCCTCGCTTTTGTCAGGTATGGCCTCATGCACCTGGTGATAAAGAGTACGAAAGGTATTAGTTAGACTGTACAGATAATCAGTTAATACAGGGTATTCAACATCAGACAGTTTCTTAGGCCGCGGGACACCCCATACATTGGCAGGCCTCCCGAACACAATCTCATGGGGGGATAGCCCTATCCTGGTGTGGGCTGTTGTTCTTGTAGACAAAAGGGCCAAGGGCAGAGCATCAACCCAAGTGACACCTGTCTCGGCTACTATTTTGGCCATTTTAGTTTTTAGGATGCCATTGTACACCTCCACTAGACCTGCTGACTGGGGGTGGTTAGCTGCATGAAATTTTTGTTTTATACCCAATGCTGTACAGATATATTCCATAATTTGAGCCGTAAAGTGTGTCCCGTTGTCACTCCAGACCAAGCGGGGCAAACCGAATCGTGGGCGGTACTCTTTTAATAGCATTTTGGCGGTAGTGATAGCGGTGCAGTCTTTGACGGGGTAGGCCTCCACCCATCGGCTGAAGGTACAGACCACCACTAGGACATATTTTAAATTGTTACATCGGTCCATCTGGATGTAATCTATTTGGAGGACTTCAAAAGGGAAGGTAGGATGAGAGAATCCTCCCTTAGGAGTAACTGTGCCTTTTCCTGGGTTATACATTAGGCAAATCATGCATGTTTTAACCAGCTTTTCAGCATATGTTGGTATCTTAGAGTTGTACCATGTAGGTTCCAACAGTTTACATATCCCTTTTGCACTAATGTGAGCAGGACCATGGGCCATCGTAACTACTGGTAGCACATGACTGTCAGGTAACAGCCATTGTCTTTCCATAGTCGTGCGGACCCAGCAACCATCAATTCCCTCCTTTGCTAATTGCTCCTTCCACACCTGTAGTTCCTCAGGAGTAGTATGGGACTGAATATCGATCACACTCTGTACTGTGTTTTCAACCATGCCCTCGTCTGCCACCCACCTAGCGGGACCTCCTACATACATTCCTTCCCTTTTTCTAAGAGCTGTTTGTCTGGCCGTCTGGTCAGCCAGGGCATTGCCTTTCCCAACATCACCTGTCACTTTCTTATGGGCCTTACATTTTATAATGGCCACCTTTCTGGGGAGTGTCAGGGAGTCTAACAATCGGTGAATTAGGGGGCCATGTTGAATCTTGGTCCCATGGGAAGTAAGGAAATTCCTTTCTTTCCATAACCTCCCGAGGTTGTGGGCCACCCCGAAGGAATATTGGCTGTCAGTATAAATATTTACCGTCATCCCTTTGCTTAACTCACAGGCTCTAGTGAGGGCCACTAATTCTGCTGCTTGAGCAGAGCACTGCGGAATCTGAGCTGTTTCTACTACTTGTCCTAATGTCGTGAGGGCATAGGCGGCTGAGGTGTTACCATCTGGCCCTCTGAGACATGATCCGTCCACATATAGTGTACCTTCTGGTTCTGCTATCAGGGTATCCTGTAAGTCAACCCGTCCCTTCGTCTCCTCCTCTGTCCTTAATATGCAGTCATGTGGGTCTAAGCGGGCATCCTGAGTATCCAGTGGGAGTAATGTTGCGGGGTTCAGTACAGTGCATCTCTTGATGTTAATGTGGCTGGAAAAGAGTGTCAGTTCATATCCTGTGAGTCGTGCGCTAGTGAGGTACTGTGTCTTGGTGTTATTAAGGAGGGTATCTACAGAATGGGGGACCATCAGAGTCAGGGGGAGTTCATGACGATCCCCGCACTCTGACGGACCATGAGGGCGGCCGCAGCGGTCGCCCGTAGGCATCCTGGGAGAGCCCTTGCAACAGGATCTAAGGTGGCTGAAAAATAGGCACATGGCCGATGGTGACCTCCGAACATCTGGGTCAAGACAGCGCATGCACAGCCGTCTGTCTCATGTACAAAAAGAAAAATTGCTTGCTATAATCAGGAGTACCGAGGACTGGAGCAGTACACAGAGCCCTCTTTAATCTTGGAAGGCCTGCGCATGCTCTCTAGTCCATGGAAAGGAACTGTCTGATATGTCTTTAGTGGTGAGGGCAAGAAGAGGTTTGACCATGGCCGAAAAGTTGGAAATCCACTGTCTACATTATGAGGTTAGGCCTATGAAGGCTCGCACCTGCTTTTGTGTTCGTGGGGCCGTCATAGCATTGATAATGGCTACACGATCAGCGGTGAGCTGCCTTCCCTCCTTCGAGAGGAGATTACCTAAATAGGTCACCTTCTCTTGACAAAACTGAAGCTTTTTAAAGAGACTTTGTGATTATGGAGGGCAAGGTGGCGTAACAAACAGAGAGTAGCTTCTTTACATGATGGGGCAGAATTTGCAGCAATGAGGAGGTCATCTACATATTGTAATAGTGTGGAGTTATCAGGGAGTTCCAAGGAATCTAGTTGACTTTTGAGGGCTTGACTATAGATACTGGGGCTCTCGGTGAAACCTTGAGGGCGCGGCAGAATCTAAAGCTTCGCCCACCAAGGGAGAAACCCAAAAATGTCTGCTGTCAGGATGTATAGGAATGCTGAAAAAAGCGTTCTTCAGGTCTATGACAGAAAAGTGCGTTGCGTCAGAAGGGACCATCGTTAAGAGGGCTGTAATGTCGGGGACAACAGGATATTGGGAGATTGTTATTTTGTTAAGGGCTCTCAGGTCAATCACGAATCTGTATATTTTAGGGAGAGAGCATCTCCATTGGTCTTTTTAAGAACGGGAATAATGGGACTGTTACAGATATTGCCACGTGTTTCCTCCACTACGCCCTTGTCCATTAATTCAGATATTATTGTTAAAAGGGCCATTTCTCCTTCCGCGGGTAGTCGATACTGTCGGAGGCGGGGGAGAAGTGCACCTGGCTGGATGCGTACCACATGAGGGGATATGTTGAGACACCCTACATCAGTGTCTGATGATGCCCAGAGGGAGGAAGGTAAAAACTGCAATTCTGGTGGGAGGGGACCAGACAAATACATATAGGAAGCTGCGGTGGGAGAAATTGTTAGGGATACACCTTGGGGACTACATGATATGGTCGCATACAGAGCTTTCAGTAAATCCATGCCTAACAAGTTTTCACTGCAACCTGTAGTAAGGACCAAGGGAGCGTCAACATGTGCAGGGCCAATATCGAGAGGGAGGGGTTCAGAGACAGGGCTCGTCACAGATGTTCCTGCAAAACCCACGGAGACATTTATTTTGCCAGAAAGGGGTGCCTCCGGGACTGACAGACGTGCAATAGAAGACCTGGTGGCCCCAGTATCCAAAAGAAAATTCTGATCGTTCCCCACAACTGACATTTGAACATACGGGCCCCTTTGATCCACTGGAATTTGCACTCTGGTAATACCCCTTTCCTGGCTGTCCTATGCTTGGTAGGACCCTATCTCATCAACTTCGTCATAATCATCATTGTAATAAGTGCGTGTTGCTTCGTACCCATCAAACCTATTGGCCGGGCGCGGCCGGACGGGAACGTGATCCCTGGGCCTACGTTCTTTATCCTGTGGATGGGGCGGGCCATGGTCCCTAGTCGGCCTTCCCTCCCTGGGAGCGCGAGGCCGAGTCTTCCCTGTTCGGATGTTTTCAGCTAACACGGGACACTCGTCTATCCAATGGCCGTACCCCTTACAATAAGCACACTGATCTGTTTGGAGGGCTCCCGTATGTTGAGGGCTGGAGGGGTAGACTGGCGAGCCCTCGGAGGGTGTTGGGGTTGAGGTCTGAAATTCCCGCGGGCATCGGGACCTCGGGGAGGGTAAGCCTGTTGCAGAAGTGCCTTAGTCTTAAGATCCCTAACCTTCTTACTTTCCTTGTCTCTATCTTCATTCTCCCTATTCTCATGATATTGTGCCATAGCCAAGATACCAGTCATAGTTTGGGCAGACCACGTACTTTCAACTTTCTTAAGCCTGGTGGAAATCTCAGGAAGCAAGTTGCTGACAAACTTATCGACAAACACTGGGCCAGAACCTGGGGTCCGGGGATCCAAACCACTATGTCCCTTGTATTCTGTCTCAAAACGGGTAAAGAATTCAGCCACATTCTCATCTTTTCGCTGCCTACAGGCGTTTATTTTATCCCAGTTAATGACAGTTTCCGGCAAAAGTGTTTTCATAAACGTTATTATTTTACCGGGCAAAGTCAGGATGGCAGCTTCTGGTTTAGTCCCTCCTACCCTTGCTTCTTCCATAGCCTCTAGGTCAGCCCATTTACCTCCCAACGCCACTTCATGATCAGTATGTCGAATCTTGTCCCAAATTTCAGTGGGGACAACCGTACCAAAAAGTAAATCTATATCCTCAAGAACGAGAGTACCTGCAGATATAATCTGACCTAATTCTCTGTAAAAGGCAGCCGGATTCTTCCGGGGATCTGGTAATTGTTCTTTTAACTGCATTACTTCTGACCTTTTCCAAGGAACATGAACCCAAAGCCTGCGCCAGTGTGCCTCAACAGCCCCTCGGCCATTATTTTGGGCATCGGTAAGTGCGTTAACAAAGACAGGGGCCGCCTCTCTCATTGGCATAGATGTCTCTAGAGGGGTGTTGGAAAAAGCGGTCATATCACGGTAAGCCATTAAAGCAGACACAGCACCAAACATCCCCTCTCCCTGAACATCGCCTCTTCTTATTTGTGACCTAAGGTCCATTAATCCAGTGGGTATCTGCATAAGCGCATTCTCAAATTTTTGCATGACCAGCGTACACATGTATTCAGCCCAGGTGGTCTGTTCCATAATCGTCCACTGGGAAAAGGTGGACCATATGTCTTTAAAGGCATAAATATTCCCGTTCTTTATCCAACATTCACACTATTGCTCCTGTAGGTCATTTTCTCGAAGGGACGAAAAGCTGACTGCAGAGCGCAAGGAGGCCAGTCGGGGGGAATTGAACATTTTATATAAATCCTGTTTAACTGTAGACCACGGGGAAGTAGGAAAAGGGCGGGTAGGGGTAAAGCCGCAGGGGTTGGGCGGATGGAGACTTGTTGTCATTCCCGCAGTGAGGACAGGGTTAGCGGGCGTGGTCGGTGTCATAGGAAAAATGGGGAGGGTTGGTGTGACAGGAAGAACAGTAGGAGGGGCAGTGGGGGCAGGAGTGGGCGGTGGCGGGGGGACATGTGGGGTGTGAGGCGTCAGGGCAGGGTACATTGGGGCATATGCAGGAGGGCTTTCTAGCATGGTATCAAGCAAGGAATCACCTTCTTCTCCCCATCCATATGGCCCTTTCTTTTCTCCTCACGAGCTGGATAGCATTTTTGTACCCGGGCCCCATGCTCCCTGTTGGCTATTTCTACCGATTTTGTCATTTGATTTTGTAAATTTACTCTGGCGTGGTCGGCCATTGACATGCGTTCCTGTTTTCTTTCTTGAGCCTTCTGCTTTCTAGCTCTCTGCTCTATCTCTTTCCTCCAAAATCGGACAGATTCAAACATAGACGGGCGCGTTTTTCTTTTCATTAATTGTTCCTCTAAGTTGGCGAGAATTTGGGAATTAAAGGAGCCATAAAGTGGCCACTGTAATTCCGCGTTACTTTGTTTCGTATATTTTACCCAGAATGAGGAAAACATTATGGCAGAAGGGCCATGTTTAACATACATCGTATGGCCAGGGGTCCCTTCTGGTGGAAGCGGACAAGCCGCCTCCAGCTGGGAGTCCTGCGTACACATACAACAACATAATTTCTTGAACTTACTACTGACTGGCATGCTTGTAAATAGGTAACAGACACCGGCGGGTTTTAAAATTCACCTCGCCTGCTTGGCTTTTGCAAAGGTCAATAACAGCAGAATCATACAGACTTGGTGGGTGATCAGTCCACCCTTACCTTACAGGGGTAGTACTCTCCTGCAGACGTAGGGCTGTGTCCTGCTCCAGAAATTATTTGCTAGGGGACTCCAGCGAGGACGCGGTCATGTGGCCCAGACCGGGTGGGGAGGAACAGCGGGCGAGTCGTTCGGCTTACCGGATTGCAAGAATCCCTCGGGTAGGGCGCCTCCGTCGGAGTCTCTCCGTGCACCTCCTCACATCCACCGGGCCTGACCTTCGTACTCGTGGAGTCCCTGTTCGGGCGCCATTTGAAGAACCGGAATAACCCACTCACTGGGTCTCGGCGGTGGGGGAATTGCCCAAGTCTTCCATACCCTTCATACGTAGTAAAAGGAGACACAGGAGCCTTCGTCTGCAGGAGGAATCCAGATTTATTCAAATAGCCCGGGCTATGGAACAGAGTCCCAAGCTCGTTAGAAACAAGACAGAGGAGGCTGCTGCTTTACTCCGCAGCTTACAAGCCTTTTATACTTTTTCATTCCAGTCTTTTGGCTGTTAGTCCATTGTTCAATCAGGGCAGTGTTTGCAGTTGATAACCAGATCCAGACGGTGTTTGTAGTTGGTGACCTGATCAAGGCTTGGTACTCAAATTATTGTTCACTCAACTTGATCAAAGCACGGTCATTCAGGTCATTGTTCGATCAGCTTGATCAAAGCTCGGTCATTCAAACCATTGTCCAATCACCCTGATCAAGGCCCAGCAGTCAGACCATTGTCCAGATAACCTGATCACGGTGTCAAGGATGTTTACCAGGCAGGGAGCAGGAGATGGGAAACAAATCATTTACACAGGGCGTGAGTGTCTCATGGTTTTCTGTCGAACTGCAAAGAACAGGGGGTTGGGTGTGCGACAGTTCCTGGGCAGAAATGCAGGCTGCAAGATGGTTTTTGTCGTGTTAGTTAGAATTTCCTCAGGCATCAGCAGAAACGACCAGGTGGGTCGTGTGGAAGTGTTTGACACGAAATGGCAATGAAAAAACAATGGAGTCCTGGTACAAATGATACCGATCAGACGAACACTTTTCCTCACCACCTCGGAAGCATGAAAGTCCGAGTTGGCCTGAAGATTACATCACATATCAGTGGAAAGCATTAACTGAGTATCCTTGTAAACTGTTGGACAAAAATGCAAGGTAGGCAAAGCAAATCCATGAAGTCTATAGGGAAGATGGGATTGTAAGTATTTTTTTGCGGGAGGGGCAAATTGAAAGGGGGAGGTGGGGTAAGAATGGGATACAGGTTGTGAGGGGTAGACATCTCGTTGAAGTCCAGGCCAACCACTTGTATTTCAGCCTGCTGATAATAAAAACAAGCATTTGCAATGCAATAGGTCTCACATTTACAAGAGTTTGAGCTATTGCCATTGTAAATGACAAGGCCTTTTATTTATGTTTTGGTTTTTAAAACATAAATGAAAGGTATTTTCATTTACAATGCCAATAGCTTAAACTTGCGTAAATGCGAGACCTATTGCATTACAAATGCTTGTTTTTAACTGCAGCGGATGGAATGCACTATAGGGCCTTTCAAACCCTTTCGCCTCGGTGCCACTGTACCGGCTGCACACTGACAGCTACACTGCTGGATTCACATTCGGAAGTTAGAGAGCACAGCATACAGTTTGCACTATACAATACGAAAGGCCTCTTGGCGCTGCTAGCCTCGATTTCGAAAGATACATAATTGAAAGTATCGTAAAAAAAAAAAAGTAGTTTTGAGAAGGTGAAAATGTCTGTAGCTTCATAAATATCCATAAGAACATGTCACTATATGTGAAACTAGACAGCTAGGGGTGCCGGTCTGTCTCGTAGACTGCTTCTAAGCAAGTGGTGAATGTACTTATACAATGTTGGCTAGAATTCAGAGACATTCTACATACAGGTTCTCCATATAAGGCATTTATCAAATGTACATCAATCTTCGATCACAAACACATAATTTCATTATTGCTTAAAAGGTTTTCCAATACAACATTGCTCTTTTCTTAGGGTTCACCGTGGGATTCCTACACCTGTTTGTATTTCTGCGCTTTGCAGGCGGACATTGCGCAGTTGTGGACGGGGTCGGTCTAGTTCTGTGACTGGTGTTATTCGGGTGTGCATTCCTTTGTGAAAGCGGTGAGTTGGGCTGTGGTCTTTGGGGCCTTGGCATACACTGCCCGCTCGTGGGCTCGAATTGATGGGTGCTGAACGAGGAGGGGAAAATGGTGCGAGGACAGGCGAGAGACTGGAGCGCTGGGTCGCGGACAGTTGGGAGAACTGGGCGCTGGCAGGGAAGCAACCAGCGCTGAAGGCAGGCGGCGCTGGCTGCGCAGAGACAGAAAGCCGTGCCTTGAATCGACAGGCGCCATTACAGCCTGCATATCATTATCATCCCGGCATACACTGAACGTCACCCGTAGCTGGGAGAGAGGATATGCGCACGGAAGTGTCACACAAAATGTAAAAATCAGAATAGCATCAAACGCTAAAATGATGCGTTCACGCACGTGGACCTTGGAATTATACCGCATATAACACACACCAACGCCAGCCCCCAGCGCAGAGGCATTCTTGGGGAGGCCTGCTTTGCCTACGTGTTCTAATGCCACCTTAGTCGTATCCTTCACCGTGATTTCCTAACACTTTTTTTTAATAATTCTCCCACACTAGACCGCAATTTTTGGGTGATAACTACCTTTTTGTTGCCAGCCTCATCGTATCCCGCTCAGATGGATGAAGGGTTTATTAACTCAGTCAAAATTCGAATCTGTGACTCGGGGTTGTAGAAAGATCTCTGCCGGCGGCCCATGATCCGCTGAGCAATCCATGCTAAGCTATGCACACAATCTGCATACAATGCGCCTGCGGGAGATTTCGTTCAGAGGCTGCATTTAAAGTCCTCATCCAGTATTTAAGCATTCATCCTAGCCACATCCGCAGCCGGTAGCGCATCCGCACATGAGTCATAGGTGCTGCCAAAATGCGGGCTGACCGACTCGTCCCCGCAGGGGACCCTCATAAGAGGGCGGCCCCTCTAGTGCCACAAGATGGCACACTGGACAGTCTAGTGTCCGGTGACCCCTCGGGGTCCTGCGCGTCACTTCTGGCCGAGGTGGGGGAAGGGGAGAGGTATAAATGCCTCCCCGCCCACCTGGCGGCCTCTGTGACCCTCACCCTGACGCCGTTTGGTTGTGTTTCCCGGGAGCTGTGCCCTGTGGTGAGTCGTAACCCCTCCCCCCCCCCTCTTTTTAATATACATGGCATCCAACGCCTGGCAATGGACCAGGCTGCCATCTGCCACGAGGGGGGAGTTGGTACAGCTCCCTGGGTCCCCGGTTCTTTTTCACGGCGCCGGGCTGGAGGCCATGGCCCGCCCCCCGGGGTTGTTGCCAGGTCTTTTGCGGTTTCTGTGGCCCGTTGTTGGTGGCCGCCTCGCATGGCTGGTATGGTGTGGGGGTCGGGAGTTGTGGTCCCGCCTCTCAGAGCATCGGTTGGGGGGTTGTGGGTGTTCGGACGTGTGCGAGCGACGGAGGGGCGTTCCAAATATTGGCAGTGTGCGGGTTGCTTGCGCCGGACACGCCGTCGTCGTCGTCTTCGCGGTCGCCTTTGGGTCGAGAGTTCGATCGTGTTTCGGTTTCTGGGCCCGAGTGGGTGGAGTGCAGGTTGGAGTTGGCGGTGGGTCGGCATATGTCCCTACATGTTCTCCCGCCGCCCTGGTTGTTCCATTCCGTATTGGACTCGCCCGCCACCCCCCCCCCCCGGGTTGTTTGTGGCCACTGTGCGGGGAATTCCAGAGATGTTTGCCTGCCGGTGGTGAGGGCGGTTTCTGCGGGGAGGCTGCGTGGGTGGTGTTTCGGCGGTGGTTTGCCCCCCCCACTTTGTTGGCAGCTTCTGGTGCCTCCTGGCGATGCTTCGGGGGCCGGTTGCTCAGGTCTTCTGGCTGTTCGGGGCACGTGGTCCGGTTCGCTATGGCGAAGGTTGGTGTGCAGGGGGAGGGGCTGTTGTGGTTGGTCGTGCTCCACAGCACTGGGGTCTGCAGCAGGGTTGCGGTGGACATGACCGCCCGCGGAGATGGGTGTGGATAGTGGCGCCGCATATCCAGCATGTGTTGTTGTTCGGAGGAGGCTCTAGGTGTGGTAGCGGGCGGCACTGAGGATGACTTGCGGAGACGTTTGCTTGGATTGGACGTTGTGCCCCCTGGCTCGGCCCGTGATGAGCCGTTGGTTTCTGGTGCTCCAGCACGGGTGATTCACTTGGCAAATGCGAGGCAGGTGAGTTCTGTTGGCGCCAGCACCCTCCGCTGCTCCCCCCTCTTTCCTTGGGGATTTATTGGGGGGGGGGGGTGGCAGTCTGGGTAGATTGGTTGTTGCAGCAGTTGCCATGTCATCCCCCTATGTGCAGCGCCTTCCTGCCAGATGCTGTAGCTCCGCGGAAGAGTGTTATTCATTGGTGAAATGGTAAAGGGTGTCGCTCTCGCAGAGCCGTGTGTTGCCTGGACAATATTTCCGGATTTAAAGGAAACCGACATTTATTTCATAAACCATTGCCCCCCGTTATTATTGTTTGGCCAGGCTCCGACTGGTTTCGTCCGTCTCAGTGTCATGGTCCGGGGGTACCGCAGGCGGCCCATTGCCCTGGTGAGTGCGGGCCCCAGAGATACCATGTGTTGGTGGTCGCATCGCATGGTACTGAGATGCGGTGGGCGTCGAGTTAGCTGCTGTAAGTGCAGGCCATTATACCCCCTTTATTAACCCTGTGGCTCCGATCCAGTGGTTGCCGGGGGAGGGGCTTTGGGGTCCGGTGTGCCCTGGGTCCCGAGTGATGTGACGGGGTTTATGTTCAGGCGAGTGGGCGGCTAGGGCCACCGCATAATGGACTGCTTTGTCCAGTGGCGGGGGCGCAAAGGGCAACACATGTTGAAGGCCCGCCGCATGGTGAGCCCAGGCCCCAATGGGAGTGAAGAGACCGATTTATAAGCCAACCATGCTGCGGGCTGAAATGACGGCGTGGGTGATTTATATTTTGCGGCATTAGCAGCATCCTGTGGGGTTTTTCCTTCTCTCTTCGGGAGCTTACGTAAGTTCTAGCGAGTATGTAAGTTGTTCCGGTGCGTGTATTAGATGGGGCTAGGTGTCCCTTTGCTGGTTTTCCTCTCAACAGCGTGCTCCTTGTGCAGGGCGGCGCAGGGGGATGTTGGCCGTTGGGCAGGAGGTGGAAGTTCCTAGCTGGCAGGGGCCGGGCTTTGCACCCTGCATCTCGGCGCACAATATAATGCACTACAACGTGGATTAGGATTCAGTCAGATCACAAGAGCTTACAAGAACATTGCCTTTTGCGAGACGATGCACATGCAGCAGGGTTAGCGGAAGCTTGAGCTGCAGCTCAGTTCATCTTTCTGTAAAGGTTGCATGATGGCAGATTAGGCGACGCCAGGTAAGGAAGAGCCTTGGTGATGTCCTATCACAATGAAGAGCCTTCTGGGGTGGCATATGCACTAGACTTCCTGGCTGCACTGCGTCTAAACGTTACTGCAAACGAGAGGAGAAATATGGGAATGGGGTGTGTTAACCATTCTGTCTATGCAGTCTCAGCGAGACGGGACGATGTGGTAATAGTTGAGACAGCTTGCTTAAGTCTCTTGGCAGCGGGACGGGTCAGTTTAAGATTGGTTAGATCACCGATGTGGGTTGTGCCCGGCAGCATGGGCGCAGCTGGTGCTGATTGGTAATATGTAAACACAGGGCCAAGGTTTGGTCAGGAGTGTGGGCGCTTTCACCCTGGAGGCTGAGGTGTCGCAGCACACGCTGTGGGGCACGTCTTCGCCTCAGTAGCGTTTCGTCTTTTGGGCGGGGAGTTGTGCCTTTGTGGGCCTGCGCTGTCTGGTGGACGCAGTTCCTCATTGCGACCGGTTGCTTGGCCCACAGCCCTTGTGAGGAGTGTTGGTGGCTGTCGCATAGCACGTTGGGCGCACATTTCATGTTAGGTTAGATGGTGCAGTTAACAGCACTGCCACCTTGGCTGTTGCGGGGCCGGGCTTCCGCTGGGTACGCTGTCGGGTCTATAGTTTTTGGTCCCCTGCCCTTCCTCCGTATATGCAGTTGCGGGGAGTGAGCGGCATGGGTGGGGGCCTGCGGCCCCTATCTGGCACAGCTGTTGTTGGTCTAGGGAGGCCTTAGTCACAGTGCAGGGTCAGACCTCACACGTACTATGCAATTTATTGCCGCTATGACTAACACGTTCCATCCGTTTTCTCTGGTATACAGCGGTTGTAGCGGGTTGGTTCTCGGGCCTCCTGGCGGGGCGAGAGATCTGCAAGGGAGGCATTAGCATGTAGGACTTAGCTGCCACCTTCACGGCACTTAGCCGGGTCCCTGTTTGTGGCGTCGTTAGCGGTGAGCAGTTTGCAAGGACTCTCTCCCCCCCTCGTTTGGGTCTGCCCCTCTTTCTCTTTTCACCAGTTTCATATTTCCATCGTGAATAGTTCTGCCACTTTGGGCAAACCTGTGTTGGCATGTTTGTGGACTTGGGTTCATGCTACGACTGACAATGTCAACAGCTCCGGCTTGCTGTAGGGGTAATGCTACGGGTGAGAAAGTGTGGCAACGGGCCACTAATGCTAAATTACAGCATCAAGTTTACCTGTGTAATTTGACCGGGTGGTTTCTGGTGCGCTGCACGTCACTTCATTATCACACCGGCGCTTGTGACAATCTGCCACGAGTTGGCGTTGTCTGTCTATTTTAGCGATGACCACAACAGGCATTGACTAATTCAATTTACTTTAAAATCACTATTGCCTGCTGCCCAAGCCATTCTCATAGCTTTGAGGGCTTGGAATATGCGGATTTGTGACGCTTGCAAGAGTGTCAGGGTTAGTAGTTGTGGTGTTACTATGATTGGCAGCACGGCAGGAGCAAGGTGTGGTGCAAAAGGAAGTGGCCGCCTGACGTGAGTCCTGGCATAGTGTGACACAAGTGTCAGGTTTTCCGTAGAACTGCCTTGCGGTATGTAGCGCGTGCATATGCTGATTCTAGTTTCGCGCAATATTGGGCGCCTCTATGCATGTGTCGCCGTGAACAGCTCTAGGTCAGAACTTGTGTTTTACTCTGCCTTCAGTTGGCGTTGAGGTGCATCTGCCTTGGCGGTAACCGGACAGGGTGCCCTGGGTGGGGCAAAACAGTATATCAGTTTGGGGTTGATTATTGGTGCGTTAAACCAATTTGTACTGCCAGGCTGCCATAAAGTGGGAAGGCCACATGGGGGCAGTGTTTCACACTTTGGCTGTACATGAATGAATAATGTTAATTTCAAGAGCAGAAAAGAAAAAGAACCCAAAAACAACTGTGTAAACTATATGCAACACAAATGTACTTCAAACACTTTTTCTTTATTCCAATTTCTGTTATTAAAAACGTGGTCATAAACATCAGTTTTCACAGTGATACAGCCCAACGCGTTTCGTCCTTTAAAAGGACTTCTTCAGGGCATTGGTTTCTTTTTCTTTTCTGCTCTTGAAATTAACGTGTGGTGCACCTGTGCTTATGATTTAAATTGTTATGTTCCCATGGGGACTTGCACTGTGACGGTGGGTGCGTTTCAGTGTGCACACAGACCCCAACAAGTACAGAGGGGTTAGATTAAAAGAGGGATAGCAGCTCAGGTGCTGTGGATTGAAGGGCTCCACTGTCAGGCGTGTTTCTTTATGAATGAATAATGTCTTCATGCACTAATACCGATAATGGGCATTGCTCCATCCTTCCCAGCAAGGTAGATCAAAGGGGTTTGATATGTCCTTTGACTTTGATGAGCGACTCATTCTAAGAGCTTGCATTTTAGGTTTTCATTGGGTTTGGTGATTTCATTATCCTTTCACTTGCGGTCAGAGAGAAGATAATGTGGTTGGATATAGCAGTGCATGATCTGGGACACTTAGCAGGAAAGGTCCTTTTGACATCGAGGGCTGCTTGGGGCAGCCGAAGTCTCTGGCATTTTGCCTGTCTGATGTCATCCAAGAGCGTTACCTCAGAGACAATTTTAGGTATGTCCTTGGTTCATTGCGCGGCTTATTGTATTTTCATGGCTATAGACATCCAATGCTCTTGGCCACATGCTCCAAAATGCATCTAAGCGGGGCAGCCACGTAGCATAGGGGACAATCACAAATGTATTATCCACTAATTGAGTTAGGCAAGGTGCAGGCAGGAGGTATGTCAGTAGTAACTGATAGAGCATCGGTAGAGCATGGTATGGGGCAGGCAGTATTTGGTGGCAACCAATAGAAGGTAAAGACCCAGGGGGTGGGAGGGGTCCCTCCCTACATACTTGAAGTAATTATGCTCTGCTCATCCCGAGAAGAGCTTCCATGAGGAAGTAACAGCTGCCCGTTTTACTAGGTTAGAATGTGACTGTGCTCTATGGCGGTGACAAGAGTGCACCTGTCTCTATCTCCCTAGGCATTATTGAATGCCCCCTCGGGTACGCATGAGGTGACGCGGGTACGCATGAGGTGACGTGGGTACAATCACGCAGGAGGTGACGCTGTGTGCAGTTACGCATGAGGCGACGCTGTGTGCAGTTACGCATGAGGCGACGCTGTGTGCAGTTACGCATGAGGCGACGCTGTGTGCAGTTACACATGAGGTGACGCTGTGTGCAGTTACACATGAGGTGACGCTGTGTGCAGTTACACATGAGGTGACGCTGTGTGCAGTTACACAGGCGGTATCGCTTTGTGCAGTTACACAGGGGGTAACGTGGTGTGCAGTTACACATGAGATACATCAGCTACACAGGAGGTGTCGCTGGGTACATAAAAATGAACATGTTCTTGAAAAGGAACTATCGGTTTTAATACTGCACACATTTACATAAGTTGTATCGCAGCATCACCATTCTCTTATACTCTGGTCCGTTGGCACTTTGGTAATGCATTATCAATTTGCACAAATTTTGTGCCTGCGGTAGCCACACATACCTCCTCCAGTCTGTCCCACACTAGACCATTCAGCTCTGGCTCCACTCCGGGTCTGGCTGACACAATAAAGCCTCTAACTTGTTTAGTCTCATCGGACACATGTTGGCACGTTAATGGCCATGTAGGTTGGGTCCTGACAGGAAGGCCTGCTATTGGTTTGGCTGGTTTTACTTGAAGGGTGCGGAGTTGGGCAGGCAAAATTAACAGTCAGAAACTCAACAACAGGGGTTCACACGCAGTGGAGGGCCCTTGGTGAGGTGCACTGGTAATCTTTACCTTGGACAGCATTTATTTAGTGGTTATTCAGGTACTATGGTGGGGGATACCTTTGGCAGTATTGACATGCCTGGAAGTACGTAGTGAGGAAGTAATAGTGCCCCAAGTTGCACAACATGTATATACATCTATAGCGTGCTTGTAAAGCTTCCTTGGGGCCAACGAGTGCCAGGCAAACTGGGACAACTTGTACAAGAGATAAACACGAGTAGTTACTCAACACGGAGGGTTCGAAGGGATTGTCCTAAGCAAAACTCACACTGGCGTTAAACGCATGATGGAGACATTTAGGGACATGCCTAAATAAGAAAAACCTGTGTTAAAGGGATGGCATGGCAAGCGAGATTGCTTACATATTTCACGGAATCCCCTCAAATCCAACATGTCTAAAGAAAGCGATGAATGCCCGGGTGATGGGTTGGACCTGTTATTAATTTTATTAAACACACAAAGTACGGCGACTAGTGACACTAGAACTCATATCAATGGTACTTCCAGGACACATCTCCTTCAGTACACACACCGCCAGACAGGGCTGCTCTCCCCTGGAGCAAAAGGAAGCTACGCACCATAGACGGCATAACGCCAACGTGGGGAAGCAAGATAGACGGTGATGTTGTGGGGAGCGATGAATCTTGGTCTGCTCGCACATGACAGGCGATTTCCGCAGGGTCTTAGCTAAGCTTGCAGCCAGGCAGTGGTCTTGTCCAACTAATGTGAAATTGTTAAGGGTTGCAAGCATGCACCAAGAGATGGATCCTCGAGACCATCCAGGACAGACAAAAACACCCGCCCTATAGCCAGGCATTTGCGGAAACTGCCAGCTAAGCTGTGGGCTGCGGTGCATAAGCTGAGGGGAACATGGGGGCAGAGCATAATTTGGCTACAAGGATTGAAGAATGATTGTTTTGGCGTTCCCATTGCTCAAGAAGGGTCAAGTATTTTTTCATGTTGTCCCCCCCCCTTACACGTCAGGTACACAAGGACACCCGTGCTTACGGTCACATATCCCATGGCAGGATAGTCACCAAGTGGGGGAATGGCCTTTGACAGGCCTTACCAGGACAAGATTAGCCGCTCACGCTAACTGGAGCCTCCAGGGAGGATAAATGTAGGAAACACAGACTGGGTTGTGCGGGGCCCAAGACCCATCACCAAAGCTGCGGGGGCATCAGGCTGTCGGGTATCTGAGGGATAGGCAAGTGCATTAAAGGGTTGTAGCGCGTGAAACAGCATTTGCAGGGAGGCAGAAGGGTCCCAGTGGATCCACCAAAGGGACGACAGCGAAACATGTGACACAGAATCATGTAGTCCGACACTGTAAGTATCAAGGGTCGCAAGGGATAGCAGTGACCGGGCATCTCTGACCGGTTGACGGATCAGCAAGCAGGGTAGGCTGCGTAAGTTGTCACTTCACGAAAGGGTGCAGTGTCTAATAATGGGCACCATACACTTATTCCCTCAAACCTGTTGTGACACCATTACCAGGATCACCAGGGATAATTTGAAAAGAACTATGAAATTGTCTGGTCAATGTGGCGAAGCAATGCACCCTAGAAGAAGACCACACGGGCAATTTAGCAACCAGTTGGGGACTGCTGACTTTAGTGGTCTGGTATCACCCCCCCGGCTCCCGTGGCATGGAGCTCGGTCGGGGGAGGCGAAGGAGCCTGCACGCAGGAGGTTCATCTGCGCTATGCGTAAATTCACTTAACAGAGGGGTTTTGGCTTCATTAGACATGGGTGCTACACACCAAATTCACAGGGTGTTTCGAGGACGATGGGCTACATCGGTCCAGAATAGGCATGGACCTGTTCTTGCTGGATAGGGGAGAGGCCCTAGAAAGAGCAGGATGTAAGTAGAAATGCCGGCCTTGTTGGGGGGGCCCTGGCTGCGACGGTCGCCACACCCAGGGCTGTGGCGGAGTTACAGGGCGATCCGGAGGCGGAAAGGTACTCAGGGGTACCCTCTTCAGGAGCACAAAGGGTGCTGAGGCCTAATATCCCCAGGAAGTCTGTGCGGTGGACCCTGGGGTGCGACGGCGCCCCGTCTGTCCTACGGGCGGTTGGAAACCTGTACAACCGGGGTCGCTTGAACGCTCCGCCTCTCGTAGGGGGGCGTGAGTAATAGGGTGGACCGATGGTTCACCGGAAGTGGTAGGGGCTATCCCCTCACCACAACCGCTAAACACCGATTGGCTAAGGCCACGATGCAAGTTGGCCCATCAGGTGGTAGGCCGCTAGGGGCGGCTTGCCTTTGGATCGCCTGTAAGATAACCCACCATGTTGGCATATTTGGTATGCTAATAAACCTGCAGCAATTTTCCCACCAAAAGTTTGTCTTGTCTGCTTATTTATTATGTATGTATGTTGCTGTGGGAGGACTGGTGAGTGTTGCCGATATTGGCACTATCTTTGTGACGATTTTCTTCAGCTCAACAAGAATTATTACAGCCTCTAACATACTGTATGTGCCCTGGGGCCACTACAACAGCACTGTGTGCTCTAGCGATCAGAAGGTTTGCAGTAGAACCAGGAAATCAAAGTTCGAGTCCCGGCTTCTTCATGCGCCAACACTGTGTGATCCAGGGTAAATTACATATCTTGGTACAGCAGGCGGAACTGAACACTTATTGTGTCCAGACTGAACAGGTACAAGTCAAAGTCTGAAAAGTGAGCAAACCCATCACCAAAGAAACAAGCTCCTTGTCTGTTAGCTGGCAATGGCGGTCGCTTGTTTGTATTTGCAGCGCACCGTGCGCGCTTTCACTTTATGAAGCGAGTGGTGTGAGGGACTGCAGCTTTTCTAAAAGTGAAAGCCCTTATTGCGCGCTGCGAATACAAACAAGCGGCTGCCATTGTCCCGGCTCAATAAACAAGCATTTGTTTACGAGTTCGGGGACACTGAGAAGATGAAGTAGTTCCAAAACGAAAGAGATACCGACCTACAGCGTAACTAAACTGTAGTTGGTCGGTGCTGCTTCCCGCAAAACGGAAGTGACATTTCGCATGGCCAGCCAAAAATGAGCCAGCTAAGCAGAGCAACGCAAGAGTGAACCAATGTCAAGCGGCAGGCGGGATTACCCTCCATATTCTGTTTATTTCAGGTCTTGCGACAGCGCATGCGCTGTCTAGGCTCGACCTAAAAATCTACAAATTACCGCCACAGCACTTCCTTGGCCCTCCCCGTCCAGGTGAGGTGATGGGAACAAAAGATAATAATTTACAAAATGGTCAAAGAAAGCCTTCATTTTCAGTTGTGACACTCGCACAATAGCCTCCCAGGGGACTGAGAATCGGTCTTGGGCCCTCTAGGTTGCCTGAACAGCCCAGGTGGGAGAGCTTTTCACAACAGATTTATAGCAAGTTGAAGCTTTCTTTACGGGCAATAATAAAAAGCATCAAGGATGGGGAGGCGCTGAAATAGGCAAACTGGATTCATCTAAGAGAATTAAAGCCACTAAAGGCAAGCTAGCACAACCACGTGATGAGCCATAAATCGTGCTGGCAGTGGCCCCCATCATTCCTTGCAGGTTCCATGCAGTAAACGTATTTTCTGCTGTATTAAAGTCTCCTCCCCTCCCCCACTTATCTTAACTTCTTACAGCGTTCTCTTTAATGTCCAGCAGGCCTCGCGGAGTCAAGGAGAGGATAAAATAGGGCCAGTTAAATGGAAAATATGAAAGGGAACAGTCAACACACAGACACAAAATATGTGCTGACGACTACACCCACAATGGCAAAAGTACCTTCTCAATTACAAACCTCATTTTCCTATCATGCTGTCTTTCCCTCATGCCCTGATGGATGTTATCTCAGGGAGGTACATTTTATTGAGATATTTCCCATTTTTTTATTTAAAAGCATTAAAAAGGATCGATATGACGGTAACATGGCTCATTTTTCCACTGTCTCAATATGCATAGAGATAAACGTGAGGTGCAGGTAACTAATGAATTTTGAGAATGTGACTGGGCCGTTCAGTGCAATCAATTTTCCGCACTAATGTCTTGCAATATATCACGCCATTTGACTCTCACTAATGTACCGCAACCAAAACCACATGTTACTCTGTGTATTTGTAAACCATGTAACCCAGCAGCTTGAATACATGTGACACGTCTAGCAATGTCGTAATGATTTTTAAAAAGAAAAGACAGGCAGGCCGTGTACTTGTGCCCCTGGACAGAGCCACAGCTGCAAGAACGATTCTGTGCATGTTCTTTTCCAGATTCCATAAGGGGCAGCCCAGGAAAAAAGTCGCCTGGAGACATTCAGGATTTGTAAATGTGAGCGTCCGAAAACTTACATTCCGACCGCAAGGTTATAATACTGCTGAGCTGCAGAAGCTTTCAGATAAGATTTTTTAAAAGTGCTGTTGCGCTTGGCGTTGGTGGTCGTTTGACTGCTGCTGGCTCTGTACAAATGACTAAGTTACATGTGTGGAGAAATTCTTGGCAGTTAACACTAATTAGCAACGCCTGTCTGCAGATCCCAGTGCTTGTAGTTCCTCAGCAAGGAAACGTCTGTTTTATGTTTATTCTAAGCGGGTGGGGGGTCACACTCCTGGATCCAGCTAAGAGGGCTCCCACCATGCAGGACCTGGAGAAAAACAAGCTGTGAGTGGGGCTGCATTGCCCATACAGGAGGAGGGAGGAGGGGCCATCACAGCTGGACTGTGTGATGGCCAAACAGCATGTTCTCCGAGTAAAATCTCCGGAAAGAGAGCTAAACACACAGAGGAGGGACTTTTACAGAAACGCACCAATAAGAAACCAGCATTTCTGAATGCTGCAGCTAACAGCCAATAGCAATGGGTGGGTTTGCCAAAGCCACTCAGAGAGATACAACAGGTCATCGCTGATGCTCGACCTGAAAAATCAGAGAGGAGAAAGATCCCCATGGTGGTAATGGCCATTGATGACAAGAAGGTTTTTGACTGGGTTGATTGGTCTATTTAAAGAAATGTTCTTCAAAGGATGGGCCAAATCAAGCAGGCGAATATGCGGGAAAGCTACGTAGGCCCAAGGGTGAACATTCTGATTTAACAAGAAAGAAACATTGCCTTTCTTGCTGTATAAAGGTTCTCGACTGGGATACCCCTTTCCCCAATGCCATTTGCAGTCTCTATAGAACCACTAGCATAGAAAATTAACCATTCGTAGGAAGTGGAGGGGATGAAATTTGAGGACATACTGCTCATGATTTCCTTCTTTGTGGTCAATATTCTGTTGACCTTGAACAACACATATCCTTATAGGCAGAGGGGAAAATCTTAAGACAACACAGGGCACTATCAGGCTTTACATTCAGCCTGGATAAGTACACAATAATGGGAGTAGGAGCAGGTCCCAGCCTCCAGGATAAAATAGGGGAGCTATCACCTTTTAGGTAGGCCATAAACAGCAAGATATCAAATGCTTTTTATGGCCCACCTAAAGGGTGTTAGCTCCCTATGTTTTCCTTGAGCTTGATATCTTGGTGTTCATATAACACCAACACTTCAAACCTTGTATATAGCTAACTACCTGCTGCTAGTTTCAGAATTCAGAAGAGGTCTTGCTAGATGTCATCACCTGTTCATTTTTTGGCTGGGCAGATTGCAACATTGAGACTGAACATATTGTTCTGCTTTCTTTAGCTGTTTCAGACACTGTCTGCAGCAATGCCCAGACTACATATGTGTAAAATGCAGTTAAATTGTGAAAAATATGTATGGGGAATAAGCATCCAAGAGTAGCTACAAAATTACTAAAGGCATCCAGATGTGATGGAGGACTGTCACTCAATGATATAGAACAATACTACAAAGCCGGTCAGTTATGAATAGCTTTTGAGTGGTCTTTGAGAGAGGCCAAGAAACATTGGCCTCACATTGAACTCACTGTTATAGGTAGGATCATTAAGGGATCTCATCTGGATCCCAAAAAGAAATTGCCCCAGATTATGTATGTCTCAGATAATCTACACCCATTGGTGGTGGTGTGGGATGAAATTTTGAAAGATTTAAGGATCATTTCTTTTCCACCATCTGTTCAGACCTATCCATCTCAATTCTGAATTCACACCACCCGTGAGGATTGAAAATTTGCAAAATGGAAGATCAGGGATCTCCTTCATCAAAGTAAAATGAAAACCTTCGAAGTCTGCAAAAGAAGATTTTGGCCATATGAGACAGGTAGGCTTCAATATCTGGACCGGCACTAGATAAGCAGATCTAGTAGTATAGAAGAGACATAGGAGCTGTGCCAGACTAAAGAGAAAAATGCGAGAAGGGAACAAAATCAGAAAACTGAGTATAAATAGATGTACAACTGGTACATGAACCTAAGGAAACTTAAAAGTTGGTATTCCACAACCAATAGTAAATGCAGGAGAAGATGTGGTGGGTATGAGGACAAAGTACACATTGGGTTAATGCTAATGTTAATTGTGACTTATAAAGCGCTTAATACCGGCAGGTCTCTAAGCGCTGTGAGAAGAAAGCTACAGTGCCCCCAGGTGAATATGGCCCCTGACTGAATGGAATTAAGCCCAGGCTTCAATGAAGAGGAGGGTCTTCAGGTTCTTGCTAAATGGTAGGAGGGCCTTCCATATTGGCCTGTCCATAGCTACAGGTCTACTGGAAAGAGGTTTAACACTATACAAAAATGATCTTAGGGCACCCATTATGGAATGATCCAGGCCCAATCATTTAGAAACCAATGTCTAGATCTGACTGGTCTTTGGTTGTTAATTTGCCTCTAAGGATAAAATATGAAATACAGAGCAGATGGAAGAGCACATTCCCTCCGACGACTATTGATTGGACAAAAAAGATATGGACAATAATAACAATGGAAATGCTTACTTATGATCTGAGAGGGAACTGACACATTTTGCATCATTTTGAATCCCCCTGTGTATCATCTGCTGCTCCCATGCCTAATGTATTCTAAGACTGTATAACTCTTGTCATTGTCCTGAGATATGAATCTTAAAGCGATAACTATGGAACCCCAGCTGGCTGTTCAGAATGTTTGGAACAGACAATTACAGATTCCTGAACAAGGTTTGGAAGTTCAATGAATGAGCATTAGACATGCGTACTTGTACCACAAAATAGTCGTTGTTTCTCTTCTGTTCTCTCTTGCAAACTCTCATCCCAACTTGAAGCAAATAGATTCTTAAAGGATTTCCAGTCTGGCATCAGACCCCAAAGGGAATGAAACCCATGCTACAAAACATCAGAGAAGAGGTTCTTACCTACATGGACAATGGCTCACCCAGTGCCCTAAAACGACTGGGCCTGTCGACTGCACTGACTACCATCGACCACTAAATCCTACTCAAAAGATTGGAGCGTTTTACTGGCATTAACAGTACTGAGTTCACTTGGTTCACTAACTTTCTATCTAATCATTCCCGTCTAGTCAAATTAGGAGCATACAAATCCAGATTCACCTACATAACATCTGGTTTCCCTCAAGGTTCAGCTGTATCCCCAATCCTTTTCATCATCTGCATGCATCCTCTCACTAGGATTCTTGGATCCCATGATGTTGGCTATTACATATGTGCAGATGATATGCTACTCCACCTCAAGCTAGAAGGTAATTCCCACAGCCAATCAAAGCAATTCCCATGCCTCTTCCATGTTCTCCAATGGATGCAGGGAAACTGACCTTATTAGAATGGCGCCAAAACTAATATTATCCTCATGGACATTGCTAAACCTCACAATCTTCCATTGATTCAAAAGAATCCTCTGGCTACCCCTCCACAACCTGTTTCCTCATCTTGCAACCTCTTTGTTCTGTTTGACAGCAAGCTTTCGTTCCTACTTCAGGTAACTGCTGTCAAGAAATCTGCCTTCATTTCCTGTGAGGGGCCTGTCTCCTCCTCTACCCACCTCAAAAGAATTGCTATTATCCTTACTGTTGAATTTCCCACCCGACTATTGCAAGAGCTTGTACATCAGCTTGACCAATACACTTACTGTCAATCTTCAAATATCTCAATACTATGCAGTCTAGCCAGAGGCATAGCATGGGTGCCCTGGGCGACAGTGCGAGCAAGGAAAAGGAGCCACTGATTGCCTGTTAGGTAGCAAATTAGCACAATAATCAGGGTTCAGTGGGACTCTCAGGTGTCTGGGCCCCAGTGCACCTACAGCAGCAATGATAACTACGCCCCAGTGCATAGTGAATGTACAGAGCATCACAATACACTGTATTAATCCTTCATGACATAGCATGCCATGCCATACCTTGATACAATATAGCACGACATAGCATTGCATTACATAGCCCTTCAGAGTATCCCGTAAGATGTTGTGATTGTGACATATCGTAACATAAACATGATATGCAATGACAGAGCATGACATTGTATAACATGCTGTAACCTAGCATGGCACCCTATAACACGGCATGGCATAACACTACTTAATAGGGTATTGTGTGTTCCTTGTACATCCAGGACATCGAGGGACAATACAAATCACATCAACTACATTGCTTACTTTTCATTATTTTCCTGAGACTGCTGTATGTCTGTCATGTTTATGAGAAATGTGTGTTTTTGCTTGAATAATGTGCTAATATTTAAAATGTGTTTATTGCTACCTGTAAGGTTAGCTTATAAGGAGTCTATAGAGAGGTTTTGGGGAAGCTCCAGTTCTCCTTTAGCTAAAGTGCAAATCCTTCCCATAAACCTGGGAACAGAAGTCTTCTCTGGATCTTTCCATTCTTTTTTTAAGAGACCATGCACCTGGAAATTCACAGGAAATCTGGGAAAGATTGGTTTCTTGAACTGCCTCAAACAGTCACCACTTGTAGCCAGTGCTTAACTGGTAAAAGAATGAGTGCCGGCGCCCAGGGCTCTGCTCAGAAGCCTGTGGCCAGTGCAATGGAATTTTGGCATGCCGAATACGAAGGCTGCGTAGCCCAAAATCCACCTCATGCCTCTTTCATCCACCACCAGACACTGCCTTCCCCATTATCTCACTCTTGCAGGCTCCTACTTTCTCCCGTTGTTACAGTTTATCCATCTTTCTCTTCCTCTGTCTTTCCGTTTTGTGTTTTTCCCTGTCCACTCTAAATGTAGAAAAAAGTGCTAGTGCCCAAAAATGAGTGCCGGTGGCCCCCACCGGCAACCATCAGCTCAAACAAGCACTGCTTGTAGAAGGTTCATCCTCATCCATAGGGAGATGCACATTAGAGGAGATATAAGAACCAGCACCTTCAGTACTTCTTTTCGTAAGTATGTTCCTCTCGGAGCACCAGATTCAAACTTATCATTGTCAAAGCTGAGAAAAGGCCAAGAAGAAGAAGAGACTGAAGATGGAGATGAACAGGAAACCTGAGAGGAATCACTTCTATCAGGCAACAGACAGCTGGTTTCCTCCCGCTGTCTGTTAAAAAATTCAGAAATGGATTTAATCATCAGCTGGAGCTTCTTATCAGAAACATTGTGAGCTCCCCCGAAGAGCTCCTCTTGAACAGGTTCTTAGCTGAATCAGAGGACCCCTACTCCTAAAGGAAGAAGGAGACAGGCGTCTACGCTTCTTTCTGTGTTTACCCATTGTGAACACCAAAGCACTATTAAGAAAAAAATCAATTCCTGATATGTGTGCTAACAAAAAATATATTTTTCTTTTATAAAAAAAAGCAAAAATATTTTACAAGCCATAAAGAAGGCAGTCCTACATCTTTTTTCCCTTTTTTAGATCTCGGCTAGACAGCACGTGCGCTGTTTGAAGAGACATGTTGTATTCAATATGTGGGCTTCAGCTCGCACATAGGCTTCCCATTTGCTGGCTCCATCATCGCTCTCGCATTCTTTCTCCCCATTTGTCTATGGCATGCATGCGTCATGCCTCTTCCTGCGTTTAGCCCTCCCAGAGGGGAAACAACCTACAACGCAGTCATTACACCGCGATACCTTTACAACGCGGTCGTTACAACGACCGCGTTGTTACAACGCAGTACCATTACAACGCAAGTCGTTACAACGACTTGCTCTGGATGGCGCTCTAAACTAAGGAATAGTATAATTTACTATTCCAACACCTTCCCTACTGTTGCACACACTGAAGTTGGAATAGTAAATTATACTATTCCTAAGTCCAGCGCGCCATCTTGAGCAAGTCTTGTAATGACTTGCGTTGTAATGGTACTGCGTTTTAACAACGTGGTCGTTGTAACAACCACGTTGTAAAAGCACGCGATGTAATGACTTGGGTTGTAAAGAGACATATTCCTCCCGAGTGCATGGACAAATTACTACTATCCATCCACTGCACCCATTTTAGGAACTACTTTTTTTTATCTTTGAGCACTTCAAAGGAGTGATCGTGTTTTCACTCGCTCGAACTCTGTTTCTGTAAACTGGCCTATAAATCTTGTTCTTATCTCGTCACATTTGCTGTGCATTCAAAGACCAAGGTCAAATGTGAGACATTGTTTGCCGAGTGCGCCTGTTTACTTTTCTTTCTTTCACTTCAAAGTGAGAGGATTTCTTTAAATGAATGTCCCGGTGTTTCCTTTGTTCTAAACGGTTATGATGGACACTGCTGCTCTGAGGATAATCTTCTACTTCTGGGTTAGAACAACATGTCACACTACTCCTGATCGATGACTTTCTCTTCCGTGCATGACGTACACTACCCCAACCCTTCCAGCCCCTTAGAAGCTGTGGACTAATTACACTGTCTCCTTCTAGTACTTTCATAGGTCGAGGTGGCTTGGCATCCGATTGCCATACATGTGACTCACACCAAGCTTTTGTTAGAACTGGGCTAACCACGGGTTATAGCTTTGTTTTTGGGTATGCTAAGAGCTTGTACTGCAGGGGTGCCTCTTTTTTTTTAATCACATTGCTGATATCTCAAATATTAGGTAAATACTGCTACCCAAAGTAAAAAAATTATTCAAGCTTGGGAGGCTGTCAGGATGTCAACATGTACTTTTGCAAATTGTGAGCAAACCTCAGCAGCATGTCTGAGAAAGCTTTACCCGTGTTTTTGTTTGACTGAAACATGTTCCAATTGCCTGCTTTTAATACTTGTCTGCATACAGCCTTCACAATAGATTTTGTATTTATATATACGCCGTGCAAGTCAAAATAAAGGTGGCTCAGTAGACCAACTTACTTGTGAAAACTATACTAGTAAACATATGTTCACCAATTAATTTCCTCGATTCAATGGTCAGATTCAGTTATTGCAATAGTACAGGCTTAGAGAAGAACACTGTGTACTACCTTGCTTTGCATGTAGTGATACCTTTAGGGATGAACATTTTTCCTTTTGAATTTAGCCTATTGTTTCCTGATTAAACACCAATGTTTTTAATTTTAAAACGGTTAAAAATTACACAGCTTGACCCATAGATGCAGTATGATGCTGTTTTTCGCTGTTGTTGACTAAGGGTCATCATGACACACTGGGTGCCCTGAAAACCATCACAGCTCTTCAAAATAGTTTTACTCTCCGTTGATTTTATTGGGCACGCTCTCCAAAACAAATCTCGCACTCATTGGATTCTTCAAAGGTACGATTAGCCACTGTTTGCCTGCCCACCCCCATTAAGAGATCCGACTGCATTTCATAATTTTTAATAGTGCCTTTATTTATTTATGCTCTGATCAGGTATCAAAGTTCTGGTTAACTTTGGAGTTGGTTAAACATTTCACTTGATGACATGGAAGTTATATGGACTATGATATATTTTTACACCTTTTTGCACCCTTTTTAGATCCAGAATCGTTTTATATAGAAGAAAGTCACTTCTGTATCATGCCAAAAAATTACTTACACACTTAAATTCTGTGCTTTTGGCTATAAGACATTAACTATGACAAAGTCAATAGCTCTCGCATTGCTGAGACCTATTGGCTTTGCCAATGCTTGTTTTTGCGGAATCCTTGTCACCCTGACTTCCTTTAAAAATAGGAAAAGATAACCGGCTTCCTATATGAAATCACTGCAGTGGCACAGAAGCAGGTAAGTGAAACATTTCAATCTTTAAATACATGCTTAAAAGAACTTTCCCTATAAACAGGAATTAGAAGTATGCCCCCCTAACTTTTTGTGCCGATGTAGCACAGAAACTAGGCTGTAGGCGATCCAAAACTCATCTCTCCTTCACAAAAAAGCAGGCCTTCTGCGCTGCTTAAATAAAAGAAAAAAAAACATTAATCTGCCAGTAAACGGAAACACAGGCCGGTGCCACTGTGTCCCAAAAAAGCAAGCAGAAACCATGAAGGGAAAAACAAACAGACAAGCACAAGCCTGTTGTGATCTGTTCAGCACACACTGGCTCTGATACATGTTTAATTTAGGTAGCGAAAAGGACCCCTGCTATTAATGGCAGATCCAAGGGCAGGGAAAATACTATTGTACTCAAAATTCCCCGGGCAACTATGCAAATAAAAACTCAAAATAAACGCATAAGGGCCAAGGAAGCATGAATATATGAAAAAGACTAACTTATTATTACAGTTCAGAGGACATGCCGCTTGAGGTAGTTCTGAAGAGTGTTTTCTAAGTTTAATCCAAACTATGGGTAGGGACCATTAGATCGTTGTTAACGGCACCACTGACATCAAGACTAGGCGTTCATTTCCAAACCCGCCTAATTATGTAAGACATCTCTCTTGCATCTCTAGCATCCGTATGTGTTTGCGTGCTACATTAAGTAGTCTCCAAGCTGGAGACTTTGAGTTAACCACCTTCTTTTTATTTTCAACAAGCTCGTGAGGTAGATGTGGTTGTCCATACTTTCAGGCTGAGCCGTATGTGTTTAAGTAATCGTTGTCAAATCGGTACCTTCAACAATATGTCGTGGCTTTCCTGATGAAGGCGTGTTGTTCACCAAAACTCACGTAGATATATTTTGTGATGAAAGAATAAGCAATACAAGCCACAACATTTTCCTAACACACATGAATTGGTTTTATTTATGAATTTACAGGCACATGCATCAAAGCTTTTTGCGATCGCAAACGGTGCGATTCGCAAAAATCGTCCGTTTGCAATCGCAAAATTAGCTTTTGCGATGCATCAAGGGTCAAGGTCCTCGCAATTTGAGAATTCGCAATTAATTGCGAGTTCTCAAATTGCGATTACATTTAAGGAATCGCAAATTGAGATTCCTTAAATGCAATGCATTAAAGTAAAAAAATTAGCGATTTCACTACTAGGGGCGCAAATTACCATGAAGTTGAACTTCATGGTAATTTGCAAAACTTTGAAAAATGCACTTAAGTGCATTTTTCAAAGTTCCATTTACACACACACATGCCCTTGGGGCATGTGTGTGTGCAAGATGTACTCATATGCAGATTTCAGGGGTGCAACAGGGGGTCCTTTTGACACCCTGGCACCTTTGAAATTGCATTCTCAATTTGCGATTCTCTAATTGAGAATCGCAAATTGAGAATGTCTCCCCATTCATTCCTATGGGCCCCTAGGCCCATAGGAATGAATGGGGAGGTATTCCTTAATTGCGACTCGCACTTTGCGAGTTGCAATTAAGGAATATTTAGAAATCGCTATTTATTAAGCGATTTCTACATGCATAGGCTTTTGCGATTCCTTAATTGCGATTCCTTAAAAATCGCAATTAAGAAATCGCAGAATCCAACATTGATGCATGTGCCTGTTAGAGATTATTTTGTGTGTAAATATTTATGTAACATGTCCTGTTTAGTTTAGTTTTGGCTCACCAATGAACAGTCACTATTGTTTATTCATGTGAATATATGTAGTTTGATTGAATGTTGTGTGAAGGTATGACTGTTGTGTTGTATGACAATTTTAAGATATTAGTAAGATTGTGTTGTCATAAAGTCTGGAAACATGAAATGTAAGATATGTAATCATTGTTAAGAAGATAAAAGTCATGATAATAATAAATAAGTCTTTTTCATATTCATGTTTGCTTGTGTTTATTGTGAGTTTTTATTTGCATAGGTCACAGTGGAGTTTTGAGTAACATACCATGTTTAATTTACTGCAGGTTAATGAGGCAGAACAGGAAAAAGGGGAGGTGCATCGCATGATCTTCAACATCCAAAATAAAGTGGACCCGGTCAGGCTGCCACTCTTGGTGTTCACCGTGGGGCTCTTTGTAACAAAATGGAGTCTTCTTAGTATAAATCAGGGCAAACCCACACTGAATGTATTATTTTGTCAGCCTAATTGAATGTTGCCATTTGGGTTTCATAAAAAGACACTGCGACTGGAAAGGTTTCTGTTGCTGTTGTTGCAGGGTCTCTGCTTAGAAACAAAACTATGCCTGGGACCACAGTACATCAACATGTCTGAACTGAGTCCTCATACCACATTAGTACCTATGGGCTCAAATCCAGGCTAGCTTATAGTGCCTTACTTGCTCTCCTAACCTGTCCAGAGAAACAATTAATGTGGCACCACAGTGTGGCACACTTTAGACCTTCTCGGGGCTTGTGGTAGTAGGCCATCAGCTTTCGTTCTCTCACTCATACACATACACAATGAAGAGAAAAGGGACACGAGGAAAGCTTACAATATTTATTGAAACTATCGTGCTCTATTTTGCAATAAATGCGCTGCAATTAAAAGACATATGCAAGTCAAAAATGTGATGAGCATAATTAACAAACTGTATACAATGAAAAGGCCTGTCATATTGGAAGACAGTTGTGCCTAAACCTACCCTAACTATTGCAGCACAGTGATATATTATAGATCTCTGGGATTAGTGGGGGATCCCATACCTGGCATACATAGGTAGTTGTTCTACATTTCAGGCAATGAAGCTCTTTCTCGTCTCAAGACCTTTGCTCTGTGTGAATGTGTCCTCTCTGTTTTCAAAACGACAAATTCTGGTTTATATGAACAGAGCTGCATGTTCAAAACAGCAGCTGGATTTGTCTATGTCTAGGTGTTAGTGTCCGACCACAAAGAAAATAGAGCATATTATTTTTCGACCCTCTATGAAATGTTCTGTTTAAATCCCAGCACAGGAACTTAATAACAACAATTTGCAGACTATTTGTAAAATAAAAGCGTAGCACAAAAACAAACTTGTTCTTTTGTAACATGTGCAAAGCAAAGGCAGCATACTACGTGGAGTTGGGTTAACGTAAGGGAAAAAACACTGTGGGCCTGAAGGAAATACACAACACTTTTGTGTATTCTCCTACAATACAAATGCAAATAATGGTGTGACTCATACAAAGTGCAGACGACGCAGTGCCTAATTGTGTGTATAAACATACAAATATACACAAAAGACACAATAAATCATCCTTGGTTCCTAGGTGAAGTTGTACAAACAAGCATGTGTGTACAGTATAGCACAGTTCAGATCACGAATAATCACAGAAGCAATGGAGATGTATGACATACATCTCCAATGCTTCTGTGATTATTTGCGACCCGCATTATTGTGTCTTTAATCTCAGTGTCTGTTTTATGCAACCCTAATGAGAACATCCATTAGGCTGCTGAAATAATACATTCAGTGTGTGTTTCCCCTGATTTATACCAAGAGGATTCCATGATGTTACAAAGAGCCCCATGGCGGACTCTGTTCATATAACGACTCATGGGGTTCAAGCATAAGATGTAATCAATATGTAGAGGATGTCGGGCCAAAGCGCCAACCACCCCCAAGTGAATCACAGGCCCTAGCACTGTGAAGAGTGTGTCCAAGGAGTGCACACAAAAAAGAACATGAAATCTGTAAGTCTTGTTGCCCTTAAATAGTTAAAGAGGGCAGGTTATTTTCTTGTTTCTTTTTGAGAGGTTCTTGATAGAAGTGACTGAAGTGAGGTTTCCCCTCACGAACGCATATAGTAAGTAATGGGATGAGGAATGGATGAGGAGGTAATGCCCATTTCCTTGTTCAACCTGGATCTGGAATACCGGTAAAGCTAGCAATTGTCTCTGCTTCTTGATTCCGATTCACAGATATTTGTCTTATCATCCCCAAATTCAGGCATTTTCTCATCCATTTGGCAATTTTGATCACTGTTGATCAATGTCTGATTTGACACAATATTTATCATATTTACATCCGAAGCGTTGTTTCCTAGGGAATTTTCCTGGGACCCTGTAACTAGTACCCTACTACATGACACATGAAATTATTTTCTGGAAACTCGACTCTCCGTCAAAATGTCTTAAAGGCATCTTCAGCACGATTAATGCACTTTGAGCATCATACAAAGCCGATTCCCCTGATTTGATGAATTTATAGCTGGGTAAGCAGGAGGTCAAGACAAATTCACCATATTTACAGGCCCGGATCCAGAGTTCCCTTGTCCCCTGATCTCTCCTTGCTTTCTACCAACTCTCATGGCAGACAGTCAAACTTTGGCCAAAATTCAATAGTAGCTTACCAGCGCATACCAACTTTGGTGAGAGGCTATGAGTTTGAGGTGACTACAGCGGAACCAGCTGTGTGACTTCAAACTGCAAAAGTGGCTATAAGAGAAGGAGAAAAAAATCTTAGGAAACCTACATTTGGGTTTTGTTGCTAGCACAGTTCAGAGTCTTACAAAGGACATTGAACTAAGGATAGTTGGTAGAGGTGACTGCTAAATTAAGCCAAGCAGATGAATGGAGATTTGGCTAGGACAGTGTTTGAGGGCAATGTTAAACAGTTTTTTATGATGTGTTGTGGTCATTTATGTTTCCTGTCCTTAGGGACTCCATTTGTGTGTTTTGTATCCACAGCTGGCAAAGACCTACGGAAATACATTCACCCTGTGGGTGGGCCATACCCCTTTGGTTATAACCAATGGATATGAAGCCGTGAGAGACATGCTGGTATCCAAGTCCGAGGAAACGTCCGGACGACCTCAGGCACCTTTCCTGCAGATATTTGGACATGGAAAAGGTACATTCCTGAGTACACTGAAAGCAAATGTATGTTGTATGGAGGATCTCCAGCCCATCCATCCCTTTAATGTCAACACCTGTTGCTATATCCTTGATTCTTTGCTAATCCCAAGACCTATCTTTGCTCTTACATTCTGATTAGTCAGATATTTCAATTTTGTGAGTTTTTGTTAATGCCAAATGCAGTACAATGGCAATGCAGCCGTGTAAATGTATTTATTTTCTTAAAGTCAACACAACATTGACTTCCTAAAATAAATAAGTAACAATCAATCAATCAGGGGCTTTTAAAGCGCACTACTCACCCGTGAGGGTCTCAAGGTGCTGGGTGAGGGGGGAGGAGGGGTGCAGCTCCGGGTCAGTCAAATAACCAGGTCTTGAGGCTCTTCCTGAAGGTGTGTAGGGTGGGGGAGCGTCTGATGTTGACTGGGAGCTTGTTCCAGGCCTTGGCTGCGACATAGGAGAAGGCTCTTCCACCTGCTCTGGTTCTGAGGATGCGCGGGGTCTCTGCTAGGGCGAGGTCGGCGGAGATGAGGTTCCTTCTGGGTGCGTGGAAAGAGATTCTTTCGTTGAGGTATTTGGGTCCGATGTTGTGGAGGGATTTGTGCAGCAAATAATCATTGTGCTCCAGTGTGAAGACAGAGGGAAACAAGAGCTAAACACATACTTTCACATTTGACCATTGTTGAGAAGAGCCCTCCTTTCCTTGATAGCACTAAACTATCTACTCCAAAATGGTGGGCAACTACAATTTGAGCCTCATGACCATTGTGCCATTATTCCACTTGGTGAACGGATTCTCACTGTTCTTCTTGGCAACCTCCTGTATTTCACCCACTCTAACCTCAATCACGCTCCCATGAATCATGAACCTATCCAGACTGTATTTGCATTCCTTCTTCACTGCATTTGCACTTTCCTTGGTTTCATTTTGCACTCATTCCTTACTGCACTGACATCTTCGTACCAGCATGACTTTATTTAGCCCTCTTCATCTAATCAGACCTGAAGATTGACCTTCATGACCTCATGTTGGTCAAGATCAAGATTTTGCAGTGGCGGTCACTCACAGTTGAAGGAGCAACAGCTGCACTTATAACCACTGGGGAATACAGATCTAACTGGCTTTGGAATGAGATCCAGCAACTTTCCAAAAGTGACATCTTGAGAATCACAAGTCAAAGTCTGGTGGTTTCAATGGTGCTGAGTTTAGCACAAGCAACGGATCACGACCCACTGTAATAACATGGCATTTTTAGGCTTCTTCTAAAATTACTCTAGGGATGATTAGAAGGTTTTTTTCTTTCTCTTTTCACATACTATTCCTCCAAACAAGCAAATATGACAACCTCACAACTTTCTGGCATGCACAGCTCTCTGCTCCCATCTTTCCATCTGACAGCATGCTATTGTCCCCCTGTGGCAGGAACCTCACTTTAATCCAACCAAGTGGCTTGGGTCATTGATCATGCCAATTGACGTTAGAGCCAGGTTTCTACGTTGAGGAAAAACTCTCCATTTCATCTCCTTTCTGGTGAACAAAACCTAGTTAAATGCTTATGTCATGAGTAGCCTTAATTAATTCAGTAGCTCACTGGTGGAACTTTTTCCGTACTCCTTCTCCTCTACTAACTTTTATGCAATGACACACCAGATAGACTCTCAGTTAGGTCTTCCCACAATCAACAGTCTTAGTTGCCCTCTGGTAACGACAGAGCCATACATAAATTACCTATATTTGGATCTGGAGTTATGCATGGCATGCCACTTTCTTACCTTTCACAGCTCCTCACAACCTCAAACATCCAGATGAAAAAATTATATAACCAGCCCACAAACTTCCTTGTGAAACTTCAGATTGTGCTAATTCCAATTGTTCTTCTTGAAGCAGCACAATTCAAGACCCGCAATACTTCAATTCATGAGGGGCTTTAAAGCCCACCTCAAAAGCTAGGCTAACAGTAAAAGTTCTACCTGAAAAAGAAATAACCTATCTCCATCCTGTTCTTGGTTCATCTCCCCCACTGCATTTCTCTGGCATACATAGAAATACTTAAAACTATGTCTTTATGTAAATATTTCGATATATGTGTGAAATAATAGCTCTGTCAAAGTCCTCACTACTCTCCACTTTATACAGATTAGGGGTGTCCAAAGTAGTACAATCACACAACATTATTTCACATTTCAAAGCTTCACACTTTACAAAGTTAACCAAATATATTTTACAAAAAGAACATGATTAGTGGCTGTTCAGAACAATGGCTAGAATGTTTCCCACCACAATAGACAATGATAAGCTACGATGAGCAACGTGTGGACTGGTAACCATTCACTGTAACCTAATTTAAGTCCTATTTAGTGAAGTCCATAGACTCTGCCTTTGACATCTGGCCCCAACCCAGAAAGGCCTGTCTGCCAGGCCTATGTTGCTCGAGCCTGAATTATTGTTTCATCTACCAACATCTATCCCTTGCAAAATGGGACGGCTTACATCTATTGTTTCCTCAATGCAGAATTCAGAGCGAAACCTTTACCTCAATCAATTAAATGCATTTGTCAAGCATGTGGCTGTTTCAGCTGAGGTGTCCTGGCACTCAAAGAGAAGACTGATATCACACAGCATCATCAAGGAATAAGTCTAACAATCAAACAGCCAAGTTTTTAACTCACTTTTAAAATTGTCAGCTGACTGTGCCCTGCGTAGCTGAGGGCCAAGGTGTTCCAAAGCTTGACCGTAAGTAGAGATATGGAGATGATTAATGCAATGGTGGACGCAATAAAGCCGGCTGGCGGGTAACTAGTGAATTTTCTCTCATATTTACAAGGTGGTCGGCTAAACAGCAGAGATTATGTACTATTAGGCCAGCAGCTGAATATGGATAAGTTACTTACCTGCAATCCTAGTTCTCTTCCAGGGGAATTCTCAACAAAGTCATAAGTATTGAATAGTCCTGCCCACGCACGGGGACCACGGGGCACCTATCAAATACTATGTGTGTGTGTGTGTGTGTGTGTGTGTGTGTGTGTATGTATATATATATATCTCAACATGCAGCCTACATAAATATAGGCTAAAAATGCCCAAATTGCATTGAATTTTTACATTTAAAATAAACCATATACACTTAACATTTCTAATATAGAGAACATGTAAATATATAGCCTTTATTTGAAAGGAAAATGCACGGAAATGAAAGGCATTGTCAGCCCATAGGTTGCATTGAAAACACACAAAAGTGAAAAACTAGCACCTTACCTTTAAGACCTATAGGACCTCTTGCATCCCATCATGCTCCACAGGTGACAGTTAGGTCAGGACTTTTTTGACAGTGACAAGAAAAAAACATTGAGAGGATAAACCATAACCAAGCTGCTGCAAAATGTATTTGTCCGGGGAGGAGGGAGGGTTGCTTATGACTTTGATGAGTATTCTCCTGGAGGAGAACTAGGATTACAGGTGAGTAACTTATCCTTCTCTTCCAGGGGATACTCATCAATAGTCATAAGCATTGAATAGAATAGCTTATCCATCCCGTAACTCTGCAGACGAATGCAAGACAGTTTCTAGCAGCTAATAATACAATCAACCAAGCAGATTTCTAAGTGAAGCCTGCCCTACTTGGGCATCTACTTGAGTGTCTGAGTCGAGGCAATAATGGCGAGCAAAGGTATGCACTGATCGCCATGTTGCAGCCTTGCAAATCTCTGCGATGGATACATTTCTGAGCAGAGCAGCAGTGGCTGCCTTACCCCTTGTACAGTGGGCTCTAAGGTGACACGGGATGCTTTTGTTGGCTAACTGGTAAGCGAGAGATATGCAAGAGACTATCCACCTAGAGATAGATTGCTTGGAGGAAGCCAAACTAGTGTGCATTGGGCTATAGTTAATAAACAAGTGGTCAGAATGGCTGATCTCCTTAGTTTTGTCAAGGTAAAGCTAAAGCACCCCTTTCAAATATAAAGTGTGCAAAACGCTTTCTGGTGGTGTGGAAGGGTTGGGAAAAAATGTTGGGAGAGTAATGGTCTGATTGATATGAAAATCAGAAATGACCTTAGGCAAAAAACTAGGATGTGTTCTCAAGACCACCCTTTTTGAATGGAAAATCAGGTAAGATTATTTTGCACAAAGAGCCTGGATTAGCAGGATAGCCACTAGGAAAGCGGTCTTCCAGTTAACGTGTTGTAAAGACGCTTTGTGTATGGGTTCAAAAGGGGGGCCCATTAATTTGGAGAGAACCACATCAAGGCCCCATGAGGGAGCGGGTGACCTTACAGGTGGATAAACCTTTTTTAAACCCTCTTGGAAGGCTTTGACTAAAGGCATTTGGAAAAAGGAAACCTGCGTGGGAGACTTTTTGCAGGCAGTAATGACCGCAAGATGTCCCTTTATGGATGTAAACTGCAGACCAGACTTGGCTAGGTTTAACAAGTTAGTTAGGATCATCTGTTCTTGACCTAAAGTTGGATGATGACCATTGTGGACACACCATAGATAGAAACGCTTCCATTTAAAAGCGTATGATTTCCTGGTAGAAACCTTCTAGGCTCTTTCAAGATGTCCATACGATGAGACATGACATCAAGCTCAGAGAGGAAAGGTTGGGGTGGAAAATGTTTCCTCCTAGGTTGTAGAGGAGATCCGGCCTCAGCGGCGGCTCCTCCACAATGGCGGAGGAGCGTCGCCCCACTGCCTGGTTCAGAACCAGCAAATGAAATATAAAATAATGCACTAGCATTGTTTTATTTTTTAGTTGCTGGCTCTGAGCCAGCTTGTACATGAAGGGGCAGGGTGGGGCATGGGAGGAGGAGTGCTATGTGCACTCCCTAAGAGTACCTATGTGTTTGACTGGCCGTCTCAAGCCGGGCAAAACACACATGCCCACGTACGTTTCTCCAGCCCAGCTACATTGAACAGCCGGTCTGGAGAAACCCCCATAGACTCCCTGTCCTGAGCAGAGCGTCTTTTCAGGCTCAGGCCAATCCTGTGCTGCTCCCATAGCATGAGAGCAACACAGGCATTGGATGGGAGTCTCTCCCAGGGGCTGCTGGGACCAAGCGGGAGGGCAGGATGCGCGACTCGGCCGGCGGCTTCAGGTAAGTTATTTTTTTAATATATATTATTACTAACACCCCCCCACGCGCTCCCCCTCCCAAATGCTCCTCCTCCCGCGTTCTTTCCCTGCCGCACCACCCTTTGTGTGTGGTGGCCGCCACTGTCAGGCCTGCATTGCAACTTCCTGTGTGGCCTTTTGCACAGGTGAAGAAGCTCCAGATACCACCACTGGTGAGGCCACTCCGGAATGGGAATAAGAGGTATGGGAGGAAAAGCGAAGAATAAGGTCTCTGACCAGCTGATCTTTGGATCCTGGTTGGGGAAACCTGGATGCAAAGATGATGCATTTTGCATTTGCTTCGTCCGCAAACAGGCCGATTTGTGGCAATACCCAATGTTGGAAAATGTCTTGAGCGACTTTGTTGTTTAGTATCCAGTTGTGAGCTTCAGGAAAGTTGCGACTGAGAGAGTCTGCTTGCATGTTTAGTGCACCTGAAAGATAGATTGCAGAGATGGTCAGACCTCTGGCAAGCAGCCATGTCCATATGGCTTTAGCCTCCAGAGACAGGGACCGTGGCCAGGTTCCTCCCTGCTTGTTCAAATAGTGCATCGTGGTCATATTGTCTCTGTCTGTACCAGGAGGGAGTGTGCCTGAATAGATGGGTAAAAGGACTTGAGTGTGAGATGGACTGCCCTCAGCTCCAACATGTTGATATGGTACAACTTCTCTGTGTCCGGCCACAGGCCTTGAACTTGTAGCAAGCCCATGTGTGCTCTCCAACACTGGAGGGAAGCATCTGTAATAATTTACTGGGCGGGATGGTCCTGGTGAAATGGCACTACCATTGTGAGTTGAGGCCTCTTCATCCACCTTCGGAGCGATTCCTTGGCCATTTTTGAGAGGGTCACTGTCTTCCCAGAGGTCTGAGAACTGCGACCACTGGTCTTCTTGTGTCTGCTGGAGAGGGCGCATGTGTAATCTGGCATTGGAAACAATGTAGCTGCACAATGCCATGGAGCCCAGCAGAGAGGCTACTGCCTGGCCGAAGGACAGGGAGTGTGGAGGAGAGTCAAACATTTGTTGTTGATTGAGGATAATCTCTCCTCCGAAGGATACACTCATGGTTTTCGGTATCCAAGATTGCTCCCAGGTAATGGATAGTCTGAGCTGGAATGAGAATGGATTTTTTAAAATTGATTTGTAGGTCCAACTGCTGCAGCACTTGTATGCAGACCTGAAGAGGTTCCTGAGTGAGGAGAGGAACTTTTTATTAGCCAGTCGTCTAAGTATGGGTAGACAAAGAATTTTCCTCTCCGCAGGTAAGCAGTTACCACCGCCATGCACTTGGAGAATGTGCGAGGTGCTGACCTGAGCTCAAAGGGCCGGACTTTGTATTGGTAATGTGTGGATGCTACTTTGAAACGCAGGAACTTCTGGTGTTTCTTGATGACAGGAATGTGGAAATAGGCTTCATGCAGGTCGATTGCGCACATCCAGTCCCCCTGGTGGAGCTGGGGGTAGATTTGATGGAGAGCAAGAATTCTGAACTTCTCCTTGAGGATTAATTTGTTCAAAAGTCTTAAGTCTAGAATGGGCCTGTAATCTCGATTTGGACCCTATTTCTGCACTAGAAGGTAGCAAGATTAAATTCCTAGCATCGTTGGGAAGCTGGAACTTTTTCGATGGCACCTTTCTGGAGTGGTGTGTTGACTTCTTTCTGTAGCAATGCCTGGTGGTAGAGTGATCTTTTTCCTGATGGAATGGCAGGCGGCATTGTCTTGAATCCGATGCAGTAGCCATTTTGTACAATACTTAAGACCCACTTGTCTTTTGTGATGTTGCGCCACTCATCTAGATGTGCTACAATACTTCCCCCCACCGGAGAGGGATACGGAGCAAGGGGAAGCGAGGGTTCATTGTTTTGCTGAAGGCTTTGTTTTTGAAGCTGCTTGACAAGGAGTTCCTCTCCCTCAGGCAGGTCTGCGAGCATGGTAATGTGACTTTCCTTGGTACTGTTGGTGAGTTGACCAATGAGGGGTTTGAACCCTTTGTTGGTAGGAGTGGCGGTCGTAGGGATGGAACATACGGCAGAATTGGCAGTTTTTCAGTGAATCAAGACAGAGAGTCCCATAGCGACCTGTCATACCTCCCTAACAGGGCAGAGGCGCTGGTGACTTTCATGCAAGATGCAGAGGTATTGCGCATCTTTTTGCTCGACGAGTCCATTTGCTTACTCTCTTTTTCTGGTGGTACTGTGGAAGATAAAGAACTCGGATGTTTACTTCTGGCGGCAGCCACGCTGAGTGAATCGGGAGGTGGATCCTACCTGAGAAAAAGTAGATCTTGATAAGGGGCTTTGTATTTCTTTAGAATATGAGGCGAAGCTAGACCTGTGGACGCTGGGATGAGGAACGTGTGTGAAGCCTATTACAACATCCCTGGCAAGAGAGGCAAAAGGAGTCTGGACACTACCCTGTGATGGAGCGTTTCGAAGATGACTGATGTAGACGTGACCACTGCAGGTATGTCTTTGTTGCACCTCTGATCAGTACATCGTTAAACGTGATGAGATCATCTACAGCTGACACTCTTGCTGGAGGAGTGTCAGACAGTGTTGGAGAATAGTCCCTCACGGAAGATCAAGAGGTAGTGGAGGACCATAAAGGAGATCTATGCCTCAGTGAGACGTGAGAACATCGAGATGAGGAGTGTGGTTTCATGTGGGGGGGGGTCCTAGACCTCGATCTTCATCTTTTAGGCGATGGTGAGATCCTCCTTCCTGTGAATGGAAATCTTGGAGGTGATCTTGCTGAAGGCAAACAAGATAAAGCCTCAGGCGAGATTGTGCAAGGAGGAGTGTTCTTTGGAGGTGGCTTATGTTGAGAGCTCCTTGTAGGAGAATAAAGATGGGAATGGTCTGAAGCTTGACTGTGATGTCGAACATGCCAATAGGTTACATTCTGTAACCATTTTGGTGATATATGGATGGACTTTTCTGGTGTATGGACACTCCTGACCTCAGAAGACGGACTTCTCTGTGTTCTCGACTTCGACCTGCTGAGATTGGATGTCGATCTCTGTGTCCTCGACACGACCTTTACCTTGACATCGATCGAGATTTCTCTGGCTCAGAGTGCCTCGACATCGACGAGTGTCTCAACATCAATGGGGACCTTATTGTTAATGGCGCAGGTGTCAACGTCAACCAGTGGGAGGGCAGTGCATGACTTGACGTTGTGTCTAAGAGCTATGACTTCAACTGCGGTCTTTTCATCATTAACTGGTGGGCGGTACCTTCGTGGCCGACTTTGACGTTGGCGAATGTGACTTCACCGTCAACTTTCTTTAAGTCTGCGGAGCTGTCGCCTTATGCCTCAATGGCGAATCCTCCATCGTCGGATACTTCAACATTGATGGATGTCCCTCAGGTCCTTTAGATGTCAAGCATGAGCACACAGGGATCTCCCTCCACAGCGACCTCCTACCTGTCAACGGTGAAGGTGAGAGGCATTTTTCGCTTCTCCCTCTGTGTGCATGCTTGTCCTGAGACGAGGGGAGATTGGAGGGTGTATGGGACTCTCCAAGGCCACTTGAAGTTGTTTTTCCTCTTTCTTTAAGGGCATGGAGGCCGAACTTCTCTCTGTCCCATAGAGTTCTTCTTGAAAATTTCTGACAGTAAAAACATGTCAGGAATGAGAGAGGCAGGAAAACATGCTATACAGACAGAATGTGGGTCGGATTTTGCCATCTTTTTGCGAGACGAAGGACACTTGTTTAAAAGGGATGGCATTTTATGACTGAGACAAATTATTTTCAGTCAGAAAAAAGATTAAAAGCACTCTGGGTCCTTAAAACCGTTGAGTAAAGGTAAAAACTGGAAAGATTGGAGAGGACAATTTCACAAAATTATCAAAAAATGAAGAGCTCAGTGCTCCAGGATCATCACTGAAGGAACCAGAAAAAAGAACTGACCGAACTGTAACCTGTTGAGCAAGGGATGCAGGAGGTAATACAGGTCTTAAAGGAACGGTGCCAGTTTTTCTCTGTTGTGTGTTTTCAATGCAGCCTATGGGCTAACAATGCCTTTCATTTCCTTGCCTTATTTCTTTCAAATAAAGGCTATACATTTACACTTGGAAGTGTTGATGTTCTTTATATTAGAAATGATAAATTTATATGGTTTATTTTAGATGAAAAAATTCAATGCAATTTGGGCATTTTTTAGCTTTTATTTTATGTAGGCTGCATGTTGATAAACATATATAATTATGTATATGTATACACATATTTGTATGTTTTTGATGGTACTTCATACTTTTTAAGGTCTAAACATACATATATATTGTATTTGATAGGTGCTCCTGGGTCCCTGTGCGTGGGCGGGACTATTCAATGCTTATGATTATTGATGAGCATCCCTTGGAACAGAAATAGTACTTCCTCAATGCAATATATATAGAAACTAATCTAAACACTTTCTCTGTTGATATTTCATTTCTGGATCCACCAAGATAAATAGTTTAATTCATCATAGAGGTTAGATATAGAGACATACCATCTGATAAAACCCATTTGTGCTTCTTACAATCATTTGGAACTCAAATTTAAATGGTTCTTTACCACAGGTGGGGGTGATCCAGCGGTGTACTAACAACAGATACTCCACTATCATATACTCACTTGGGCCCATATAACTTTTTCCACTAATACCAAGTAGACCACTGGAGCTTGTAGTTTATAGATTTCATATTCAGGATTTAGTTATCTCTTCTTCCTAACTAAACCTTTCACTGATCAATTAGTTATTTCCTCTTGTCAATGGACCATTAGTTGGAACTAGTTGATGGTGATAATTAACATAACTTATTAAACATTTCTTGATTAAAAATGAAATAATCACAGACTCGGGAAGTTTTAAAATCTTTATCTAAATTAATTGAGTGTGAACCATCTCAAAGTTTCAGTACAAACACCCTCATTCGCAAGAGTGTCAATTCAATCAATACTCAATAAGCAATAACAGTTCAGATGCGCACAATAACCATGCTCAGAAAGAAGAGGACAGAGAGAGAAGAACATCTATCAATACGATGAATTTATAATTACCAAGAATGGTGTGAAGATCAACCCTCTGGCCAAAGGGCTGGTAAGGGTCCCCCGGGATAGATCAGCAGACAAAGACTTCAGGACAGGAATCAGGACAGGATACTTCACCTCTCTAAATACCGACGACTGCGTCCACCCCTCTCTGACACTCTCTTCCTCCTCGTGGTTCTTCCGCGATCTTCTTTCTAACCCAATTAAGTTAAAATAGATGGTTCTGCATTCGATTTCTTCATCAGCGTCTCACAGCATCAGCACCACCCCCAGTACCAACAGCATCCCGAGCTCTGCTTCTGCTGCTCCCGTGTCAGCTAATCTAACTAACTAAAACTACCTCAGTTATACCTTTCCATAACTATGTACCACCCATTAATGTTTCAATTTCATAAAATACTAACTCTGATTGGACAGGCGAGGGGGGATGATCGTCACACCATGCTTACATTTCATTTATTTCATTGAACCATTGTTTTCAAACCCCTCCCCTCAAACTTTATTAAATCATTTCCTTTCCCATACATCTCCAAACTTTCTTAATACAAAATGTTTCAATGTCATGAATAAAACTTCTTCATATGAACTCTTCACCCTCATGTTCCCAGGGCACATCTTCTCTGGCCTTGGACGCGTGACAAGTCCTTACTCATCTTTCCTTATTCTCTCTCTGCTGCGCATGTGCAGGGTCAAGTCAGTCAGCTCAATTCAGACAAGTGTGGAAGGCCCAAATGCGCACTAATAATAAAGTCAAAAGAAGAAATGTTATTCTCAAAAATAAATGGTTTCACTGTATACCACCAACCTCTACTCTAACCCACTTTAATTATTATTACCCTTTCTGCATTTGCGTTAGTATAAAACTTATTTTCTATTTCAGCCAAGCAGGTGCCATGCATGTGAGCTTTCAAGCTGCCATTTTAAAATCTTTTGCGCAGGCGCAAGAATTTCCCTCCAAGCATTAAAACGTCATACTACGTAGATGCAGTAGACGCATGCGCAGTAAAGATCCCTTGTTAGAGTGCGTTTTAGTCCTTCGTTCATGTTGTTATGGTTAGTAAACACATATGCAAGCTTCATTATCCCGTGTGTCTTTTCTAAAATACGAAATATTAATTACAAACACATTGTTAGTAATTCGTTAATGAGTTAAAACGAGAGGATTGCTTCCGAGCAAGTCTCATTTACGAGTCCTTGCTCCATCAATCCCCTCTGATGGCATCTTAAGCCATCACAAAATTACCCATCCCATCCCAGATACCAACTTTAGCACATGTCAGTTCTCTATTTCTCCTCTCAATTTTCCATCAATCAACTCGTTTCCTTCTAAATCCTTCATTTTCTTATATAATTTGCCTTTCATTTATTCCAGCTGTATTTCATCATATTTTCTTTTTCGTTTCTTTCCCTTTCCTTCTCTTCAAAATGTATTTTTCCTTTCCTTCCTTTTCTACAACACTTATATGTAATCATTATTATCATCACTACTGTTATTATCATAACTAATGGTATTATTATTTGACCTAGAAACCTTTTCCCAAAATCAACAAACCATTTCCCTATTGATGTTATACTTTTTGTTAGTCTTCCCCACACACTGTTAACCTCCAGTTGGGTCAAGTCTTTATGCATTCTTGTAATGTTTTCAATATATCCTTTAATTTCTCTGCTCTTGTCCGGAATATAAGTGCAGCAATGTTGAATTTTCAACATACCACAGACCCCACCTTCTTTTGCTAATAATACATCAAGAGCAAGACGGTTCTGTAAAACCATAGACCTGATTGCAACCATCTCTGTGTTAATCATTAAGAATCCTCCTGCAGTATCTGTAGAAAGACGATCAACTATGGTTGATAACTTACAAATTTTCTGTGAATTAAGTATGACTCCAACTGAGGGTATCAGTGCACTAAAAATATCTCCTACAATTTCAGGAAAACTAGCCCTTCTTCTACGTGTTAGTTCATTAGAATTTCCATTGGTTCCACTGATTCTGTCTACATGATAGATTTTTGGAAAAACTATTCCAAAGTAGCAGCTCCTGTACCATCTTGCAGATAACCTATAATAGGCATTGTTCCCGCAAACATAATACACTCCTGGAAATACAGGATCAGTTCCCCCTTTTAGTCCCCACCCTCCTAAAATTAGGAAATTGTGTTCACATTCACTGGAACCAATGTAATTATTGTTATAATCTGTCTTTAATCTATGGAGGCAGCATTTTCCCCTTTTCACAAAATCCAGGGACATCGCAGCATGAGCCTTGCCATTTGCATAGATTCCCTCTTTCCCAGCCCATGGAGGTACATGGGTTTTCTGTTCAGTCGCTTTCTTTATTAAATCCTGTCTCCTTTCTTCTACTAAACCCAAAAAAACTTTTTCTTCTTTTCTCAATATACATGTTAGATTATCTTTATGTGCCTGAACTAAATCTATTGAACTCATTGTTAAGAAAAATTCACCCATAAACTGTGCATTTTTACTACTAGCTACTGGATTCATATTTTTTCTAATAGGTAATTCAGAAAATACTACAACTATGTCTGAATAAAAATATTGAAGTCTCCCTGTAGCATAAAATAAACTTGATAAAATACTACATGACATACCATATGTTAAAGGTATATGGTGATACGTTACCCCTTCTGATACTGATGAGGGTAACTTCATACACACATAACAATTACTAATCTCCATAGTATTAACATATTGAAATAACAATTTAATAAACACATTTGAAGACGTATTATAATCTGATTCATTATGATAGTTTGCTTCATCTTCTACCCCTATTGCTATTTTAGTTCCTTTTATTCCATCTATCTTATCATTAGTATTTGTGTTATTCTTGTCACTTGTTTTCATTAACAAAGGTACTCCTACTGTTAGGAATAACCATACTAATACTACTAATAAAATACTACAAAAACAAAATCTAAAACGCTTTTTTTTTAATCCACCTTTTGATCTTTCGGTAACTTCAATTTCTGCCATTTCACTTCTGAGAAAATTTCTTTTCTCTTATCTTTTCTTTGTCAGTTTGACTTTTCTTTTCGTTCTTAAGGAGGCCTCAATTTGCTTTCATCAATCTGTGCAAAATGAACTTCTTCTGTTTCATCAGTCAGATCTAGGGATTCAAATTCTTCGAGTATAACATAGGTCCATTCAGGAGCCTTGTATCTCCTGTTTAAATTTCTCAATCTTGGACTTCTTTGAGTTATTTTTGCTAAGGTTTGTTTAGATTGTGTTTGACTTGTGACTTCATTTACTTGTTCTGGTCTCTTTTCAGATTTTCTCAAGTGATATCTTAGTTTCTTTACTCCAGTTGGCCAATTGTCTCCCTTTCTGATTCTTTTGATCTGTACTGCACTTTCACCTTCTTTGTCTCCTTTTAAAGTTCTTTTAATTTCATTTAATCTGGGCACAATATGTTCTTGTTCTCTGTTTTCTGTGCTTGAACCTTCTTTTACTTCCACCTGCTCAGGTCTTACCGTATTTTGTTCTTCTTCTTCCTGAGCTTGTTCTTCTAATTCTATCTGACCCTGTTCAGGTCTTACTTCAAACTTTTCTTCTTCTGCCTGAACTTGTTCTTCTAACTCTATCTGATCCTGTTCAGATCTTAATTCAAACTTTTCTTCTTCTGCCTGAACGTGTTCGTCTAATATTCCCTCCTCAGGTTCCTGAAAGTCTTTTTTCGTTTCCACCTGTGTTCTTCTTCCCCTGTCTCTTCCTGACTACTTTCCTGTCTTTTCAGTTCTGTTCTTCTTCTTGTTTCAATATCATCATCAATTACTTCAATCACTGGTATCCACTCTTCCTGACTTGTACTTGGCTGTTCGTCATATGGTTGTCTTTCAGAATCTATTACTCTAGATTCTTCAATCTCACAGCTTACAACTCCTGACGCTTCAGCCTGTTCAGTCAGTGGTTGCTCTTGTTGTTCTGATGGGCTCGGAACTCTTCTGGTATGACTGGCATGAATCCAATTGGGCAAACCTGCACACTTCACTGCTGTGGTAGTGACTAGTATGACTTGCCGCGGTTTGTCCCACCTTGGTGCTACGCACGACTTTCTTGCGTGTTTCTTCACTAGCACCCAATCTCCAGGATTCAAATCATGCGCTTGGTCTGGCTCTCTTTCAACTGCGTCTTCTCCAACCTGGTGGGAGACAGAACGCACCATTTCAGCCAATCCTTTGCAATAGTCCAATACCAGATCATCAGTTATACTCATTAATTTATTTCCAGGAATAAATGCCTGTCTCATGGCTCTTCCCATGAGAACTTCATGTGGGCTCATTCCTGTTTTTCTGTCTGGAAAACGTCTGAGACCCATCAATACAAGAGGTAATGCATCTGGCCATTTCAGCTTTGTGGATGCACACACCTTCCCTAATCTTGACTTGATTGTGCCATTTAATTGCTCAACCATTCCAGAAGCCTCTGGACGATAAGCACAGTGCAGTTTTTGTTCAATGTTAAATGCAGCACAGATTAATCGAATTATTTCATTATTAAAATGAGGGCCTCTATCTGATTCCAAAGTGACTGGAAAACCAAAACGTGGAACCAACTCCCTCAACAACAATTTTGCAACTGTAAGACTGTCATTTCTTCTAGTAGGGTAGGCTTCCACCCATCTTGAGAAAAGGCATACTATGACAAGTATATATTTCAGTCCATTGCATGGGGGCAACTCGATAAAATCCAACTGTAATCTGGTGAAGGGTCCTTCTGCCTTTACAATCTTTCCCCAGCTAACCACTGTCTTTCTACCTGGATTTTGCTACTGACAGGTTAAGCATCTTTGGCAAAGGCTCTCTGCGACTACCCTGAATTTTGGATTGTACCAACTCTGTCTGAATAGCCTGATCATTGAGTCTCTCCCTATGCGTGTTGCTCCATGATACACGCTTGCCATTTTTGAAAGCAAACAATCTGGCATGAATGGTCTTTCATCTATATATACCCATACCTCATCTTCTGGTCTTTTTTGTACAAGCTGCCATTATCCAAATTTCCTTTTCCTTTTCCTCTACTTCTTACTGCAATTGTCTAATCTCATCCCATGTTTCTGGTACTGAGAAAAACATAAGTTTGCATCTGGTTTCACCCGTTTCAATTTTTCTGTTTATGGCCACTGTATTTTTGGCACAGTATTTGGCCACTTGATCAGCATAATTATTGCCAGCAGTCACATAGTCATTTCCTGACTGATGTGCAGCGCATTTTACAACTGCTTTCTCTTTTGGCAATTGTAATGCTTCCAACAAATCCTTCACATTTTTGCTGTTTCTGATAGGAGATCCTGAAGAAGTCAGAAATCCCCTCTGCATCCAGAGCTGGCCGAAGTCGTGCACAACCCCGAACCCATATTGACTGTCCGTAAATATGGTTAATCTCCAATTTTTCCCCTTTTTGCATGCCATTGTTAAGGCTACCAATTCGGCTACTTGTGCAAACTTGACTCCAGGTTAACAGGATGCTTCAATTACCCCAGATATTTTACAAACAGCATATGCAGCACTTGATCCTCCTTCTTGTGTCCTGAGGCAGGACGCATCTACAAATAACTCATGGTCAGCCTCTTTCAAAGGTGTCTCTTTTATATCAGGCCGGGGCTTCGTACATAACTCAGTTACATCCAAACAATGATGATCACTCTCATCTCTCACTTCTTCATTGCATGGGTCTGGCAGTAGGGTAGCTGGGTTCATAATCGTACACCTTATCACTGTCACGTTCTCAGCTCCCAAAATCACTCTTTCATACTTAGTCAATCGACTAGGGGTGAGATGTTGTGTTCTTGTCAAAAGAATCTCAACTGAGTGTGGAACATAAACCTTTACCAGATGTCCCATCACTATCGACTCACACAAGTAGCAGCTACTGCTTTTAAGCAGCCAGGCAATGCTGAAGCCACTGGATCCAATGTAGCTGAAAAATATGCCACTGGACGTCGACTCAATCCATGTCTCTGTGTTAGGACTATGAGTGCACAATTTTCTCTCTCACAACAAAACAACGCAAAATCTTTTAAATAATCAGGCATGCCCAAGGCAGGAGCCTCACACAAACAATTTCGCAATTTTCCAAATGCCTCTATGCAGTCATCATTCCAATCAATCAGATCTTTTGCTCTTTTCCGGATCATCTGTATTAATGGTTTCGCTAACATAGAAAAACCATTAATCCATTGCCTACAGTACCCAACCACTCCTAGAAACATTCTCATTTCTCTCTGAGTCTGTGGCAATTGCATTCCTTTGATTATTTTTATTCTTTCCGGTGTCACTTTTCTAACTCCTCTTTCTATTTTATGCCCTAAATATCTAACTTCTCGTTGACAGAATTGTAATTTTTCTGGAGACACCTTGTGTCCTCCTTCAGCCAAATGGTTCAGCAATGCAATTGTGTCTGTGACACAATCTTTCTCGTGTTTTTGATGCCACCAGTAGGTCATCAATATACTGGACCAGAACAGATTTTCCAGGCATAATCAATGATTCTAGACACTTTTTCAAAATCTGATTAAAAATTGAAGGACACTCTGTGTACTCTTGAGGAACTCGACACCATGCGTAAATACGATCCGCAAACTTAAATGTAAAAAGATACTGGCTGTCTGGGTGCAAAGGAATAGAAAAGAATGCTTGACATAAATCAATTACTGTGAACCAGCCTGCATTCCAAGGTATCTGATAAAGGATCACGGCTGGATTTGGCACTATTGGACAACATGGCACTACAATTTTATTTATTTTTCGTAAATCCTGCACTATTCTATACTTTCCGCTGGACTTCTTCAGTCCTATTATTGGCGAATTACAAGGACTACCCATCACTTCTTTTAAAATACCTTGTTTAACCATTCGTTCAATTTCTGGAATAACTCCTGCTTTTACTTCTGGACTCATTTTGTACTGTCGGGTATTTGGATACACTGCACCTTCTTTCACTGTCACTTTAACTGGGTCTATATTTGTCATTAGCCCAATGTCTTTTCCTGTAAAATCCCACACGTCTGGATTAACTGTGGCTCTCAACTCTTCTGGTAATTCATTTTCAGTCATTAGTGAAAACATTTCATCTACTTCTGTTCCCTGTTTGGTTAACATCATCTTGTATACAATGTCTTCATCAGGGGTTTGGAAAGCAACACCATCTGGTGTACAATAGATTGTGCAATTCATCTTGCACAAAAGATCTCTTCCCAACAGATTTACAGGACTGGAATCGCAAACTACGAACCAATGCATTTCTTTAAAACTTCCAATCTGCACCTCCATTGGTTTGGTGATTGGGGTTCTAATATGTTGGTTTGACACGCCTACAACTTGGATTGATTCTCCCGAGAGGGTAGGTTTGGGATGTCTGCTGTTCTCACAGTAGACCTGGTAGCACCAGTATCCAATAGGAAAGTAATGTCTTTACCTTCTACTTTCCCATCAACAAATGGACCTGACTGATCTACCGGCAAGGATGCGCCAAGCACGCACTCCTCTTCCTCCCCCCTCAGGCACCGTCATTGTGCGAAATCTGAATTTTCCTCATCATTCTGCAACAAATATTGTGTAATTGTTCTGTTATTCTTACCACTTTCTCCTTGAAATCCGGTGTTCGCACTGAAACTTTGATGATTCACAAAATTTGGCATAGGAGCTGGTGGCACCTGATATTGTGGAGTAACTACCTGCTGCTGCTGATTCATAAGTACTTCATTCTGCATCTGTGGGATTAAATTTTGATTTGGCCCATTATTACTCTTATTATTCTGAGTACTCTTACACTCGTTCTTCCAATGTCCAAGCTTTCCGCACGCATGACAAGGAAACTTTTTCGCTTCTTCTCTGTCCATTCGTCCCCTATATTTATTACCATTCGCTCCATGATTATTCTGACTCTGTTCTTTCACTTGATTATTATTTTGGTCATTTGTTTTCTCCTCTTGCTGTTCTGCCAATTTAACTTGTGCCCACATCATTTTCTCTTTTAGCTTCCTACGCCTGGCCTCAATGTCATCTCCGCAAAATTTTGCGTACTTTAAAATCTCATCCACTGTCTTGCTTTGCCAACACAACATGTGCTGCTGTATCATCTGACTAATCTCTGGTTCCAAACCATATACAAACCGATCCACAAAATGTCCCATATCCTATTCTCAAAACCACTATACTTCTTAAACACTTGCAATAACCTTTCATAATATGCATGTACAGATTCATTTGGTTCTTGAGTTGTTCTATCTATTTTTACCCAGTCTGTTTCTTTAGAAGGAATTTTCCCTTTCAAATACGTAATCACTTGGTGATACTTTTTCATCACCTCCTCCGAGGGTGCTCCTGTCTTTGAGTCTCTAGCATACTCCTCATTAGGCCAATCAATTGTAATTTTACATTCGGTCCATAAATCAGCAGGTACCACTATATCAAATAGACCATCCAAATCCTTCAATAAAACTTTTGAAACCTTCACAAATCTCTCTACCTGTTTATACCATTCAACTGGTTTTTCTCTCAGCTTTGGAAAATCATTTGTAAATGACAAAATATCTTGTCTACTCCAAGGAACATGAACATATCCACCTCCAGGAACTTCTCTCATTGGACACAATTTTTCCACTTTGCTTGATTCTCTAACTGGAAATGCAGCTGCTGCTTCTCTCGCTTGTACTTCCTCTTTCTTTCTTATCCATCTAATTCTCCATTTATCAATGTCTCCCCATTTTCGTAAAATGCTCATTAATTCCTTTATCTGTAGTCTCTTTCCAGAAGCATTTGCACTTTCTAAATCTTTATCAGTAAAGTCCACTCAATATGGTTTCTGTAACAACTTTGATTTCCCTATGTCTATTCCAATCTCTGAAGCAACTTCAGTCAATCTCTCAAGAAATACTCTTGCTCTCCTGGTTATACTCTTACATAAATATAACAATTCCTCCTCATTATAAACATTCAATCTTTCTATGCCCACACATCCTGTCATCATCTCTTCCAATTCCACTTTCAATCTGCTGATGTCTAAAATCTTTGGTGGTGGATTTCGATTATCTATTTCCTGTGCCCATCTCTCTATTTCTTCAGGGGTAACTACTGTTGCACCTTCAGTTCTTATAGGTACTAAAGATCTCTTTTCTCTTAAATTCATAGGTATATTTCTCTTCGGAGTTTCAGTTGAAGATTCTACATTCGGGAGAATCATTAATGAAATAACTGACTCACTTTCGCTAACCTGATCATCTGTAATTATTATTTCTTTCCTAGGACTATTTAATGGAATTGTCACAGGTTGTGGTTTCTGGCAAATCTTTTTATCTCCATATAATGGGATTACCGGACCAATGGTCACTGGCACTGTCAAGGCTTCAGTATTCAAATTTAAATGACTTATCTTTTGAACTAGTTCTTCTCTAGTTTTGTTTAAAACTTCTCTCTCCTTATCCTGCAACACTCTGTTCTATGACGTATCATGTAAAATCTGTGGGGTTAATGGCATTCCCATTACTGGTGCACTTGGGGTAACCTTACTAGTTGCTTCTTGATACGGCGGTGGATTTTTAATTAAAATATCTTCCAACAACTCGCCATCTGATTCGCCATATCCTGCTGTATTCATGTGTTTCATTTTCTCCTTGCACTTTCCTCCAGACTGTTCCTCAGCCATTAACACTGGATATAAACCTTCTGATACCATAGCTCTCCTCCATTGTTTCATCTGCCCTTCGCGTGACTCATGCAAGTGTCTTGGAAAAAATCCTCTATATCTCCCACCTCTGCATTTCTCTTGTTCATATGACTCAGTCTCCCATTCCTCCAAATCCTCATATTGAGTTAACCTAGGTCTAGGTTCCAAATCATTCATTTTCAATCTCAAATTCTGAAGAATCCTCCCATTAAACGTACCACCGTTTGGAAAAGCTAGCACTCCATCATCCTTCGTATATTCTATCCAGTTTTCCAACCACACGCAAGTATGATATCCTCTTTCCATCATCATAAAAGATGATGGTGTTTTCGATGGCGGAATAGGAATTCCCTCTCTAGTCAATACAGGCTTATCTTTTACAAAGAAATTCTTAATTTTCTTTATAAATGACATCTTTCTTTTCTCTCCATACATCCTTGAGGAACGATGTAGAAAATTGTATTCTGCAAACCCTTGAAATCTTCTACCTGTACGCCTTGCACTAACAGTCAAATCAAAATCCCGCATACAATCTCTCTCTCCACCAATCCTAGCGCGGCATCTAACTAGCTATCCAATTAAATTAGGCTCACGCTCGTGATCTGACCAATGCCAGCGCGGCCTTTTCCTGAAGTCAGTTCTGCTCCTTACTACTGACCCCTCCTTTACAAGGCTGCTCCTGTCACACGCCCGCTGTTTCTACCAATCCCAGCGCGGCTCACTGTGACGTCAGTGCCACTCCGGCAACTGACCCTCCCTTCACAAGGTAATCCAAAAACGTATTTCTCGATATTTTCTTTAAAATTCTTTGTTATTAACGACATAAAAACATTCGCTACTCTGCCTGTTCCACTAAAGCAAAGGATAGTTTATTTCTTTCCACCGCGAGTAAAACCTTCCGCTTACTCTTCATACACTGCGAGTAAAACCCTTCCGCTTACCCTTCATTCAAGCTCCAGAGAACCTGCTACTCCTCCGGTATCACCCGTTTTGGGAAATTTGAGACCAAAATTTCACCAGCGAACTCCTTTTGCCATCAATCTAGCTTGGAAGAACCTGCTACTCCTTCAGGGTTATCCTTTCTAGGTGATATAAAGTTTCACCAGCGAACTCTTTGCTATCAATCACTCTCACTTTTACACAGAAAATGGTCCCTACTTTAACACTGCCAGCCCTACCTAGCTTCTCAGTGTTATTCCAACAGACGAGTAACCTCACTGCAGTGTGGTTTCTAGCGCCACCCGCTATTCCTTCCCCGGGAATTTTCCAGACAACATAAAACAAGGACGCTAACTTTTTTGTTAAAACATAAATCAATAATCTATACTTATCACCAAACTAGTCAATAATAACCATAACTCTGCTACCAGAAAACTGATCCAGCGGTGTACCAACAACAGATACTCCACTACCATATACTCACCTGGGCCCATATAACTTCTTCCAATAATACCAAGTAGACCGCTGGAGCTTGTAGTTTATAGATTTCATATTCAGGATTTAGTTATCTCTTCTTCCTAACTAAACCTTTCACTGATCAATTAGTTCTTTCCTCTGGTCAATGGACCATTAGTTGGAATTAGTTGATGGTGATAATTAACATAACTTATTAAACATTTCTTGATTAAAAATGAAATAATCACAGACTCGGGAAGTTAACTAAATTAATTGAGTGTGAACCATCGTAAAGTTTCAGTACAAACACCCTCATTCGCAAGAGTGTCAATTCAATCAATACTCAATAAGCAATAACAGTTCAGATGCGCACAATAACCATGCTCAGAAAGAAGAGGACAGGGAGAGAAGAACATCTATCAATACGATGAATTTATAATTACCAAGAATGGTGTGAAGATCAACCCTCTGGCCAAAGGGCTGGTAAGGGCCCCCCGGGATAGATCAGGAGACAAAGACTTCAGGACAGGAATCAGGACAGGATACTTCACCTCTCTAAATACCGACGACTGCGTCACACCCCTCTCTGACACTCTCTTCCTCCTTGTGGTTCTTCCGCGATCTTGTTTCTAACCCAATTAAGTTAAAATAGATGGTTCTGCATTCGATTTCTTCATCAGCGTCTCACAGCATCAGCACCACCCCCAGCACCAACAGCATCCCGAGCTCTGCTTCTGCTCCCGTGTCAGCTAATCTAACTAACTAAAACTACCTCAGTTATACCTTTCCATAACCATGTACCACCCATTAATGTTTCAATTTCATAAAATACTAACTCTGATTGGAAAGGCGAGGGGGGATGATCGTCACACCATGCTTACATTTCATTTATTTCATTGAACCATTGTTTTCAAACCCCTCCCCTCAAACTTTATTAAATCATTTCCTTTCCCATACATCTCCAAACTTTATTAATACAAAATGTTTCAATGTCATGAATAAAACTTCTTCATATGAACTCTTCACCCTCATGTTCCCAGGGCACATCTTCTCTGGCCTTGGACGCGTGACAAGTCCTTACTCAACTTTCCTTATTCTCTCTCTGGTCCGCATGTGCAGGGTCAAGTCAGTCAGCTCAATTGGACAAGTATGGAAGGCCCAAATGCGCACTAATAATAAAGTCAAAAGAAGAAATGTTATTCTCAAAAATAAATGGTTTCACTGTATACCACCAACCTCTACTCTAACCCACTTTAATTATTATTACCCTTTCTGCATTTGCGTTAGTATAAAACTTATTTTCTATTTCAGCCAAGCAGGTGCCATGCATGTGAGCTTTCAAGCTGCCATTTTAAAATCGTTTGCGCAGGCGCAAGAATTTCCCTCCAAGCATTAAAACGTCATACTACGTAGATGCAGTAGACGCATGCGCAGTAAAGATCCCTTGTTAGGGTGCGTTTTAGGATTGCTTCCGAGCAAGTCTCATTTACGAGTCCTTGCTCCATCAGTGGGGTCCCTTATTAAGGCGAGAAATTAAATTCCATAACAATGTCAAAAAATTCTTCATGTAAATCTTTCTCTTTATTTCACCCATCTTTATCTTTTCTAAAATCAAGAGACATAAACACACTCCTAAACAATGCCTCTCCTACGAGTGTTGATGTTGAATTTTCGTCAAAACTGCTGTGCCTTTGGTACAACTACCAGCACCTCTTATCACTGGCTTCACATCAGTCAACTGGAGTCTGCATGTGAGGCCCTACCCTGGATATGAACTACTGTTTAAATGTCTTCCAGCTAGAGTCCACCGTTTTTGGCCCAATACCAATAGTGTTGCTCTGCTGTGAAGCTATTCCTTCCTGTGTGTTAATTGTCGTCCTGATGCTACTAACGGCTCGCTGCTTACATCGTCTGCATCCTGGTGTTCCCTAGCTTGGGATGGTCTGCACAGCATTATCAGGTAACCATTTGCCAAACAGAGAGGGGGTCAGGCAATATTTCAGATATTCTGTATGAAATCTCTTGCACTATTTTTGTTTAATCACATCCCGGACAGCTGGCTTTTATGTCAATGATAATAGATAGTGATGCACTGGCATACAGCAGCATAAGGCCTGTGATTCCGGAGAGATAATCACAGCCTCTCTCATTCTCTCTCTCTCTCACACACACACCCATACACTCTCACTCTTTCTCTCTCTCCCTCTCTCTCATTGTCTCTCTCTCTCTCTCTCTCTCTCTCTCTCTCTCTCTCTCTGTCTGCCCAAATCTCCCTTGTTCCCCAAGGGGAGACTGTGTTGACTGTAGTAAGAGTTACTAATGTCTTGTTATCTGGTCTTCATATAGAGGAGGATTATCGTCGGAGCTCACGTCACTGCTCTCCCGTTGTTTACTTGACATAAGGTTCACATAATTTTGCTTTAGTTAGTGTTCTCATGCGCCTGTTCTAGTCTTGTGTGGGGATTTCCTTTCTTTGGCTCAATATTAAAGCAGATTTTTTTCCAGGCAGCGTGTCTCTGCCTTCTCTTCTAATACCTTAATAAATTCACAGCCTTGTGAAACTGGACCATGGGTTTTGGAAATAAACAACAGAATCCAATCTCATTCTTGGGAAAACCCTGTCATGTAGCCCCTTCTAATCCGTAGGACCTGCACGTTTTTTGGACAACATAAACTTTGGGTGAGGTGCTTAGACTAATTCCATGCACCCCCACAGGATATGTTGGCCTAGAGACCAGCTAGCTCACAGTGCCACCATTATACCGCCTAACCCAAATAGGGAGCAAATGGTTCCTGGCAACCACTGAACATGACAACCCTGACCCCTCAGGGATCGTGGTAACAGATCTAGAACCTTCTCGCTAAGTCACTCGTGCACTCTTGTTCTCAGAGAAATATACAGAGAATACACAATGGGACGTTTTCAATATATTTATTAAACCAACGTTATTCTTGTATTGAATGCATCTGCTATGATAATCAGTAGACAGAAGCAGATGAAAGTGATTACAAGCACCAAAAGAGTAAATAGCAGATAGAGCTCCGCCATGGAGCTGACAGAGTATATATGCAGGCAGAAAATACAGGGTAGTAATGAGGCGTACTCCTACTATGCAGTCCCTACCTGCAGTATATGTAGGTGTGTAGCCAAGAATCCCCCCACGGGATGATTCAACCCCATTACCTGGCGGGATAGAATGTAGGACCACGTCCTGGTCATGAACTGGACACCCCTCATGGAGATATCAGACAGCTGCTTCGTAAAGGTTCAGCATGCAGGGACCCTCGGTGTCAGCTGAAGTGCCTCTTCTGCTAACTCCCGGAAATGCTTCTTTATTTATCATAAAAAGCATCCTTGCAAAGTATACCCAGATTAGCATTGTTGTGGATATGCAGATAGCCCTGTCGCCCCATGGAGGAAGATAGAATGACATTTGTGCATCGTGTGTAAAGGCCTTGTACTCAGTGTTCGAGGCTTCATGATAATGTTTTATGAAGCCAGATGTATAAACAAAGCAGTTTCAGAGAAACAAATTCAACATTGCTATGCACGTGAATATGTGCAAAAGGTTGCAGAAATTATGTTATTGCGCAGAAAAGAGGACAATGTAAGAAAAGTGTGCAGCGTTGCTACATGGGTCTAACTCGGGTACATAACAGGCCATCACTGGAATCACTGCCCACCCGCCACTCCAATGTATACCACTTCGAGAGAAGATGTGGTGCAGTGGTTAAATGGCCATCTGTGGTACTAGGTCACATTGTTCTAGCGCCACCGTCCACACAGGAACACACTCTATGATGTTGAACAAATCATTATATCTCTTTGTCCAGAAGTCCCCTTGCAAGTGCTTATATCGAATGTTTGTGCTGTATAAAAGTCCATATTTGTACCTTTTTCCCTATAAAGGCCACTCAGCTACATGGATGCCTCAATGCAAGCAGAGTTGGAATAGATCTTTCTGGGAGGAATGTCATTTTAGGGTTAACATGTTTTATTTAGCTCATCCTAAATGTTCTATTCGTTACAGGAGGCTGTGGGAGTACTGACCAGGGTATTTTCAGGGAGCTTCATAATACAATAAATCTAGGGAGAGGGTATATGGCCAACATCACAATGTAGGTGATTGCAACCACTTAGGGGCCTGAACTGTTTGTCTTGCTTATAAAGTTTATTAACGCAAGCTTTTACTTGAATAATTTATGCGGTCAGTTGCAGCAGCAAGGTGTGCTTCAGATAGGTCTACATCAATGGTTGAATTAGCCAAGCAAGAGACCAATGATAACCCTGAGGCAACTGATTTAGAGAGAAGGTTGATATTCCTGTTCAATAGGCAAGAGCAGAATTTCATTTGTGTCTTTACTGCTCTCTTTTTGTCCCTTTCCTTGAAGCCTAAACTTTGTCTAGATTTTCTATGGATGTCCATGGATAATTATTTTATAATCTAAGGTTTCAGATATTAGGAACTCAAGTTCAGCAATTGAGGGTATTGGTAATAAATCGCCCCACCGTTTCCTGAGATAGATGATACTTCCTTGGAGAGTAGTAGTAATCCAACACAAGGTTTGAGTCAATACACCGATCAGGAACCAAGGGCAGATATCATACATGCCAATCTACCTTACTCAAGCCGGAGACTCTCAGGGGCATGTTTACAAGCCCCCAGGGCAGTGCTTAATTTTTAAAAAAGAAGTGCCAGGGCCCTCGTCAGGAGGCCAAAGCAGCTTGCATTGCACATTGCCCCTACCAGCACAAACACTAACCATCTCACTCCTTAAAGTGTGATAGTACAGACTATTCCAGGCCACTAAAAGCTATAGTATTGGCTCAGGCAGCAGGTATTTGTCATTTTAAATGCTTATTAAATAGCTGTTCTTGTGCTCATTTCAAAAGTAGCAAGCAGCCACCAAGTGGCCGACTTCCATAAGAGATGGTGTTGACTATTAAGTGCCGGTGCTCAGCACCGGAAACCACCGGCACAAATTAAGCAGTGCCCTAGTGCCACTGGAGCATCACTATTTTTGACGCTTTGGTGGCGCTCTATGAAAGCCCATAAGTCACTTTGCATGGCTTAACACAGCCTAAATATGACCCTCTGCACAAAAACAATCATTAATGGCATTTTGCTCTTTCTATGTGTACTGCGGAATGCTGCACACAGGAAAAGCAAAATTGAGGAAAAATAAAAGTATTTCCCTTTGTTGCGCTAATCTAACGCCTACTTTTGCACGGCATTCGTTTTTGGCGCTGCCTCAGATTTACTCTTCCTTGTAAAATTCAGGCAGCGTCAAAAAGCAATGGGTGTTGCAGTGGAACGCCCACAGCAACGCCCATTGCGCGCCCCTTCTATGCAGATACCTGCGTGAAAACGTGCGATGTTTACAATGCGGCGTTAAGCCTGCAAAGTGGCTTAGCTCCGCTTTGTAAATATGGTTCAGGGCACTGCGGCACCGGAACGTCAAAAAAAGTGATGTTCAGCGGAGCAATCCCCTTGTACATATGCCCCTTAGTGAGGAATAACTGGTAGAGTATTGTCAACAGAACATAGGAGGAATAGAAAAAATCCTCTAATAAGGTGTGCTAGCCTCCCAATTAGTTGAGCAGAGCAGGGGTTCTGAGTGAGGATATGTAGGAAGGTAGGATCTTTCCACATGGTTACCCCCACTTTTTGCCTGGTGTTGTTATGGTTTCTGGCTAGTCTGACTGGGATCCTGCCAACCAGGACCCGTCTCTGTGCTTTCTCCCCTAAATTGATTATGGTAAGTACTTAGATACATCCCAGATTGGATACTGGTGTACCCTTATAAGTCCCTAGTATATGGTACTGAGGTGCCAAGGGCATAGGTACACCAGGGGTCCCCCGTGGGCTGAAGCATGTGTTATGCCACACACGGGAGACCACTCAAACTGTAACTACAGGCCTGCCAATGCAGCCTGTGTAAGCTGGTGTTAGCACCACTTATGACAGATATAGGTTTCCCTATATCTAAGGTCACTGCACTTAAAACCTATAAGTCGCCCCTAAAGCAGGCCTTTTCAATCCTGAAGGCAGGGTGCTCCGTTCCTAAGTGTGAGGGTTCCCCTGCATGAGCGGGACACCCCTACAACCTTCAGAATCCATTCTCCCAGGTTGTAAGTTCAACAGCCACTACGATACATAGAGTGGCCATGCGTCATTACGTGATGACCATCTCTAAACTGGCTGTAACAAACCCTGTCATGTTTGGTATCAAACATGTTGGAATCATACCCTCACACCATAAAGGGTGTGGGAGGTATGATTCCATGCACTGTAAAGCTCCTCCGGGAGACCCTCAGTGCTCCCGGTACCAGTCTTCTAGACCCAGACAGCACAACATGGCTGCTGCCGACCAGAGACATGATTCTGCCCTTCTGCTGCTGAGCCAACCTCAAGCAGGAGAAGGCAGAACAATAGGTATCCTGTCACAGGGAGGTGTGACCACCTCCCAGACAGGGTTTAGTGTATTGGGGTCGGGTGGGGGCGCTTGCCAGCGCCACTCAGTCTGCCTGAGGGGCACATTTGGTGCCCTCCTTGCATAGTCCAGTTCAAACCAGCTCAGGGAGCTGTTGGCTCCCGCTCTGGCGTGAAAGTGGACAAAGGACATGGGAGTATCCTCCCCACTGTCCAACCCCTCCCCTGGGAGGGAACCCTGAATCGTCCCAACCCTTTCCTTAGGGTACTTAAGGGCTTACCTGTAGGTGGGTCCCTAGATTCGTCGTGGGATTCGATTCAGCTCCAACTCCACTTCAACTTTGACTGTCTGGACATCCTGGCCGAGTCGTGCTGACCGTGCCAGACTGATCGCATCGTCCTTTGCTTTGGGACTGAGACTGCAACTGAGAAGACTCTGTCTGCTCCTGATCTCGTCGTCCTGCAACCCACTGCACCATCAGTGTCCGTGCTTCATAAAGGTTCCGTCCTGAGCCTGTGGACATCTAAAGACATCCAAAGGAATCTCCCTTGGAGTGAAGGAGTCACTCACCTGCATTCCCAGGCACTGTAGCAAGATCGTCCGGTCTGCCAAACCTGGGCTTCCCCGGATTCCAAAAGGCTCAGCAACACAAGTGGTGGTTCTGCATTTCCTCAAGGCCTGAGTTGTCCTCTCATCGAGTTGAGACCAGAATCCCTCATAGAACGCCCTGCAACCGAAACCCTGAGCACCGTGTCATTGTACTGCTTATTCACGTGGTAACTGCTACGGTTACCTCGACCGACTTGTATCAATAGAGTCGGACACATCGAAAAAGTTCTGTCGACGAGTCTATCCCAGCTATAACTGACCCGTGCAGACGCAGTTGGTTGGACGAACGGACTGAGCTACTGAGTCGGTGTACCCGTACTTGAAGCCTCTTCATCAACTGACCTGCTTCACTGAACTTGAGAGGCCTTCGTCTTCTCTGCCTCCCGGACATCACGGTGTGGCATAGACTCTGTCCCCTCTGCTTTCAGGTACTGTTCGACACGAACCCGTGTTCCAACAGAGTCTTTCATCCTTCTTCAACAGCGGCCTCGTCCCAAAGTCCTCGATTGTGCTCGACAGTGGTTGTAGGTATCCTGATTCCAAGGGTGGGGTAGCTCTCTAATCTTCTGTCTTCCATGGGGTGTCCTCAGGGTCCACTGGGAAGGGACCTTCTTCTTTAAGATTGCAACCGCAACTTACCCATTGACTTGTATTGAGCCCGCCATTGTGTTCCTACTCTGCACACGGCCTCTGTGGGGTACCTGGCTACTTACCTCAGGTGGCTCCTTGGGTCCCCGGCACTTCTACGTCTTCTGGGTATAGTCTTTACTTGAGTTGTGGTTCGCATACCACTATTTTGGTATATGGTTTGGTTTCCACCTGGTGACCACTGTGTAATTGTGCTTCTTACCTGTTTTATTGCAAAGTATTGTGTGCATTGTGTATATCTCCAGGAAGGAGACATCTGTACGTGTTAGTGAGTGTCTTATAATAAAAACGTATTTTTTATAAATACACTGTGTGGTTCTTTTTCACTTAATCTATATCAATGAGATTATGTACTGGGAAAACAAGCTGCTTTACACTCCTTCTGGACTAAGCCTGAAGGCTGCACTCCACAGCTACGACTTAGAGGGCTTTCTAAGGTTGTCTAAGACCACTAAAATCACCATAAGGGTTGTCTGGATTGGTGCAGGATGCCCACTTACATAAGTGTGCACCATATACCAAGCCAGCTTCTCACATTGGTGGCAGCGATGGGATTCAAGCCGGCATTGTTTTACCAGATAATCTTGGTGTGGATTAATTGAAAAAAAAATCACTAATATTAGGCACATATAATACAGCTTAGAATAAGTAAGTTCTACTGAACTTAGGGTTGGGTGGTTAAGAGTCTAGCACAACCCTTTCGCCAGCCTCAGAGTTTAGTTCCCACTAGGTTAGGTAGGTGCAACACCACACTACACCTAGTATGTCTTCAGTAGGAGAAGCCAGTGGCTCTCTGCCTTCTAGATAGAGTGGCTTCACGTTCCAGGAACTGAGAGCCCTGTGTTCCTCTAGGAAACATAAGACAGGGAAGGGCCCGAGTGCTCAACACCTCTTAGAGGTGCCACTGCAAGATGACCTCCAGAAAGCTGGTGGATCAGAGGAGCAGGACCGAGTGGGTGGGCAAGGTACAGAAGAAGAGTCAGGAGGGAACCCCCTCTTTGACTTAGATTCTGACCCTAACCAGGAGGAGTCTGATGACTCCCCCTGGAGAACTCAGATTCCCCCAGAGGATAGTGCAGATGGCACAGAGGGTGTCCCTAGAAGTAGATCCCCCTTTATTCTACCTGGGAGGGTACAGGGTAGGCAAAGGAGGATTAGTTCTTCCTCTACAGAGTCCATTGCCTCTGAAACTTCTGTAGGAACATCCATCTCTAACAAGAGGGATGACTCCATACATAGGGAATACCAAAGGATCCGCCTGGAGAAACTGACACTCAGGCAGGATCAGTATGTCCTTGACAAGGAGTCCCTGGAAGTACAGAAGGCTAGGAAAAATGTGGGACTAGAGTCCCATGGTGGCAGCCCTAGTGTCCCTAGGATCAGGGAACTCTCCTTTGACACTCGAAAACTGAGCAGGCTAGTCCCTCCTTACCAGGAGGGTGATGACATCCACAAATGGATCACTGCTTTAGAGAGGGCCTGTAAAGTACAGAAGGTCCCTCAAGGGCAGTGGCAGCAAACATGTGGCTCTCCTTTGCTAACAAAGGAAGAGATAAGCTACTCACTGTTAGAGAAGAGGATGCAGACAATTACTCAGTACTGAAGAGTGCTCTCATAGATGGGTTTGGCTTAACCACTGAACAGTATAGGGTTAAGTTCAGAGACACCCAGAAGGCACACACCCAGGACTGGGTAGATTTTATAGACAGCGCTATCAAGGCTCTGGAAGGCTGGCTTCATGGAAGCAAGGTACAGGACTATGAAGGATTGTACAATCTGATCATGAGGGAGCACATCCTTAATAACTGTCAGAACCAATTACTGCACCAGTACCTGGTGGACTCTGAGCTGACCTCTCACCAAGAACTGGGAAAGAAGGCAGACAAATGGGTCCGCACCAGGGTCCAGCAGAAGAATCAGGGTGATGGTGGTGGTGACCAGACGAAAGATACTTCGAAAACCCAAGAGAAAAGGTGGGGATAAGTCTAAAGAGAAATCCTCTCAAGGTCCCCAAATGTCTTCCTCTGGGGGTGGGTCCCAAACTCCTTTTCCCTTGGAAAGAAACCTTATTACTATGTTTGCAAAAAGCAAGGCCACAATGAATATGACTCTAGTTGCCCCAAGGCCAACAATAAGGATACTGCTGCTACTACTACTACTACTACAACACCGCCTAGTGCCCCAAGTAGAAGTCCCCCAGGTGGTAGTAGCACACCCAAAAGTTTAGTTGGGTTCTCATGGGGTACTGAGGTGGATACTGGCCTAACCAGATCCCCCACACAGGCAACCTTAGTCTGTGATGGTGGCATGGGGTTTGCCACTTTTACTGTAAGTCCCAATACCTTGGGCAAGTACATACAGGAGCCTCTGATTACTGGTCAGAAAGCTGTAGCCTGTAGGGACACAGGGGCTAGTGTCACCATGGTGACAGGAAAACTAGTGTCCCCACTTCAGCTTTCAACTGGGTACATGTACCAGGTGACCAACACTGATGGTGTTAGGACAGATCATCCCATGGCCATAGTCAATCTCAGCTGGGGAGGGGTCACTGGCCCTAAAAGGGTTGCAGTGTCTCAAAGCTTGCCTGTAGATTGCCTCTTGGGCAATGATTTGGAAACTTCAGCCTGGGCTGAAGTAGAACTGAAGGCCCCTCTAGAGATGTTAGGCCTCCCTGAACCGGGTGGTGTGACCCTTAGGGCCCCAATCCAACCACAGGGAAATTCAAGAGCAGTGGAGCCTGAAAGAATGGCCCATTCTGCTCCAACAGAGAGCAAAGGGGAGGAAGAAAAGTCTTTTCCCCCACAGACTTTAGGTGAGGGTCAGCCTCCTCAGGGAGCTGATCCTATCCCTTGTGAAGAAACTGCCCCATAGGAGGTCAGGCCTGTCCTGGCAGGGCCACTGAGGGCAGGCAGACCTTCCAAGGAGGTACCCAGTCTGGAGCAGGTATCCAGCCCCTCTCTACCAGGCCTCAGTCAGCCTAGGGCTGCAGAGGCCAGGGATGTCAGTGGGCCCCACAGGGCCCACTACCAAGAGGAATTCCCTCATCCACAGATTAGGGGCCCCCAGCCTAGTAGTACTAGCCAGGTGGATAATCCTCAGCAATCTGAGGTATCCTTCTTACACTTAGCAAGTGACATCCCGGAAATGGACTCTGTTGGGCAAAGGAAAACCTGGGGCAAGGCTGTCCCAAACCTTCACTGGCCCTCCATTGGTCCAACCAAACAGGATCAATCAAAAGCTTTAAGCAACCAAAGGTTGACCCCTAGGGATAAGTACAGGTCAGTCATAGAGAGTAAGGCCTCTTTTGTGACCAGTGTTCTGAGGAAGTTGAGACCAACCCTGTTAGGGCCACACTTCCTTAATCAGACACCCCACAAGCCTCTCTTTTGGCTCAAACAGCTGACAGGTAGACACCCCAAAAGTTTGAGAGGATCCAAACCCCTACAGGGGAGGAACTTCTCAGTGGACCATAAGATAGGGAGCATCAATGCTAGTGCAGAACCTTCCTTATATGGCCACTTAGGAAATAAAGACTCAACTGGGCAAGGTTAGCCTTATCTACTTTCGTTTGGGGGGGTTATGTAGGAAGGTAGGATATTAATGCATGGTTACCCCCACTTTTTGCCTGGTGTTGTTATGGTTTCTGACTAGTCTGACTGGGATCCTGCTAACCAGGACCCCAGTCTCTGTGCTTTCTCCCCTAAATTGGTTATGGAAAGTACTTAGGTACATCCCAGATTGGATACTGGTGTACCCTTATAAGTCCCTAGTATACGGTACTGAGGTGCCAAGGGCATAGGTACACCATGGGCATGTGCATGTGTTATGCCACCCACGGGAGACCACTCAAACTGTAACTACAGGCCTGCCATTGCAGCCTGTGTAAGCTGGTGTTAGCACCACTTACGACAGATATAGGTTTCCCTATATCTAAGGTCACTGCACTTAAAACCTATAAGTCATCCCTAAAGCAGGCCTTTTCAATCCTGAAGGCAGGGTGTTCGGTTCTAAGTGTAAGGGTACCCCTGCATGAGCGGGACATCCCTACAACCTTCGGTGTCCATTTTTTCGGGTTGTAAGTGCCACAGCCACTACGATACATAGAGTGGCCATGCGTCATTACGTGATGACCATCTCTAAACTGTCTGTAACGAACCCTGTCATGTTTAGTATCAAACATGTTGGAATCATACCCTCACACCGTAAAGTGTGTGGGAGGTATGATTCCATGCACTGTAAAAATCCTCCAGGAGGCCCTCAGTGCTCCCAGTACCAGTCTTCTTGCCCCGGAGAGCACAACATGGATGGCTGCTGCCGACAAGAGACATGATTCTGCCCTCCTGCTGCTGAGCAAAGCTCAAGCAGAGGAAGGCAGAACAATAGGTATCCTGTCACAGGGACGTGTGACCACCTCCCGGGCAGGGTTTAGTGTATTGGGGCTGGGTGGGGGTGCATGCCAGTGCCACTCAGTCTGCTTGAGGGGCATATTTGGTGCCCTCCTTGCATAGTCCAGTTCAAACCAGCTCAGGGAGCCGTTGGCTTCCGCTCTGGCGCGAAAGTGGACAAAAGACAAGGGAGTATCCTCCCCATTGTCCAGCCCCTCCCCTGGGAGGGAATCCTAAATCATCCCAACCCTTTCCTTAGGATACTTAAGGGCTTACCTGTAGGTGGGTCCCTAGATTCTTTGTGGGATTCGATTCAGCTCCATCTTGAAGGAAGTGGCCCGATTAGGGTCACCCGGGTCACTCGCGACCACCTCTCAGCCTTCCATACCAAATGAAGAGTTGGTCAGACAGTAGAGAATTTAAACCAATATCTGTTTATTTAGGTACACTCAGAGTGGAGCCCAGTCTGCCCAGTCGCTTAGGAGTGCTGCAGAGGGACTGACTTCAGCAAGCATAAAAATACATTATGTACATTTCAGAACCAATGAAGGCACGCCCACTGTGGAATTTTCCAAGCAGATGCAGCAAAACAGTGAAGTACAGAAAATAAGTTTTGATTCTGAGGCCGGGTAAACACTATCTATTACTCAAGGTCGCTCTGCCCGTGCCTGCCACTAAACAAGTGGAAGAAGGCCTCTATCTAGAGGGAAAGGTATGTGCTAATAAGAACAGTGTATTCATTAGTGAAGCAAAACTTAGCATTGGAGAAACACAACTCAACAGAGGCCTTGTCTCGGAAATAGCGAAGATTAAGTTTCGATTATAACTCAAAATGGCGCCGACAAAAGAAAATGGCGCAGCGAATGCAAACATACATAGAACAATGCGCAAACATGAATTTTTCTATTCTAACAGACCCTCCTTTTAACATGAGCTAAACATGTTCTAGTAATAGCAAAGAGCATATAAATCAATGAAACAGAAAGTCATAGGTAAACTTCTTAGGAGCACTCCATGTTGTCAACATCAGGAAGAGAGACCATAATGAGGGAAGAAGTCTCGAAAATGCCCTCATCTAGCTGCATGAGGTCATCGATCTCCTTTTGAACCATAATAGCAGCATTGGTGTCATGAATCGATATTTTCCTCTTAGGAGTGAGAAGAGAGGTGCTATAAGAACAACAGAAGGGAAGGCATTGAACAAGGACACAGCAAGAGACCAAAATCACAATGAAATAAATCACCTTTTCAAGGATCCAACCCCAGCTGCCAAAAAGAGACCAACTCCAGTTCCCACTTTCCATTCCTTTAACATTTTCTAGGATGTCTAAAATGTGTTTGGTAATATTCTTTTCCATATTTGTGATCCCGACTACACACTGGTCTCCTACTACCACGCACACACCACCACTCTTAGCTAGGATGAAATTGACTGCATATCTAGTCTGCTCGGAATATATTCGCATACTTTCCAATTGGGTGGTGATGTCACGCAAAGCTGCTACTGTGGAGTTAGACAATATTTGCAGCTTACATCCAAAATATTCTCTAGCTTTCTCACCCCAGGCCATAGCAGTTCCACCAAATGTAATTATGGAGGAAAGAATGTATCCAAAAGTAATACCATTACTATAATTATTGACTTCGAGATCTGTCACTCCTTCACAGAATTCTTTGGTCAATGTCCTTTTAACCCATCTTACTTTAGGCTTCGCATGTTTGCAAGGTACACCCAAAGGCAGTACCATCCCAAGTGCCACATCATCCATACCATTATGGACATTCAAATAAGTACCATTAGACAAAAAGAAAAACCCTGGGTGTGCATACACCGGGCTATTATAATCTACTGCAGAATACCTGGAATTCCTCCAAAAGGTACTGGGGTCCTTTGGATTTACCAAAGAGTACATGCCCTTACGAAATACTATCCCTGAACAATTGACATACAATATAGTGTCAGTAAAATTGATAATTGGACAACAAGCAGGGTAATAACCAGCATCTTGGGGAACTGTCAATTCCTTATACTGGTAACCCACCAGAGTTACATTCTGTTTTTCCATATAGAAGTTGTCGCAATAAGTTTTATTGTCACACCCCGGATAACCCATGCCTCGTGGCTTTCTATGATATAGACAAGGACCTGGATAGCCAAACCCAGATAGTCCTTGAACTTCTACGAAGTCACTGGGCAGAGTATAGGTATAATTGACAATTGACAATGGATATGCTGTCCAGAGACTAGTGACAGATTCAGTGGGGTAACAAGCAGTCCCTTCTCGAAAGAACCTCTTGTGTGTATCTAGAAACACATTGCTTGGGGCAGTCCTTTTCTTTCGGACTTGAGGAACAGCCTTATCCTTACTATGTAAAGATACACTTTGATCACTTTCCAAAATCCATGATAACCCACATAACATGATTAATAGCAAAATCACAAGAGCAATACATGTTAACTTTTGTTTACGGGTCAACACTGCATTGTGCTGGGCAACAAGAATCACTGGCTGCTCTTCCTCAGCAACCATTCTACCAAAGGGATGCATAACGAATGATGAAATGGGGACAAAATACAAGGAAATATGCAAGTTCCCAGTGTCCGTCAGAGTCTCACTGGTACAGGCTCCTATTGTCCATCAATACGTTGGCGCTCTTGAGTACCGGCGGTGGAGCTTGCTCTGTCCTAAGCTCGTATCCCATGTCGACAAGGATAATATACCCCCAAGGGATACTTTGATCTATCCTGTCCAATGTTCAAACAGTGCACAAAACTCATCACCCGAAACTAACTCCGTTGGTACTATAGCAAAGTACGTCCTGACTTACACAGTCCATCCCTAACTAATCTTTCTTCTCTTTTGGTGCACTGTCCCCCAGCCAAGGGCGCAAACTGTACCTAGTGGCCCCAGGCACAGAGTGGTCGATGAACAGGGGCTCCTGGATAGCTCGTACTTCCGGAGGAACTGCTGCATTCAACACGTCATCGTTTTCCTTGTCTGTTCGTGTCCAGGTCAGTTTGGCATCACTGAGGGGACAAACTGAGGTACCGTCTCACACTCAGAGTCCCCTACTCCATCCTTCACCCACTGGTCGTAGGGCAGGGGCAAAGGAATCCTGCGACAATGAGTCGCGTGAATCCAGTTCTTACGGCCAGCGACTTTTACTGCGGTGCGCGTTGCTAGCAGGACATTTTCCGGCCCCTTCCAACGCGGCTCCAAACTTTCCTTCCTTCGAAAGTTTTCAATCAAAACAAAATCGCCAGGCTGAATGTCGTGCCTGGGCCCCTCTGGTGCAGCTGGCAGGGTATCCCAGACCTGTTGTTGAATAGAACGCAAACTTTCTGTTAACTGGCCAAGATAATCAAGCAACAATGGGTACTCAATATCAGAAAAACGCAGAGGTTGCGGGTCGCCCCAGACATTTGTCGGGCACCCGAACACGACCTCATACGGTGACAATCCTGCCTAGAATGTGCTGTCGTTCTTGTTGACAAAAAAGCTAACGGTAATGCATCTGGCCACTTTAACCCTGTGGTCTCCTGAATTTTTGCCAGTTTGAGCTTGAGAGTACCATTGTACTTCTCAACCAAACCTGCTGACTGTGGATGATTGGCAGCATGGAACTTTTGCTTTATGTGCAAACCATCACAAATCAATTGGATCACTTTTGCATTAAAATGACCTCCGTTATCACTCCAAATCAATCGGGACAAGCCGAAACGAGGAAAGAACTCCTTCAGGAGTACCTTTGCAGTCGTAATGGCTGTATTGTGTTTAGTGGGATAAGCCTCAACCCATTTACTAAATGCACAGACAACCACCAAAACATACTTCAAATTATTGCATCCCTCTAGTTCAATATAGTCATTTGAAGGACTTCAAAAGGAAAAGTGGGCGGTGAAAATTACCAGGCGGTGTAGGGGTACCCTTTCCAGGATTGTGCATCATGCACACCATACAGTACTTCACTAAATGTGCAGCTGTCTTAGGGATATTGTCATTCTGCCATACAGGGTCCAACAACTTGCAAATACCCTTAGCACTAATATGGGCTGGACCATGGGCCATCGTAACCACAGGGAGAACATATGCATCGGGCAACATCCATCTCTGCTTCCCTGACTTATCAATCCAACATCCCTCATCGTTCAATTGTGCTGTACTTTCCTGCCACACTGCTAACTCTTCTACTGTGGCTTCGCTTTGTATCTCTTTTACATTCTCAAGGGTGTCCTCGAACATGACAACCTCAGGCACCCACCTAGCCGGACCTGCTACAAACATTCTTTTCATCTTTGTCCGAGCCGTTTCCTTAGCTGTCTGATCTGCAAAAACATTTCCCCTACCTACATCATCGATGACCTTCCGGTGGGCGCTACACTTCACTAGGGCGAATTTCTTGGGGAGCGTTAAAGCGGACAAAAGCCTCAATATAAGGTGCCCATGCTGGATTCTGGTGCCATGGGAAGTAAGGATCCCTCTCTCAGCCCAGAGTCGCCCAAAATTATGCGCGACCCCAAAGGCATACTGGCTGTCAGTATAGATATTGACAACCAGTCCCTCACTCAATTCGCAAGCTCGAATAAGGGCAGCAAGCTCAGCAGCTTGAGCCGACTGATAAGGGACTTGTGATGTCTCTACTACTGTACGCAGTGTGGTAATAGCATAAGTCGCAGTTGTAGTGCCATCTGGTAATTTGAAACAAGAGCCATCAACATATAGTTCCCCTTGTGGGTCAGATAAGGGAACGTCAGTCAAGTCTACCCGTCCTTTGGTCTTTTCTTCCGTCTGGAAGATACAGTCATGTTTCTCGACTTCATCACTCTCGGAAGGGAGGGGTAGTAACGTGGCTGGATTCAGAGTAGCACATCTTTTGATCGTGATATGTTTAGCAAACAATGTCAATTCATAGCCAGTAAGACGTGCACTGGTGAGGTGCTGTGTCTTTGTCTTATTCAGAAGTGTATCCACAGCATGGGGTACCATGACTGTGAGGTCAGTATCCAGTACAAGTTCAGCCGATTGTCTGATCGAAGTGGCCACGGCCGCGACTGCTCTTAGACAACTTGGGAGGGCTCTCGCGACTGGACCAAGGACAGCAGAGAAATAAGCACACGGCCGTTGCTTATCTCCAAATTTTTGTGTTAGGACACAAAGCGCACAACAAGCCATCTCAAGCACCTACAACACAAACGGTTTGCCGTAATTAGGGGTGCCAAGTACTGGAGCAGAACAAAGCGCAGTTTTCAATTGCTCAAAAGACTTCTGACTTTCAGGCATCCAAGGCAAAGGCTCATGCACTTCTTTCGTTGGTAAGGCAAGCAAGGGTTTGATTAGTAGGGAGTAGGGAGTAGGGAGTAGATAGGTATCCACTGCCGACAATAGGAAGTGATACCTATAAAAGCGCGCACATCTTTCTGAGTCTGTGGAATAGGCATTTTAACAATGGTGCTGATGCGCTCAGGGGTCAACCTCCTACCTAAGTAGGTGACCACACTGTAAATGGGATTACGACCCCACTGCACAGCCTGATTAGCTACTACCTTCTTCTCCTCATCCCCCACCGCAGACCGTACAAAAGGGCCCATATGCTCATTCAATTTTGTCAAATCTCTATCCTCAAATCAATGTGTTGGCGTCTCAGCACCCAATAATGCTGGGAAATGAACCATCAAAGATGGAGAAGCAACAGAAGCACCAAGTAGGATTGTCGGAGGCGGGTGCACCACAGGAGAAAGAGCTGGAGACAGGGATGCCGAGACAATAGATGTGATAGGGGTGCTAACAGTCACAGTTGCCACAGACGGCGAAGGCAAAGAAGGAGGAGGAGGAGCCGAAGCCACAGCCGTCGAGGCGACAGCAGTAGATACAGGGACAGTGGGAACAGCTGTAACAGGCGGCTGTGATGGCACAGGGACAGTGGGATATATCCTTTGCGGAGCATATGGGGCGGGGGTGGGGTGTCTAACAATTCTTCCACAAAAGTATCAGTTTCCTCCTGGGCCATATACGATTTATCAACATGCAATCGAAATCTCCTATCTTCACATTCAACTCCCTTCTCCTGTTTTTCTCTATCATATGCTACAGCTTTCTGAGTCAGCGTCGGCATCTTCCCTTTCCGTGCCTCTTTCTCCGTCTTCAATCGTCTCTACCTACGTTCTGAGGGAATCAAACATAGACTGTCTACTTCGTCTCTTGAACAACTGTTCCTGTAAATACCTAATATTTTGTTCATCGAAAGTGCCCGTCAACGGCCACTGCAACTCGGCATTGTCCCTCGTATATTTGTGCCATAATGTACTAAACATAATAGGGCCAAGACCATGCTTCACATACATATCAAAATTAGGGGTGCCTTCTGGAGGCGCCGGCTGAGCTTCTTCCAATCGAGCATCTGCAGAACAACAGCAACAGCACAATGAAAACAGTTTATTATACCAGGCATTCTCAAAAGGAAACAAGTTCACTATTTATGCCTGGCAAAGCAATTGCAAATACTTTTATGCCAAAGGCGGTCCTCAGACCGTACCAAATTCAAACCAAAATGGTACCATATCCACAAAGAACCAAAACAAACTCACCTGATATATGCAGGTCAAGCGAACTAATTCTCCACTGCCGACTCTTCAGACCAAACGGTCAGATCCAAGGGTTTTGCCGTTTAGGACTCCAGTCGGGATGACCGCTGGGTGAGGCACCGTCCGGCAGGACGGAAGGGGCAGCTGCGAGTAATCAATGCTCCTCATACAGGGATCCCTGAACCGTCAGTCCGACCCGACGATGGCCTCGACCTCCCCCCCGTCCGCGGAAGGGGATGGGTCACTCACCCGAAGGAGTCCCCACTCGCGACCACTTCTCAGCCTTCCATACTAAATGAAGAGTCGGTCAGACAGTAGAGAATACAAACCAATATCTGTTTATTCAGGTACACTAAGAGTGGAGCCCTGTCTGCCCAGTCGCTTAGGAGTGCTGCAGAGGGACTGACTTCAGCAAGCATAAAGATATATTATGTACATTTCAGAACCAATGAAGGCACGCCCACTGTGGAATTTTCCAAGCAGATGCAGCAAAACAGTGAAGTACAGAAAATAAGTTTCGATTCTGAGGCCGGGCACACACTATCTACTACTCAAGGTCGCTCTGCCCATGCCTGCTACTAGGCAAGTGGGAGAAGGCCTCTATCTAGAGGGAAAGGTATGTGCTAATAAGAACAGTGTATTCATTAGTGAAGCAAAACTTAGCCTTGGAGAAACACAACTCAACAGAGGCCTTTTCGCGGAAATAGCAAAGAATAAGTTTCGATTATAACTCAAAATGGCGCCGACAAAAGATAATGGCGCCGCGAATGCTAACATACATAGAACAATGCGCAAACATGAATTTTTCTATTCTAACAATCTCCACTTCAACTTTGACCGTCTGGACATCCTGGCCGAGTCGTGCTGACTGTGCCAGACTGATCGCATCGTCCTTTGCTTTGGGACTGAGACTGCAACTGAGAAGACTGTCTGCTCCTGATCTCGTCGTCCTGCAACCCGCAGCACCATCAGTGTCCGTGCTCCATACAGGTTCCGTCCTGGGCCTGTAGACATCTAAAGACATCCAAAGGAATCTCCCTTGGAGTGAAGGAGTCACTCCCCTGCATTCGCAGGCACCATAACAAGATCGACCGGTCTGCAGAGTCTGGGCTTTCCCGGATTCCAAACGGCTCAGCAACAGAGGTGGTGGGTCTGCATTTCCTCGCGGCCTGAGTTGTCCTCTCATCGAGTTGAGGCCAGCATCCCTCGAAGAAAGCCCTGCAACCGAACCCCTGTGCACTGTGTCATTGTATTGCTTCATCACGCGGTAACCGCATTGGTTACCTCGACCGACTTGTATCAACAGAGTCAGACGCATCAAAAAGGTTCTGTTGACGAGTCTGTCCCTGCTATAACTGACCCATGCTGATGCGGTTGGTTGGACAGACGGACTCTGTCGTCTTCAGCATCACGGTGACTCGGGCTGAGCTACTGAGTCGGTGTACCCGTACTTGAAGCCACTTCATCAACTGACCTGCTTCACTGAACTTGAGTGGCCTTCGTCTCTCATGCCTCCTGGACGTCCAGGTGTAGCATAGACTCGGTCCCGTCTGCTTTCAGGTACCGTTCGAAACGAAACCGCGTTCGGGTTCCAACAGACTCTTTCATCCTTCTTCAACAGCGGCCTCGTCCTGAATTCCTCGATTGTGCTTCACAGTGGTTGTAGGTATCCTGATTCCAATGGTATCCACGGGTGGGGTAGCTCTCCAACCTTCTGTCTTCCATGAGGTGTCCTCAGGGTCCACTGGGAAAGGACTTTCTTCTTTAACATTGCAACCGCGACTTACCCATTGACTTTTATTGAGTCCGCGATCGTGTTCCCACTCTGCACACGGCCTACGTTGGGTCCCTGGTTTCGTACCTCGGGTGGTTCCTTGGGTACCCGGCACTTCTACGTCTTCTGGGTATAGTCTTGACTTGAGTTGTGGTTCGCATACCTCTATTTTGGTATATGGTTTGGTCTCTCCCTGGCGACCACTGTGTAATTGTGCTTCTTACCTGTTTTATTACAAAGTATTGTGTGCATTGTGTATATCTCCGGGGAGCAGATATCTGTACGTGTTAGTGAGTGTCTTACAATAAATACATATTTTTTATAAATACACTGTTTGGTTCTTTTTCACTTAATCTATATCAATAAGATTATGCACTGGTAAAACAAGCTGCTTTACACTCCTTCTGGACTAAGCCTGAAGGCTGCTCTCCACAGCTACCACTTAGAGAGCTTTCTAAGGTTGTCTAAGACCACTAAAATCACCATAAGGGTTGTCTGGATTGGTGCAGGGTGCCACTTACATAAGTGTGCACCATATACCAAGCCAGCTTCTCACAGGATATATGAGAAAATTAGTATTTAAATCAGCATCAAGAGGTTAAATGTTAGAAGTAAGAAATGCTTCTTTACTTCTGTAAAGTGGTTGAAGAAAGGTTTTGATTTTGCAGGTAGAGCCCCTGGAGTCAGAGTTGATAGTTTGTGCAGAAGGAAGAGGAATAAGCTGATTTACGGAGTCCACAATGAATGGCAGACAAAATACCCCAAAATCAATAGAGGAGGCAGATTTCCCAGAGTTATAGAGTTAGCAATGAAAGCGACTGACTGGAAAATCCTGTATAGTAATTAAACTACATTGATCAGGAGTATGGTGCAACCTGGCTGGTTTTCTACTAGCACCATCAGTATTTTAATCTCCCGGTCGTTACAAAAATAAGCAAAATCACACAAAGCCGGTATATTTAGCCCAGTGGCGGCTGGAGTCAATAAGGGGGTGGGGCGCAGATAAAATAGAAAAATCAAAAATTAAACACTTACGAACATGTCCTTTGCTCCGGACGTCTTCGTCCATCGATTGCAGTGCGGGCACCAGCAAACGCCCTTGACCAATCCTGGCGCTGCTCACATGCTGTTAACCAGCAAGACATTGGCACCCTGACTGGAGGGATCGGCCTCTCCCGGCGCTCCCCAGGGCACTGGAGGCCTGCACTTGCTCTCAACCCAGCTGTCGAAAACAGCTGGATTGAGAGGTTTAAAGTGCGCATGTCTGGCTGTCCATCACAAGACGGCCGGTCAAAGACACATGCACACTTTGAACACTGCACAGGCAGCCCACCACTGCTGCTACTCAGAAAACCCCGCCCCATCCTGACACTCGGTTCAGGACGGGATGATGAAAAATAAAATGGAAATAAGTTACCATTTTATTTTTCTTCTCTGTGGCTTTGAGGGGCATTTAAGTGGGGTGACGCTCCTCTGCTCTAACGGAGGAGGCGTCCCTGATTTAGTCCTTATCTGTACATACTTCAAAGAGCAAATATAAACAGAAAACACGTTTTAATGTGTTTTAGAGCTGTGTTAAACCCACCTGGCTAATAAATAAAGTAAATACAGACAAAAGTGGAGTTAGAGGTAGAAAAAATAAGATCATGCTTAACATTTTTTTTTTTTTAAGTTTGAAAAGCTTTATTTAACATCCAATAAAAACAGAAGAAAAAATATAACATACCAGCATTACAAAGATAGCATATAAAAGGAGAAATATTACAAAAAGCTTTGGCTAGTACATTAAAGTGAAGAATAGAAGCCATTTTGGGAATTTTTATATAAGGTAGGGAAAGGGAGGAAGGAAGGGAGGAGGAGGAGAAGGGGGGGGAAGAAGGAACTGCTAACACTCTGGAATAAAAGGAAATCATATATCACAATGCATATTATATATAGAATAGAAATAATGAGTTATTAATTAATTAGAATCATTTATCAAGTCAAGAAGGATAAGAAGTAGAGAACAGAGATAATATCATTCAAGGAGGTTTAAAGTTTTCAGAGGCTAAAGGCGAGTTCTTTTTAAAACAATCTGATCTAAGTAGGTGGTAAGGGGTAACCAGAAGAATTCTCTATTGACCATTGGTTTACATGAGGAGGCGAAGGCAACATCAAGTCTATGAAAGGAACAAAGGCTATTCCACCAGTGTTGTATGGATAATTTTGTGAGGGTTTTCCAATTAAAAAGATATGTTGGAAGGCTAGAGCAAGCATGAGATCAAAAGACCGTGACTATATGAGGGGAGATCTAGGGAATCAGAGAGACTGCCAACAAAGAGGAGGGGTATAGAGTGAGGAATGAAGATCTTAAATAGTCGGGAGATATATGACCAAACCTTCCCCCAAAAGTCACAAACCGAAGGACAGAGAAAGAGAAGATGAATGAGATTAGCATTAGAGGAACCACAAGTCCAACAGTTAGAATCAGTAGAAGAGGAGAAACGGGCTATAGAGGCAGGGGTAAGATAAAGTCTGTGATAAAGAAAGAACATAGATTGGGTAAGAGAGGCAGAACGAGAGATTTTGAGAGATCTGGTCCAAAGTTTATCCCAGAAGGCGATATTCCATTCACAACCCAGATCAGATTCCCAAGAAAGTTCCAACTTAGATTTTGTTCTGTATGGATTGGGGGCTAAGAAAAATTTGTATACAAGGGAGGCTTTGGGTAGAGAGAGGAGTATTTTAAGAAGAGGATTTTGGACGCTAGTTGAGGTTAAAGAGGAAGGGAGTAGTAAACGTCAAGAATGATTGCCATAAGAGTGGTAAACTTCTGTAAAAGGAACGGGGACAATGGAATAAAGCCTGAAATTGAGGGAAAGAACATGGTGAAAGTCCATTGAAAAGATGTTTAACCCAGATAATTCCTTTGAGTCTCCACGCTTTCCAAAAAACGGGTCTGTTGTTAAAGATAATAAGAGAGTTGTACCAAATAGAGGATTCTAAGAAGGATTCGCGAGAGATAGGAGTGGGTTGGACCAGGGGTTTCAAAAGGGAACAGGTGTGTTTAAATAAGGGAAGGGAGGTAAGGGAGTTTTTGGCAGAAAAAGTTATAATTTCCTTGAAAGAAAAGGGTAATAGTAAAATGTGTTCAATAGAGAGCCAAAGTGGGGTGAAGGGGAAGAATCAGATGTGATCCATCTCGAAGCCTGACGAAGGGAAAAGGATTTGTGATAGAGACGAAAATCCGGAAAATTCACCCCACCATTGGATCTGGTCTTACGAAGAGAAGACAAAGCGATTCTGGCTTTTTTATTTTTCCAGAGAAATTTAGAGAGGCATGAGTCGATCCGTTTAAAATAAAGAGCGGGGATATGAATGGGGAGCATGGAGAGAGTATAAGTTAAAATTGGAGTAATCATCATTTTAATAGAATCTAATCGACCCCACCAAGAGAGAAATAGAGGGTTCCAGGAAGAGAGTAAGTTCTCAACTCGGGATAAAACTGCAGACATGTTTAATTTAATTGAAGAAATAATGGAATTAGAAAACCATATGCCTAGATATTTAATTTTTGAACTATTCCAGGCAAATCCCGTGGAAGAAAAGGAATGGGGAAGACAGAATTTTGTAAGGGGAGAATCTCGGTCTTATCTGAATTAATTTTATAGCCAGAGACCTGGGAAAAAGAATTAAATTCAAGTAATAAAGGGGGAATAGAGGTCTCTGGAGCAGAAATGAATAAAAGAATATCGTCTGCATAAGCAGAAAGTTTCAATTGATGGTCACCATAAGAAAAACCGGAGATAGAATCATTATTACGAATAGAAGATAAAAAGGGTTCAAGAGCAAGGACAAAAAGAAGAGGGGATAAAGGGCAACCTTGACGAACGCCACGTTGAAGAGGAAAATAAGATGAGATTCGACCATTGACTAATACCGAAGCTTTGGGAGCAGAGTAAAGTAAAGAGATAAGTGAAATCAGTTTAGGACCAAAACCGTGCCATTGCAATGAGGCAAATAAAAAGGACCAATCTACTCTATCAAAGGCCTTCTCTGCGTCAACAGAGATAGCCGCCAGGGAAGTGGAGAGGGAGGGAACTTTATTTAAAACATTGAGGAAAAGGCGGGAATTATCCGAGGTAAGTCTCCCCTTGACAAAACCGCACTGCTCCTTACCTATAAGGTGAGGCATGAGGGGATCTAAACGTAAAGCGAGCGATTTGGCAAATAACTTGTAGTCAACATTAACCAGGGAGATCGGACGATAATTCTTACAAAATTTTGGATCTCGACCTTCTTTAGGAATGAGGCAGATTGTAGCTTCCTGAAAGGAACCTTCTGTCTTACCAGTTAAATAAAAGAGTGAAAAAGTGTTAAGAGTTTTGGAAGTAATAACTCGGAAAAATGTAAATAAAATTCAACAGAAAATCCATCTGGGCCAGGAGTTTTCCCTTTAGTGAGAGCATTTAAAGCAGTAGAAAGTTCATTAAGGGATAGGTCAGTTTCAAGATCAAAAAGATTAAGATGGGGGTTAGAAGGGGCAGGAATTTTATCAAGGTAGGCCTTAATAAGAGAGGAGGAGGGAGGGGACTCTGGAATATAAAGATTTTGATAAAAAGTTTAAATTCATTAAGTATTTCTTGATCTTTATGCAAAAGGGAATTATTAGAGGAATAAATAGAGTCTATGAGGAGTACGTTCTTTGCGCGTTTTGAGGTAATTTGCTAAAAGTTTCCCTGTTTTATTACGGCCTCCATAGAAACGGGCACTACTACGAAGAAGTACAGAGGACGCATTGTCAGTGGTGGATTTGTTAAAAGCGAGTTTGGCTTGTATCAATTCTGATGAGATGGAATCTTTCGAAGAAGTGTAAAATTCATGTTCTAGAAGCTTAATATGTGCCAAAGTAGCTTTTCGTTGTTGCAAAAACGCTTCTTCTTTTTTGAGACGAAGTCTATGATAAAACCTCTTGCAGTGGCCTTAAAAGAGTCCCAAATGATATGGGGGGAGAGATTGGGATCACAGTTAAGATCAAAGAATTCGTTAGCAAAGGAACGAAAGGAGGAAGAGAAGAGAGGGTCTAAAAGAAGAGAGTTATTAAAACGCCATCGAGAGGACCTGGGATGCGGAGGGAGTAAATCAAGATCTGTTACAATAGGGGCATGATCCGAAATGACTATAGGTTCAATAGAGGAAGACAGTAAATTTTGAGATAAGGATTGAGAAAGAAAGATATAATCTAGGCGAGAGAGAGAAGCATGAGGAGGAGAGAAAAAGGAGAAGTCCAAAGTATCAGGGTGAGAAAGTCTCCAAGAGTCAATGAGATGTGTCTGAGAGATAGTATCAAGAAAGTGTCTATGGGTTTTGTGTGGGACAAAGCGAACCTTGGATTGACGGTCGAGAAATTGATCTACAACTTGATTGCAATCGCCTCCCAGTATAAAAAAATCATCTTGAAATTGGATACACTTTTGCGTAATCAGAGGCCAAAAAGAACAGTCAGATTGTGTAGGCCCATAAACATTAAAAACAGTTAAAGGAACAGTATTAATTAACAATTTAGCTAGTATCCATCTACCATCTGTGTCCATTTCTTGTGATAGGACTTTACAGTTCAATTTCTTATGACACAAAATTATGACACCATTTTTTTATTAACAGATGGGGAGAATAAAACCGTACCCACCCAGCTCCTTTTTAATTTTAATGCCTCAATTTCTGTAAGATGGGTCTCTTGTAAAAAAAACAGATCAGGGTTATAAGAGGCAAGGTGGGAAAGGATTCTCTGTCTTTTAATAGGGTTGATAAAACCTTTTACGTTCCAGGAGATAACTCTGAATGTAAAAACATTAAATATTTAAACAAGCAAAATATGCAATGATAGAAACATAAAAAGAGGTACCAATGGGCAAGAAGAAAAAAGAGGTAAGAAAGGAAGGGGAAAAAGGACGAGGAGAAGGAAGAATACAAGAAGAGACAGTACATATCCAAAAGGACGACTGAGGAAACGTACCTGAGGGGGACAAGAACAAAATAAGACTGGGGGAGTGGTGACGCGTGGAAGACGAACCATCCAAACCAGGAACTCCGGACCACACCAGAACAAACAAAAGTACGCCGGCGGACCGAATAAAGAAGAAAAATAGGAAACATTAGAAGATATATCTTTGACAAAATAGGAGGACACAAACAGATACGGATTACAGGGACAGCATATAATCGAAGACAGAAAAAGGGGAATAAAGAGGAATTAACCGTAAAAGATGTTAACGAGAACTATATCGCGGCTGAGAGAAAGCATAGGCAAAACTTTTCTTAAACATATTCAAATCGTACATTAATAGCATGGAAACTCTAGGCAAAATACATAAATGAATATAACATGTCAAACATTAGAAGGACCAGCAATATCCATGCCAGTTGAAGAGTGAGAGTGTATGAACTTCCTGAGTTCCGCAGGATCCTCAAAAGACTGGGTATGATTTTGGAAAGTCACCTTAAAAATGCAAGGATGGAAGAGGCCATAGCGAGCTCCCAATGAGCGGAGTGGAGGTCGAAGACTAAGGAATTCTTTGCGTCTGCTTGCTGTAGCATTGGAGACATCTTGAGACAGAAAAACTCTCTGGCCAAGCCAAGAAAGTTGCCGCTTTGCTCTGGCTGCAGAAAGGACTGATAGCAAATCAGTACATTTCAGGAAGAGGATAATGACTCCTCGGGGCCTAACCGAAGTTGAAGACAATGAAGGACGAGGACCAAGTCTGTGGGCTCTTTGAATACTAAGAGTGGAGGAAGTAGGCATGTCCAGTAATCTTGGCAAGAAGGAAGTGAAAAAAGCGACAGGCTCATCCCCTTCCAAAGCTTCAGGAAGACCATAAATTCGTAAGTTGTTCCTCCTATTGCGATTTTCCAAATCTTCTGTATGCTGCTGGAGTTTGCGAACCTCTTTCTCCAGGGAGGAAAGTCTTTGAGAATCAGCTTGAACAGTCGAAAGTTGTTGCTCCATTGTAGAGACCGTACCCTCCATTGAAGACCATTTTTCTTCCAAAAATTGCATTTTATTATTCGTCTCCTCCACAAACGGACGTAAGGCACGTATTTCCTCTAATAACAACTCCAAGGAGATGGGAGGAGATGATGTCTTTTCTGGAGGTGGAGAGTCTTGCTTCAATCTTTTAGGTGTAGTCGTAGGCGGAGAAGATTTATGTGGGATTGATTGTGATGACTGATTACGAGCAGAAGTCACTCCAGCCATGTCTGTAGCGAGTGAAGAAGAACTAGATGACACAGGAGGCGTAGATGTCGCAATGGAAGAAGTTTTAGAGACAAAGATAAATTGAGGTTTGCGTATTCTACCCATACACAAATATTAATCCAGTAAAACAATGTTGAGTGGTAGCTGTGGGAGTAATGTTCCTTCAAAAGATGATGAGATGAGAAAAATATCCTCAAGACCACAAAGAGAATTCTGCAGTTTTAAGCGGATGAATGACTGATGTCAAGAAGCAAAACCTCCGTAAAAATAGTCCAAAGGTATGAGATAAGGAGAGGAGTGGCTCAGATATTAGAGTTGACACGTAGGTTGCATGAAGAAATCACCATAGGAAATATGTCAGCATAAGAAAAATTGTTAGCATAATGTTAATATTGTGAAAAGGTAAGACCTGAGAAACATCTTCAGTATCAAAAGGAACAATGAAGCTCAGCCGCCAGTTGAGGAATGCATGCTCAGTATCTGCTATGAGGAGAAAGTAGAAGGCCTCAGGGAGCAAAAATGGAAACAAAATGGCGGCCGTTCTGAGGCACCCTGAATTTCGGCGAAAAAGTTGATGAAAAATGCCACGCATCAAAACGAAAAACGGCTCACCATGTTCTGGAGGTGTTCCGCCGTCATCTCCATGAAAGGCTGTATAGCGAGGGTGTGCACCGCTAGAGGGTGATATCACAGCAATCCAGAAGGCGGGCTCGCTGAGGGGATCGTAATGATGGCAAAAGTGACGAGAAGCGCGATGCGCTCCGTATTCAGAAACCCCTCACCAGGCTCACCGCATCTTCCGGTTCACAAAACGTTGGAGTCCGCTCATGAGGGATGCGAAATAACGCACCCGCGGCTCATTATTCGTTCCGGCGCGGCGGAGCTCCCAGCTCAGGCAGCCATCTTGTGCGGCGCCGAAACCACGCCCCCATGCTTAACATTTTGATAATGCAATAGCTTGCTATTAGAGGTAAAGTTACAAGCCACACAGTCCCCACATTTAGGGTGACTAGTATCCGGTGGTATAACCTACATGGAAGTAATGGAAATATCATTAGATGGAAACTTGCATCCATACTCATTTTAAACCTACATGGAAGTAATTGAAATATCATTAGATGGAAACTTGCATCCATACTCATTCAAGCAATAACATATGCCCTTATGTTTCCTGCACATTTGAGTTATTGCGTTGGCTTCCTATGGAGGACTGTATTTGCTTCACAATGGCCTGCTTAACCTATAAATGCCTAAATCATCTGACACCAGGCTACTTCTACCCTAAAGCGTGGCCCTTTGCACCATCACAGCAGCCCTATCTAAAATACCTACAGTTCATTTCAGCACATGAGGGTATGCTCGTTCTCTATTCAGGATATCTGGAACTTGCTCCCTCTAGAGTTCACACAAATCCATGCTGTGTCTTTTACGTTAGGATTTACGTATTTATAGTGTATATATTTTATTACATATTCTGTTATGTATACTTTAAGCTTTATATTGTGTAATGTGTTTACTTTTGTAAGTCTCTTCCAATCACATGCTCTGTGTTCCATGTTCCACTAGACAGGACTTGGAGGAGACAGTTGCTGGAGTGAAGAGACCTGGAGAGGACGCATCTCTATGCTGTGTAAATGGTGTTTCAACTTTAATACATTTATACTTAAACTACGAGGTCTCCGACATTACAAATTTGTTGACGTGCTGGGTGCAGTTGAAACACCAGAGAGGAACCTGTGAAATTATTTTGTGTGAATTTCTACAATGTTATGCAATTTCCTTTTTCATGCAAAGCGCTTCTCGTTTATTCCACGGTGAAGCGTAGAGGAGGAGTGGCACCAGTAGCTGCCGGTGCTGTGGACGAGTGGCAGGGTGGGTTGGGGGGGGGGGTCGGGAGACAACAAAACACATTTTTTCTTAAAACTTACCTGCAGCCGGCCGCATCGCGCTCTTCTACTCCTCTCTTCGCAGGCACGGGCTCCTAGACTTCACTGCGGCCAATCCTGATGCTGCTCTCATGTCATCAGATCAGTGTCAGGATTGGCCTGAGCGCTCTGAATTTGTGCTCCCAGTGAGGCTGGGAGCCTGTGCCAGCTGTCTCCAAACCGGCAACGCAGCTGGGTTGGAGACAGCTTCAGTGCGCATGCCTGAGACGGCCGGCCAAACCATCATGCGCCCTGATCACAGGGCACTTACCACTCCTCTTGCAGCCTGTCATCACCACGGTCCTCTCCCCAAAGACTCGTCAGGAAAGGAAAAATAAAATGATAGTAAAACATGTTTATTATCGTTTTACTTTTCTTCACTTGCCGCTTTGAGGCTGCTGGCAGGGAAGGCGACACTCCTCAGTCATAGCAGAGGAGCCACCGCTGAGTGGCACACAAGAGAAGTGGCACACTGCATTTCCAGGGCATGATTATTTTGTGAAGATCATCGTCTTTACTCGCTGTTCGTGGCGCATCTGTTGGCACTTTACGAGCACATTTTGTGAAGTTGCGTTCTCTGGATCTTGCAGGATATGCGGAACTTCACATTGTTGTCTTTGGAATACGGTCTTCAGGGAGGATTCGCCGTTGGATTTCTGCTGTGAACGTCCCAGTGTGTTTGCGAGGCGTTCTTCTGCGTGTGGGCGTCACGGCTGTCCATACGTACATTGAAGCACCAGCCATATTGTGTATATATTTTATTACATATTCTGTTATGTATACTGTAAGCTTTCTATTGTGTCATTTTGTGTTTACTTTTGTAAGTCTCTTCCATTCCATGCACATGCTCTGTGTTCCATGTTCCACTAGACAGGACTTGGAGGAGACAGTTGCTGGAGCGAAGCGACCTGGAGAGGATGCATCTCCATGCTGTGTAAAATGGTGTTTCAACTTTAATACATTTATACTTTAACTAAGAGGTCTCCGACGTTACAATCCATACAAACAGCTTTCAAAAATGTGAGAAATTGGATTTTTATTTGGGTTGGATAGTAATCCACCACAAGTAATAATGGCATTATTCTTGTTAGGCCCAGTAAGGATTTCAGTAACTTAAACCTGAGCTGAATCCCTGGGAGCTATGCCACAGAGCAGACAGACTTAACTGAGAAAGAAAATGTGTGAAGCATTTAGAAGTACCAAAACAGTTAAAAATTCGAAATCATAACATAACATAACAAAACATAACATATCATGACATGACATAACATACATTACACTCCAAATTATAAAAATACAGAATTTTAATGACCAAAATCACACCAAAATGACAAAAATCCAATAAGAGTAACCAACATGGATTTCTAAAGTTTGAATTCAATGTTCATGCCAAAAAGCGCAAAGTGTCAACTGCGGACAACTGGCCATGCTAGACCGGGATACATGGAGCGTGGGTCAGATACTAAGCCCAGGTAGGTCCTGGTCAAAGAGTTACCTTCGTACTTGGACATTTTTCTGGAGAAAAGGTGGTTGTTGATGAGTCACCAATGGTGCAAGCTGGATCTGAGTTGAGGTTTGACGATACTGGGTGGCTGAATAGTGCGGTCCTGGTGCAGTCGTTAATGAAGGCGGGAAAGCTCAAAGTAGAAATTGATGTAGATTCAGTTCTGAAGATTCCGTTTCTTTTTATCAAAATAGGGGTAATCAAAGAATGTCATATTACATTAACAAGTTTATATAATGCAACGTTTGCCTATTTGACATGCTTCCTGGCACTAAAGAAGGAGTGTACTAGCTAAAGACCTCAAATTTGTGCAAAGATCAAGGTCTTACACTTTTTCTTTTTTTAAATTAATGGTATCAGCCACATTTTTGATTTCCCCAAAAAAAGAATTCCAAGATATGGCTGCTAAGTAGGAGAAACATCTCCCACCTAAGCAGATACAATGGATGTGGGGGAGAGCCAGCAAGTGGCTGGACGAAGGCTGTTGTAAGTCTGAAGGCTGGTAGAGTGAATAACCTGCTCAAGCATGAACTGTATTACAGATATGCCATTCATTCATAGCAGTGTGCTTGTCCGCATCTCTTCCTAATAAATCCATTGACCTTTGCCATTATAATTGACAACCATGCAGAAATGTCCCGATTAATGAATTCATGTATCTACAGGTGTTGTCTCGGCCACTGGTCACAATTGGAAGCAGCAGAGACGTGCAAGTACAATCATGCTGTGCAGCCTGGGCATTGGGCAGAAGAGCATGGGGAACCAAATACAAGATGAGGTGCAACACATGGTAGAGTTCCTCACCTCTCAAGAAGGTTTGTATATGGATCAATTGGATATTTTCGTTTAATAAATCTCTAAAATGTTCTGAGTTTTTAATTGCACCTGGCAATTTTCTGGATCATTTAGAAGGTTTAATTTAGAGACTATTACAATCATGCGCACGTCGTTTTTTGTAAGCTAAAGATGGATGCACCAGCTCTTTTACAATGCAAAAAAATAGAAATTTGTAAGATAATATAGCTCATGATTCTCAAGATTTTTTACACCAATTCAGGATTTGTGAGTGTTCCTCTGTAGTACCTTTAAGAAAGGGTTAGGAAAATGTGTGTTGTCAGGGAATAGAAAGTTGAGTGCCCTTTGAAAAAATTGGACATACATTTATAGGGAATCAGTGTCAAGCCACAGTATTACAACTTTGTGGATAGTCACAAAGATTCACTGTGCATTTTCCAATCTTAAATGCACATATATAGATACCCCAGGCTACTATGAGTTTCTACCTTAATGTTACATGTTTTGCTCGCATGCTGAGAAAATGCAGGATGAGGATTGACAGAAAGAGGCTTGTGTTTTTAATCACTACTTATTCCTGGGGAGAGTGGTGAATCACAAAACAAGGACATATAGTTGAAAATTGAAAGAGTAAGTGTGAATCATAGATTAACTCTTTATTGTGAATCTATCCCCATGAACCCAAAACAGATTTGCCAGAATATTTCCTATATAATTAGGCTATATGCACTTGGGTTTTGAAGTTAGGTCAAGGACAAAGGCACATGTGTATATGATTTAGAAAAACAATGTCTACACATTTGTTAGAACTGAGATTCCTGGTTGGCTGAGGTATGCATTCAGGCCAGGCAGGCAGGAACCGCCACTCTAGTCAGGGTAGGCTAAGTAAGTACGCACTAAAGATAGCCTGTGCTCATCCTCTGGTAGCTTGGCACAGAGCAGTCAGGCTTATCTAAAGAGGCAATATGTCAAGTACTTGTGCAACACACACACAGTAACACAGTGAATGCACAAAAGAAAGACTCCACAGAAGTTAATAAATTGCTATACTGTGAACAAAACAGACCAAAACGACAAAAATAAAATGTATAGAAGATATTGAATTTCAAAAGAATAAGTTGAAAAATCGCACCTAGAAGCAAATAGCCTTTTAGGGGTTACGTGAGGCCACACTGGACCGGAGAAAAATCAAAGTTTGGGCAAACCACAACGACAGGCTGACTACAGGACCCATGGAGGCCCCGGAGAACAAAGTACCTTTCCTGGTTGCAATAGCGAGATGCGTAATGAGATTAATCGATTCGGGTTTCGCAAGTCGAGGATGCATCGATTTTCTCTATGCGCTGATGGTGAGGCGTTCGTTCTATGAATGGGTGCTGGAGTCGAGAGCCATTGAGCGATGCAGCAAGTTTCTTCATTCAGTTGAGGGTATGCCTCAATCCCTCCAAGCTGCAGTGGCGGTGATACACTGTCGGAATGTGTCACTCTAGGGAGGCAAAGCGCTGTTTCTGATGCGATGCGCCGATTTTACTCCCGCAACTGGGTTGATGCGCCACTTCTGCTACACGCAGACCGGCGATGCATCGAAGTCCATGTTGCAAGTACCTGGGCCACTTCCAGTAACCAGGCACAGGAGCAGGACTAGAGACTTTGATATCCCTGAGTCTCAAACAACAGAAGGCAAGCCATCAAGCCCTTGGAGCACACTTGGAGATAAGGCAGAGTCCAGCTCTCCTCAGCAAAGTCAGAGAGTGCAGGGTAACAAGCAGAAAAGCAGGCCTTCCAGATTAGCAGTCCAGTTGAGTCCTTTAAGTAGCACAGCAGTTTCTCTGGCAGAGCTTTAGTCACAAGTCCAGTAGTGTCTGATTTTAGGGGTCAAAGACCCAGTTCTTTTACCCAAAAGTGCCTTTGATGTGGGGGTGACTTTAAAGCAGCTCCTAAAAGTGCTCAGGTTCTCCTTTCAATCCAGCCCTGTCTGCCAGTCTATCTATAGAGGTAAATCGTCTCTTTGTGTGGGGAAAGGACACTACCTATTCAGTAAAGTGTTAGCCCCTCCCTTCCGCACTGCCCAGGCCGGGCCGTCAGAATGGAGATATATGTAGATGGGTACTCAAACACACCTATCCTTCCTGTGTTTGTGGCTGTCTAGAGGGAATGCACAAAGTGTAGCTGACACCCAACCCAGATGTGTATTGGAGACAAGCTGCAAGGCACACAGAGCAGTAAGTGCAGAAAAATGTCCACTTTTATAAAAGTGGCATTTCTAAAACAGTAATGTCAAACCTAACTTCACCAGTAAGCAGGATTTATCATTACCATTCCAAAGATATAAAACGTGAAGTAGCTACTCCTTTCTGATCAGGAATTACCACTTAAAAGTGTATAAGGGAATTCTCAATACTAACCCATGAGAGGAGTAGGCCTCACAGTAGTAAAAAATGAATTTAGCTGTTTGTCACTAGCAGGACATGCAAAACATAAAAGTACATGTCCTACCTTTTACTTACATAGCACCCTGCCCTTAGGGCTACCTATAGCCTACCCTAGAGGTGACGTCTATGTAGTAAAAGGGGAGTTTGAGGCTTGGCAAGTAGTTTTAACTGTCGAGTCAAAGTGGCAGTAAACTGCACACACAGGCCCTGCAATGGCAGGCCTGAGACAGAATTGAAGGCTTACTTGTGTGTGAAGCGCAATCAGTGCTGCAGGCCCACTAGTAGCATTTAACTTACAGGTCCTGTGTATATGGTATACCACTTTACAAGGGATCTACAGAAAAATTAAATATGCAAATCATGTATACAAGGGATCTGCAGATAAATTAAATATGCAAATCATGTATACACCAATTACACACATGTTTAGGGAAGAAGCACATGCATTTTAGCATTGTGGTAAAGAGTTCAGAGTCCTACGGCCAGCAAATAAATTCAGCAAAACTTGGAGATCAAAAGCAAAATGTTTGGGGGAAGACCACCCTAAAAATGGCAGGTCTAACACATGTCCCCCCCCAGCTGAAAGTGGGGCGATCTACCCAGTTTCTAGAGAGTTCTCCTCACTAAGGCAAAAAAACCTGGATAGACTATCAGCATTGGAGTGGCCTATCCCTGGTCTGTGTTCTACCCTGAAGTCCATACTCTGTAGGGAAATGGACTACCTGAACAAATTTATATTCTCATCCCTCATTTGCATGAGCCACCTGAGACGCCTGTAGTCAGTCTGAATCAGGAAGTGAGTGACAAACAAGTATGGCATCAGCTTCTTCAGTGCCCTGACTACAGCAAAAGCTTCTCTTTGTATAGCATTCCACCTTTGTCCCTGAGAAGACACTTCATGGAGATGAAGGCCACAGGTTGGTCTAGTCCCTCCTCATTAAGTTGAGATAGTACTGTCCCCAATGCCATGCTCTAAGGCATCTGTCTGAATGATAAACTCCTTGGAGAAGTCGGGGGTCCTGAGCACATGGCTTGCCAAATGCAGTTTGGTATACCTCTGTCCAAATCACATTTGTGGGCTGCATCTTGGAAGTTAACTCAGTCAAGGGGGACAACAATGGTGCCATAGCCCTTGACAAACCTCGTATAGTACCCAGTGAGGTCCAAGAATGTTCTGAGCTCAGTCTGGGTTTTTTGGGGCTGCCAGGCCATGAGGATTTCTATCTTGGCCGGAAGGTCTGCACGTTCCCCCTGCTCACAAGGTATCCCAAGTACACCACAGACCCCTGTGCTTTCTGGTACTTACTTGCCTTGATAGTCAGACCTGCCTGTTGCAGAGCTTAAAGCACTTCCTGGGGGTGAAAAAGGTACTCCTTCCAACTCTTACAGCTATGTAGGATGACAGCTATGTCATCCAGATAGGCAGTACAGAAGGCCTCCATACCAGCGAGGACCTGGTTCACCAACCTCTTGAAGGTGGCAGGGGCATTCTTTAATTCAAAGGGCATCACCCTAAACTGATAGCTGCCCTCTGGAAAGGAGAAGGCTGACCTCTCCTGTGCTCCAATCTGTCAGTCCCCTGATGTAAGATCAACAGTACTGAGATACCGGATAGCCCCTAACCGGTCAATCAGCTCATCAGCCCGGGGGATGTGGTGAGCATATGTTTTTGTGACTGAGCTTAGCCCTCTATAATCCACACAGAACATCAGTTCAGGTGTGGTGTCCGGTGGGGCAGCTTTTGGTACCAGAACCACATGACTGGACCAGGGGATACTAGAGGGTTCTATCACCTCTAACTCCAGCATTTTGGACACTTTAGCCTTAAGGCTGGATCTCACCTTATCTGACAACCTGTAACATGTATTCTTAACAGGGAGGTTGTTCCCAGTGTCCACATCATGGGTACATAGGTGAGTAGTCCCAAGGATAAGGGAGAACGGAGAGTAGTACTGTCTCAACACTTAAAGGCAGTCTCTCTGTTGTTCAAGAGTTAGAGTGGGGGAAAGGATTACTCCCTCAACAGACCCATCTTACTCCTTTCAGGCTAAGAGGTCAGGGAGAGGTTCACTCTCCTCTTCTTTCCCACCATCTGTCACCAGCAGAATGGTGATTTCAGACCTCTCAAAGTGTTTTTTTTTTTTTGTTTTAAACAGATTTTATTTGTCAAATAGCAAATATGATGCAGAGCTCTGTACCCCAGAAACTTCTGCACAATAAACTTACATCATCATGACTTTGACATTTAGAAAAGATGATCAAGGAGAAATGGAAGGAAATACAAAAGAAAAGGAAAAAAAAATATATATATATATATAACAAAAAAAACCTCTCCCATCGCACTAAAATCCTCCCCTAGCCAGCACGCCGTAACAAAAGCACTCCCACCAACATGTAAAGCAAATTATTACACCTTGATCTATTTGTTGCACATAAATAGGAAGTTAAACTGAGTCCGGTATACCTGCCGTAGAAACGGGCTCCAACTGCAGGCCCCGATAGTCCGCCCATCGCTTCCAAATTTTGAAATGTTTTTGCGGGCAGCCCCTTGCTTTGAAAATTGGGATTTCCAACCCCATACAGAAGTCCAGGCCATTCTTCCAAGCGGACAGGGAAGGCGCTACAGACGCTTTCCAAGACTTTGCAATGTCTCTTTTGGCCAATGTGAAACCCAATAACATAAGGTGGCGTTTATATATATTGCCCCCCACCAGTTCCATGATATGTAAAAGTACCAGCTTTGGTGAGCAGGGAAGGTCCCAACCCAATACTTCAGAAATGCAGGCCATGACACCCCTCCAAAACCTTGCAAGGGCAGAGCAGTGCCAAACCGTATGCATCAGGGTTCCCTCCTCCCGTTCGCACCTGTGACACACAGGGGAGGCCACTAATCCCGCCCTCCATAATCTAACTCTAGTAAAATATACCCGATGAAGGTACTTGAACTGGATAAGGCGCACCGCAATTGCCGCCCCCCGCAGGGATGCCAGCGCCTCCGTCCAGTCCTTCTCCTCCAATGGGCGTACATCACTCTCCCAGGCCTCTCTAAGCCTCTATAGTGTAGAGGAGCTATGCGTAACTAGGGATTGATTCATTTTAGAGATCTTGTGGTCCTGAAGATCTCCCATAAATACCTTCGCCTCAACCGGGCTAAACTCAGCAAGGGACTCCAACCCCTCCAGAATAGGGGAGATGGCATGCCGGAACTGAAGGCATTTATAAAATTGGGTCTTCGGCATCTGAAAGTCCAGCTGGAGATCCTGGAAGGACTTCAGAACCAGTCCCCGCATTACGTCCCCCAGGGTAGAAATACCAATACTGTCCCAGCCACGAAACCCAGACAGAGTTGCCAGCTGTGGTAGTCGCCCGTTGTTCCAAAGGGGGTTCTCCCTCGTCAACTGATCCCACGACCCCATCTTTCAAAGAGCCTGCTTCCAAACCTGAAACACAACCCTCGTGACTGGCGGCAAGGAGTTGCGCAGCGGTGCCGAGTATAATATAGTATGCAAGGTAAAGTCCCCCATACACCGCCGCTCAACTGCATAGGCAGGGTCTGCCCTATCCCTGTACCACCACTCATTTATTACAAGCAAGTGCGAGGCCATGTAATATGATTGAATATCAGAGGTAGCCAGCCCCCCGCAGTACGTAGACCGAAAACACGTCAGCAACGCAACCCTAGCTACACCTGCCCACAGAAATTGCCCCAAGGCCGCATTAACCTGTCGGAACCATTTGGGAGGGATCGGATAAGGGTGATTTTGTAGTTGATACAGTAGGTGAGGGAGCGAGACCTTCTTAAAAATAGCTGATCTACCATAAATAGACAAGGGCATGTGGGACCAGACCTTAAGATCCTCCCGCACATGCGCCCACACCGGAGCAAGATTTCTATCCCAAGACACGCTGGGCGAGTCTGACGAGAATACCCCCAAATACTTCACTCCCCCCGTGGTAACCTGCACAGCCGAAGCCCAAGATCCTAAGCCTGCCGCATCCCCCAGTACCCACAACGTGGACTTGCGGGGGTTCATAAACAGTCCCGATGACTCCCCAAAGATATGCATAATGCGAAGCAGCCTCGGTCCCGTCCTATTCACATTTGTGAGGGACAACACATCATCTGCGTATAACGCAATGCGGTCCGAAAGTCCATGTGCCCATTCAAAACCCCCCACCTGTGCATCCATCCGCACCCAGGCGGCCAAAGGTTCCATAGCCAATGCAAACAAGTATGGTGACAGGGGGCAACCCTGCCGGGTGCCACGCCCAATGGAAAATGTAGAGGAAGTAGAACCTGCAATGCGCACCGAAGTGGTTAAATCGGTGTAGAGCAAAGTCAGGTAGGACATGAAACGTGGGCCGATGTTCAAGCGGCGCAGAAGCGCAAATAGATATACCCAGCTGAGGGAATCAAACGCCCTATCCATATCCGCCAGTAACAACGCCGCCTGTTCCCCCGATCCCTGAATAGCTGCTATAGCAATATGCGCACTGCGAATATTGTGGCGTGTCGCTCTTTGGGGCATTAAAACGGCCTGATCGGGATGCACCAGGGTGGTAATATAGGACCAAAGGCGATTGGCCAAGGCTTTGGCCAGAATTTTCGCCTCCACATTCAGCAGAGAGATAGGACGATACGAGGCGTGTTGGTCAGGGGGTCGGCCCGGCTTGTGGAACACAACCACCTCAGCGTGTCTCCAGTCGCGGGGAAGACATCCTCGCTCCCTTGCCTCATCAATCACCCTAAGAAAGTGGGACCCCAACTGCAGAAAGTATTTCTTTAAGTATTCACACGGGAAACCATTAGGACCCGGAGCTTTCCCAGAGTTCAAATCTCCTAGGGCGGCCCCCAGCTCCTCCCCCGTGAATGGGAGATCAAGTTCCGTGCATGCCGCACTAGATAAGGCCTTGGGCGGAAGATCGTCGAGAAAGCGGCAGATCACGTTCTCATGTAGACACTCTCTGGGAGCATACAGCTCAGTATAATATGCTGCAAAGCTTTCGGCAATCTCGGAGGGATCCCCGAGGGGCTTCCCGTCTGGGCCGGCTATACTAGGGAGAGCCTGGGGGTATAATACTCCCTGACACAGCCTGTGGAGCAACTTGCTAGACTTATCCCCCCACTGATAAATCCTGCTCCGAGTCGCCAGCCATGCCAGGCGGGCCTCATCCAGCAAGAGGTCTGCATGCATCTGCTGTGCTAACAATAACTGGCGATGCACCTGGCCACCCCCATCCCCCCTACTAAGACTCTCGAGCTCTATAATATTGGCCTCTGATTTTAAAAGGGACTCCTTGTGCGCTCTGCGGGCAGCCGAACAGAAGGAAATATCAATACCCCGTATGGTGGGTTTCATTGCCTCCCACAGGAGTTCCGCCCCCTCTACAGAACCCACGTTGAGTTCCAAATAGCGGTCAATGGCTTGCTCAATATGTACCCTATACTCCTCGTTCTGTAGATTCCAGACCGAGAGGCGCCATCTAAAAGGCTGTCGCGCCAGGCCCATCTGTAAGGTGAGAGCCACCGGCGAGTGGTCTGACAAACCCAGCGGAAGGATGTCAGCCTCCACCACTCTGCCAGCCGCCACCGGGGGCACAAATATATAATCCAGCCGGGAATAGGAATCATGCACTGCCGAAAGATATGTGTATCCCTGCTCATCTCCATGTAACCGACGCCACGGGTCTACCCAATCCAGCCCCGTCACCAGGAAACGTAGCTTAGTGGACTGACTAATATCAGGGCGTCCCCCGGCCTCCATCTGTCTCTGGCCACGTCCATCACATCGTTCAAGTCCCCCCCCCACCACAGACAGGCCATCCGGCATATCCGCCCACAAGGTCATGAGTCGCTCAACCTATCCCCATGAGAGCGGCGGAGGGGCATATACACATCCCAGCACCACCCGCTCTTCAAACAGTGCCCTGAAGAAAGAGATATCTCCCCTGAGTGTCTGCCCACGTTTTAGTATGTTGGTAAGGAACCCTGCGGTGGATCAGGATCGCCACCCCCCGGGATCCCCTTATGAACCCAGAATGGAACACCTGGGTGTAGCCATAACGTAGAAAGCAAAGTGCCTTCGTCCCCATAAGGTGCGTCTCTTGTAACATAAGAATATCAGCCTGAGCACGTTTAGCCTGCTGGAGTATGGCCCCCCTTTTGATTTTATCTAGCGTCCCCCTGACATTCCAGCTCACTATCCGGATAATACCGGGGTGAACCCGCTTTCTATCCAATGGGACTGCCATTAGAGGCCCTAGTAGCAACTACAGGTGAAAGGATAACCCTCTGGTGTGCATGTGACGGCTGTGTACAAGTATAACATAGTGCGATCAAAGAACAAAAACAACCCAACTGCCCCCCACCCTATACCTCAAAACCGCTGAAGTATCTGTCACGGCGGGGGCGGCCTGCGGACCCCAACGGGAGTACCCGGCCCACCCCCGCCAATGGATCCCCAACTTACAGCCCATTGTCAGCAAGCGTTCTCTCTGTCAGACAAGGTCCGGCAAAGGTACTGGCCAAATAGTGGCCAAATCCCTCGGGACTGGGGTCCCAACAATATCTAAGGAGCCGAAGCCTTCTGCTGAGCCGCCGACCTGGCCCGAGAAGGATCACTGCAGGATTGAGATCGACGTCTGGACCTGGAGCGCCGGCTCCCTTTGGGTTTTGGCTTTGGCGGCTTCCGGACCACATCGCTGGACGAGGAGTCCGATTCCCTTCTGGGCGGCGTATGGGGACGAACCTTTACCGTCTCGTCAATCCAGTGAAAGACCTCCTCCGGTGAGTCAAAAAAATGAGTGCGGGACTGATAGATAACCCGCAGTCTGGCTGGGTACAGCAAGGCATAAGGAAGCTTTAGATCCCGAAGACAGGCCTTAGCTGCCAAAAACGAGTGTCTCCTCTGCTGGACCAGCCTCGTGTAATCAGGAAACACCAGAATACGGGCATTGTCATACATCAACGGTTCCTTAGCTCTGGCCTGTTTCAGGATGACATCCCGATCTTGATAATTCAATAGCTTGGCTATGACCGGCCTCGGCCGAGCCCCCGGCGGAGGCTTCTGCGTCAGGGCTCTATGGGTATGCTCCACCACAAAACATCGAGATAGAGACTCCGGGGGGAGCCAGCTCTCCAGCCACTGAGCAAGGAACCGTTCCATGACTCCCCCCTCGCAGCCCTCGGGAAAACCGACAAAGCGGAGGTTGTTACGTCTGGCCCTGCCCTCTGCATCCTCCACTCGTGTCGCCAGACCCCGTTGGGCGGTCTCCAACGAAGCAACATTTTTTTGTAGGGTGGTGACCACATCTTCCACTCCAGAAATCCTGGTCTCGGCCTCCGTAATGCGCCCTACTGCGTTGCGCAAGTCCTGCCGAAGCAACATAACATCAGAGCCGACTGCCCCGATTTTGACGTCCAGGGCGTCCCTGGACTGCGGGATGGCTGCCATGAGCGCAGCGTTATCCGGCATGTCCCCATGCGCTCCTCCAGGCCCAGACGCAGCAGCCCCAGGGCCGGTGAACTTGTCCAACGTGCTCTGTTTGGCAGAGCCACTCCCTGTTTTATCCTTCGTCATGGTGGCCTCTGAGCCGCGTAACTCCCAGGACAGCCTCGTCTCAGCTCGCAATGCGATTCTGACAGGATAGTATAGTCTCCCAGATCCAATATAGTGGGGAGGCCCGCGACCCACTCTAGTATATGATTCGGCCCCCTTCAAAGCCAGCTGGCCGAGGGTGTTCGGGCTCGGACGGGGATCACCAGCCCACAAGCCGCACCAGGAACTAACCCGGCCGCCTCCGCAGACAAGCGCGTCCCCACCCCCCTAATGGGTGCCTCATTTCACTGTCTCTTTCCACGGCCACTTCAGCGGGCAGACATGGTCAGGCTCTCCATTTATACAGTGCCTCAGCCCCTCCGAGTCCAGCCACTGCGTTTCTCCACCAACTTGTGTCACTAGCGCCCAGTGCAGGTGGTCATCTGCGTCCAAGGGGCTGGGTTCCGAGGTCCCAACCCTCCAGAGCCCCGCGAGCGGCAGCAGCAGAAGGCAGGAAGCACACCCCAGACCCCACAATTCACGGGGCCCCCTGCCACCAATAGGCACTCACCGCACAAGCCCGGGTCCCCTATGCCGCCACGCCCGGGCACTGAGATATACACACACCCTGCAGCTCGCGCGACCCACCCTGGTCGCCGAACGCGGGCCACCAATCAAGGGGGAAGGGACAAGGAGCTCGAGGCCGCTCACCGGGCACCTGCGGGCAATCCCACGTTGCCGTAGCGGCAACGCACCCTGCCGGTGCCCGCAAAGATGTCCTCCGGGACTCCGACACACTTAATGGTGCCACCACTCACGTCACCCTTTACTGAAAGGCCGGGGGGGGCCCCGCCAATCCGCGTCACCCACTCGGGGGTCCCCCGCAGTTATCAGCTGGTCACTGCACCGGCCCGGGTCCAGACAGGCCCCCACGAGCCCGCAGTCAAATGCCCTCCCCCCGCGGCTCGCACGACCAGATGTGGCCGCCGAGAGTGAGACCGCAGATCAGGGGGAACGGGCGGAAAGACAAGGCCGCCCACCGGGTGCAGGATGACAATCCCGGATGCAACAGCTGATCACCGCGCCGGCCCAGGTCCAGATAGGCCCCCCCAATCAGATGCCCTCCCCCGGCGGCTCGCGTGACCCGATGCGGCCGCCGAAAGCGAGACCGCAGATCAGGGGGGCGGAGAAACAAGGCCGCTCACCGGGTGAAGGATAACGATCCCGGACAGCCTCCACTGCACGGAGCCCCCACCGAGACCAGGAGTCCTGGCCAAACACTCGACGGGCATCCTCTCCTGCCGCAGGAAGCCTCAGACCTGCGGTATGCAGTCTCCCCAGCCGCAGCAGCCGTCCACGAGGCCCCGCCTCGGCTCCACTGTGATGCAGGCCGCGATCTGGGCTGCAACCGTCCTAGCATCCAAATCGGCGATCCAGTCGCGATCTGGGGCTCAAAAGGCAGTCCCCCTCCACACCATGCACGGGGTAAGTTACGATCTCCCAATAGGACCGGAGAAGTAGGATATATGCAGGATAATTGCTGGAGGCTGAGCGGAGCTTGCCTAGCATGCTTCCACCATGATGGATCGCTAGGCCACGCCCCCTCAAAGTGGGGTTTAAGGCGACTGACATGCAGCTCCCAGTGAGGTTGCCTAGGGGGCCTTGAGATCTTCAAGGTAGGTGGTCTCACACATTATAGTGCCCCGTCTAATGGTCCTGGAAGGCGCTGGGCTCCACAGGCTCCGTTACCCACACTTTCTGACTAGGCTGCAAATCCACAGTGGTAGAATTGTTGTCATACCACTCTTTCATGACAGCTTGGCTGGCTTCTAAGTTACTGGAAGCTTGCTTCCAGCCTTCCTTGACCAAACTCAGAGGTCCCCTAACAGGGTGCCCAAACTGAAGCTCGAAGGGACTGAAGCCCACTCCCATTTGTGGTACCTTCCTGAAGGCAAACAACAGGCATGGTAAGAGGATGTCCCACTTATTCCTCAAGACCTCAGGTAGACCAATAATCATGCCTTTCAGGGTCTTGTTGAATTTCTCAACAAGCCCATTGGTTTGTGGATGATACGGGGTAGAGAACTTGTAAGTTACCCCACACTCCTTCCACATGGACTGCTCATATGCAGACATGAAGTCTGTGCCCCTGTCAGATGCAACTTCCTTGGGAAACCCATTCAGGTAAAAATCCCCACTAGGGCCTTTGCCACTGCAGGTACAGTCATGGTTCTCAGAGGATTACTTCACAAAATGGTAGTAGTGGTTCCCCAAAGGGAAGTTTACCGACATCAAAAGTTGCTGTATTTTTTTTCTTCCAACCAGTACTGTGTGAATATCAATCAATCAGGGGTTTATAAGCGCACCACTCACCCGCGAGGGTCTCAAGGCGCTAGGGGGGAGGGGGCAGCTCCGGGTCAGTCGAAGAGCCAGGTCTTGAGGTCCTTCCTGAACATGTGCAGGGTTGGGGAGCATCTGATGTTCATGGGAAGCTCGTTCCAGGTCTTGGCTGCGATGTAGGAGAAGGCCCTTCCGCCTGTTTTGATTCTGCGGATGCGGGGACCTCTGCCAGGGCGAGGTCGGCGGAGCGGAGGTTCCTCTTGGGTACGTGGAAGGATATTCTCTCGTTGAGGTATTTGGGTTCGATGTTGTTGAGGGATTTGTAGGCGTGGGTGAGGAGTTTGAAGGTGACCCTCTTCTCGATGGGAGCCAGTGGAGGTCTTGTAGGTGATGGGTCATGTGTTCGTGACGAGGCGTTCCGAGGACGAGTCTGGCGGCGGCGTTCTGGATGGTCTGGAGTTTGTGTAGCAGGGCTCTGTTGATTAAGGCATATAGGGTGTTGCCGTAGTCCAGTCTGCTGGTTATGTGTGCGTGGGTGACGGTTTTTCTGCAGTCGGGGGGGATCCATTTGAAGGTCTTGCGGAGGATGCGCATGCAGTTGAAGCTGGTGGAGGTGACAGCGTTGATCTGGCGGTTCATGGAGAGGGAGGAGTCGAGGATGATGCCGAGGTTTCGTGCATGGTCTGTAGGAGTGGGAGGGTTCCCGAGGGCGGAGGGCCAACAGGTGCTGTCCCAGGCGGAGGTGCAGGGTCCGAGGATGAGGACCTCGGTCTTCTCTGAGTTGAGCTTCAAGCAGCGGTCTCTCATCCAGGCTGCCATGTACTTCATTCCTTCCTGGAAGCAGAGTCTGGTGTCTTCGGGGTTCCTCGTGAGTGAGAGGATGAGCTGGGTGTGGTCGGCGTAGGATACAATGCTGAGCCCATGCTGTCTCACGATGGCGGCGAGGGGGGCCATGTAGATGTTGAAGAGTGTGGGGCTGAGCGATGATCCTTGGGGCACTCCGCAGTTGATATTGGTGGGTTCGGAAAGGAAGGGATGGAGTCTGATCCTCTGGGTTCTGCCGGAGAGAAAGGAACGGATCCAGTCGAGGGCAGTTCCCTGTATCCCTGCGTCGTGAAGTCTGGCTGCGAGGGTGCTATGAGAAACGGTGTCGAAAGCTGCGGAGAGGTCCAGGAGGATGAGGGCCACGGTGTGTCCCTGGTCGAGTAACATGTGGATGTCGTCAGTGGCGGCGAGGAGGGCGGTCTCGGTGCTGTGGTTGCTGCGGAAACCGGACTGGGAGGCGTCTAGGATGGAGTTCTCTTCAATGAAGGTGGTCAGCTGGGTGTTCACGAGTCTCTCGGTGACTTTGGCTGCGAAGGGGAGGAGAGAGATGGGCCGGTAGTTCTTCAGGTCAGTAGGGTCGGCCGTGGGTTTCTTGAGGAGGGGTTTAACCTCCGCCCGCTTCCAGTCGTCTGGGAAAATGCCGGACATGAAGGAGGCATTGATGGTCAGTCCGAGTTCGGGTGCGATGGCGGCGGCACCTGTGGAATATGTGCGGTGGGCAGGGGTCCGTTGGGGCTCCTGAGTGGGTTTTCTTCATGGTGGCGGTAATGAGTTCAGCCGAGGCGGGGGGAATATATCTAATTAAATTGGGGTGCTATGTAGGTTCAGCCACCATACTACCAGAAGGTGCTAGTTGCAGATTAGAAAACGAACGTGCTAAAACAATAAAAATACTAGAACCTTTTTACAGCACTCTCTTGAGTAAAACAAAAGGCCATTAAGTCATCAATATAATAGCAACGTGAGTATAGTTGTTCGCAATATGCCCAATTCAAAACAGAGATCCAAAGTTAGAGTTCTCTCTTCTCATGACGGAAATAAAGTTAAGAGTCCAAATTGTTGATTATTTCCACTGTTGATTTATTGTTTGTTTAGTCCAGCAACCATCAGCCGACACGTGTTTTGTCTTTATCACAAGACTTTTTCAAGGCAGTTCAACAATATCGTGTCCAGGCATCCCTGGCCCTTAAATACAGCTATCCCGACACCCAAATTCCACATCCAAAAGTCAGTAGGAATTAAAAGAACGAGAGGATAATAGTTCACGTCTCAGCACGGCGTGGAGTCCTTGATAAGCCTCCTTACTACACGGCGTGGAGTCCTTGATAAGCCTCCTTATAGACCGGAGCTTGGCAGACATAATGCGACGCAGCTCTCTGTTCTCGGCACTGGTTCTCAGAGGGATTGCCTCTGGATACCGAGTTGTGTAATACACCAAAAACAGGATGAACCTGTTGGCTGAAGCATCTGGGGATACATAGGCCCTACAATCTCGATGTCAACCATCTCAAAGGGTGTTACAATGACAGGCAGTAGGTTAAGGGGGGCTTTAAGTCACTGCCCTGTCTTCCTACAACCCTGGCAGGTCACACAAGTCCTACTGATATATCTGAGAAAGTCTTGTGCCTGGCCCAATAAAAGTGTGGGACAAGCTTTGCAAAGGTCTTGTCTTGGCCCAGGTGTCCTGCCAGGGTACTTTCATGAGCCAGCCCCAGTAGGAAGGCCCTGTAGCATTGAGGGACCATCAGGGTCCTTGTTGTTCCATGCACAGTAACCTTTGGCTTAATGTAAAGGAGGTTGTCCCCCCAGTAAGTGTAGTTACTACCAGAGGCATCACCTACTGCTTCGACTTCAGCCTGTTGCCTCATGCCCTCAAGGGTTAGACACTCTCTGTGCCCTACAGAACTCCCCTTGGTGGGTCCTCCTTCTACATGCCATCCAGTAATGACTAGCAGGCCACCAAGGGGAGCAATGCCCTCCTCAGTGGGCTACGGGGCGGCAACCGCAGGTTCCCCATCCACTTCACTGGGAGTACATTCAGGGCTGGTTTCTCACGTCCCCTGCCTTTCTGCTTCTTAGCAGCTGGCTGGGCCATTATTCCAGACTCCAGCCCTTTTTGGCTCCCATCCTGAGCAGCCATGGACCTTGTCATAGCACAGATCCAATCAGGTAACCCTAACATCTCCACATGAGCCTTGAGCTCCACTTCCGTCTAGGTAGTATGTTCAAGGTCATTACCCAACAAACAGTCCACAAACATGGCAGGGCTCACTGCAACTTTCAGAAGACCTGAAAACCCCCCTCACTCAAATGGGACAAGGGCCACTGGATAGTGACCCTCTCTGTAGTCAGTCAACACAACTTGGTGGAATGCAGTGGGAATTACCTGCTCTGGGGAAACCAGCTGACTCCTTACCATATTCATACTGGCTCCTGCATCCTTCAAAGTCTTCACACCCTGCCCATTGATGGTGACTCATTACCTATATTTTGAAGTATTTGATGGCACATGGATCTTAGGAACCATCTCACTGTCACCCGAGGACACTAAGGTAACTACACTAAGCTCCCTCCCATTAACGCGGACAAACTCCCCCCCTTGAACTACACTAGCCACCCCTAGAATCTTTCCTCCATGGGAGGGGGGGCTCTTTTTGTACATTTGGATTCCCTCTTGTTGTGTCTATACTCTTAGCACTCATAGCATTTAATGGGCTCGGGTTGCGGACCTTTGTCAGGGTAGTTATTTCTGGTGGCCAGTTTGGGAATGAGAACCGGACCCTTTTCCATGTAAGTTGTTTTGGGGGGCGTTAGAGAACTCTGTTTTTTTTCTCCCTCCTCCTTCTGGTGGGAACACTGACCACCCTTATTCAAGCCCCCCCCCGATGCTCTCTTGGAAACTCCGGTGCTGACCCAGATGCTTGCCTCCTCAGCAAGCTTCCTGGGGTCAGAAAGCTTACTATCCACCAGGTTTTGGTGCAGCTCTGTAAAACAAATAGCAAACATGTGCTCCTTTAAAATTAAGTAGTACTGCCCTGAATAATCATCTACTTTGCAGCCCCTCACCCAGCCCTTCAGTGCATCGCCAGCATAGTCCAAGCAATCAACCCAGCTCTGTGTTGATAGGTTGTGGCTGGCCCTAAATCGCTGTCTTATGCTTGTCTAAACGTACTGGTCAAGATGGCCTTCATTGCAGTGTAGCATGTCTGGTCAAGTCTGGTCTAGTGTAAGAAGAGTGTCCCTACCCATTGTAGGCATGTACCTCCATAGACTACCACCCCAGAACTCCTCTGGGACCTTGTGCACTCTTAGAGCCACTTCATAAGCTGAAAACCACTTGTCCACATCATCTTCCACCACATAAATGGACACCAAATCTTTGGGTATTCTGAATTTTGACTCGTGGGAAGACACTGCAGGTATGCTACCACCATTACTGTTGTTGGCACCAACTTCCAGGGCTCTTATATCCATCTCTCTGAGGCTCAACTCATCGGAGAGCTTCTTCTACTCCAGAGCTAACCTACCTCTCAGTCAAACCCTGCTTTTTCTCAAACTTAGCAAGCTCCAACTTCAGCTTTCTTTCCTCCCTCCTGTCTGCCAGCTTCTTTGGGGACAGGTTCATGGAGGAGACACTGCTCCCTGCTCTGGGAACCACCACTGCTTCCAGAAAGTAGCTTGTCCCTCCCACAGGCAGTTCCAGCGACACTTCAAGCTCCAAAATCAGGTCATCCTCTTCCTCAGGTATTTCCTGCTCCTCATCTAGGTTATCATCACCTGAAACCTGGATCTTCATCCAGGCCCTTAAGGCTTCCTGCAGCTCCACCTTCCTGGTGAAGCCTCTCGTAGAGACCTGAAACTCCTTGCAAATTATCTTCATCTTAGCCACAGTATAAGATTGTAACTGGGCCATATGAAACTCTGCAAGTTCAGGTGTAGGTGCAGGTGCTGGTTCTCCAGATTGAGACATAATTTAGCAGAAAAAGTGAAAAGGGCAATTAGGGAGAATCGAAAACTCGACTTCGTCTTAGTATAGAGTTGTAGTGAACAATGAGTTACTATATGTTTTTGCACAAACACAAGTCCTATCCCACTGCTGCCACCAATGTTAGACCTGGGATTCCTGCTTGGCTGAGGTATGCACCCAGGCCAGGCAGGAACCACCACTCTAGTCAGGGTAAGCTAAAAATACACACTAAAATAGCCTTTGCTCACCCCTGGTAGATTGGCACAGAGCAGTTAGGCTTATCTAAAGAGGCAATGTGTAAAGTATTTGTGCACCACTCACAGACAGTAACACAACTAATGCACCACGTAAAGACTCAACACAAATTTAGAAAAATAGATTGTTATATTCTGAACAGAACAAGACCAAAACAACAAAATCCAATGTATAGAAGTTGAGATATTTAATTAAAAGAATAAGCAAAAATAGCATTTAGAAGCAAATAGCGCTTTAGGGCTTACTTGAGGTTGATCTGGACCTGGGCAAAATCAAAGTTCGGGCCGACTGCGATGTAGCGCCAGCCGGCTACAGAACCCATGCTGGTGCTGGTGAACAAAGTACCTTTTCTGGTCCCAACAGTGAGATGTGTCGTGAAATGCATCGATGCGGGTCTCGCAAGTCGAGGATGCGTCGATTTTCTCCACGCGCTGATGGAGATGCGTTGGTTCCATAGACAGGTGCCAGACTCCAGAGGCGTCGAGTGATGCACCTGGTATCTCCATGCAATTGAGGGAATGTATCGATCTCTCCAAGCTGCAGTGGCGATGATACATTGTTCGATGCGCCGATTACCGGGATGTAAAGCGTCAGTTCCGATGCGATGTGCCGATTTTACTCCTGCAACCGGGTTGATGTGCTGGTTTGCTATAAGTAGGCAGGAGATGCGTCGAAGTCCATGCTGCAAGTATCTGGGCCACTTCCAGTGAGCCAAACACAGGAGCAGGACTAGAGACTTTGATATCCCTGAGTTTCAAAGACCAGGAGGCAAGCCAACGAGCCCTTGGAGCACCTTGGAGTGAGTCCAACTCTCCTCAACAAAGTCCGAGAGCACAGGGCAACAAGCAAAAAAGCAGGCCTCCTTCCAGATCAGCAGTCCAGTTGAGTCCTTTAAGAAGCACAGCACTTCGTCTGGCAGAGCTTTAGTTACAAGTCCAGCCCTCCTATCAATCCAGCCCTGTCTGCCAGGCTATCTATGGGAGTAAAAAAGCCCTGTGTGGGGGGACAGGACACTACCTATTCAATGAAGTGTTAGCCCCTCCCTTCCATACTGCACAGGCAGAGCTATCAGAATGGAGATATATGTAGATGGGTACTCAGACACACCTGTCCTTCCTGTGTTTGTGGCTGTCTAGAGGGAATGCACAGAGTGTAGCTGTCACCCACCCCAGATGTGTATTGGAGACAAGCTGCAAGGCGCAAAGAGCAGTAAGTGCAGACCAATGTCTACTTTCTAAGAGTGGCATTTCTAAAACAGCAATGTAAAATCCAACTTTACCAGTAAGGAGAATCTATCATTACCATTCCAAAGATATAAAACATGAAGTAGCTACTCCTTTCTGATCAGGAATTACCACTTAAAAGTGTATAAAGGAATTTTCAATGCTAACCTATGAGAGGAGTAGGCCTCACAATAGTGAAAAACTAATTTAGCTGATTGTCACCCAGGACATGCGAAACATACCTTTTACATATATAGCACCTTGTCCTTAGGGCTACCTAGGGCCTACCTTAGGGGCGGCTTATATGTAGTAATAGGGGAGTTTAAGGCTTGGCAAGTAGTTCTAAATGCCGAGTCGAAGTGGTTGTAAACTGCACAAACAGGCCCTGCCATGGCTGGCCTGAGACAGGGTTGAAGATTTACTTCTGTGGGTGGCACAATAAGTGCTGAAGGCCCACTAGGAGCATTTAACTTACAGGCCTTGGGTATATGGAATACCACTTTACAAGGGACTTACAGGTAAATTAAATATGCCAATCATGTACTCACGAATACACACATGATTAGGTAAGAAGTACATGCACTTTAGCACTGGACAGCAGTGGTAACGTGCTCAGAGTCCTAAGGCCAGCAACAAGAATCAGCAAAACATGGAGGTGAAAAGCAAAATGTTTGGGGGAAGAACACCCTAAGGATAACAGTTCTAACAACCTTCTTTTGGTGCATCCATACATTTAGTCACTTGGGTTGTTTTGATTCCTGCAGCAATGTGGAGGAAATCTCCCCTTGTCTGCAACCCCTGATACTTCACCTTTTCTGGACCCTGGTGTGACACTGCTATTCAGTGTGACAGTGGAGTGTAAGTGCTCAGGCTCCAAAATTACATTGGTAAAATTGGTTTCAGCCAATTAGTCTATTTAAATTGACTGCCATGGTAGATGCTCAGAAACTGCACCAGTGGCATGGAAGTCAAATGTCGTATGTGGGCCACAGTGAATATTTATACCATCAACATACATGATGTAAACATATGGCTGCCAGGAGTGCCACTGTGCTTTGGCTGGGCTGCATTTTGAAAGCACTGCTGAGGTACCAGGAAGGGACACGTGCTTCACTCCTAAAGTATGCATTGTAAGCTCATGTGGAGGGGGCAGGGAAGAGTGCATAGAACAGTTTCTTAAAATGGCACACTACCTATTTGAAATAGGTGCCCTTTCAGTAACTGAAGACCTAAAGACTGTTTTGCACTGTGTAGATTTAGGCTGCCTTCCCCAAGAACAAGCCTAGGTAGGATTCAAATTATAATTTCTCTGACTACGACAATGCTAGCAAATAATTCAAGGTTATAGTCCCCTTAGTTTCAAACCATGATCTAATGGTGAATATAGATTTGCAGTAACTTTAGTGGAAGGTATCTTTATAAAAATGTACTTTGTTCTGCCTCAGCCAGAACTGTCTTAAAACTAGTTCTTCCACTCATCACACCTCTAGAGGGCAAATCACAGTGTTAGCTAGAGTTAACAACACTGCCTGCCAGAAGAAAATAGACTAGCCTCGAGTCCAGGAACAGGTGAACTTTCAACAATCACTTAGCGAGTCAAATTTAAGGATGAGGCAGGAACAGATGGCAGAACAAAGGACTGCCTTGAACCCACTTCTTTTGACTTAGAGATAAGAAACGGGGCTGCTCCTATTAAATCTCAGAGCCCTGCTAGACCTCCTGCAACTAACCTCACAAGAGGAGGAACACTGTTTAAAAAATCCGTAGTATCTTTCACATTAGAGTCAATTTTAGGGACATACAGTTTGATAAAGCAATCTCCAAATTTACATTGAGGTTCAAAAAGAGAACTACAGCCCGAAATAATGGGAGTATCAGGTGGTTCTTGGAGGTTCTTTGGTATCATTTTAAATTAAAGGGCTTATAGGGTGTGGTCTATACTGGTGTTATAGTGTATGTTCTATTCATATCTATTCAGTTCATTTGCACTAATGTAACCTGCATATAATTCTGTCAGTGATCTAACAAAGTTCATCCTGTAACTCATATACTGGATTGCCAAATGGGTTTTTGTAGTGAGCAGCATTACTTAGTTGTCTAATGATGTCTTTTTCATATTCACATAGTTTTGGATTAAGATAGCTACCGGTTAGTCAGCAGGTGTTATGTAATGTCCATATCATGGCTTAATATCATTAGGGCTATGCCTTCTGCTCAAGAGATTTTGTATAGAACATAGGTCTTGCGATTTTCAAGTTCATTTACTTGATTAAGGAACACATTTTCAAAAGCCAGAATTTTAGCAGGCAAGAGTTTTGATGCAGTATAGGATGTTGAGGGGAGAGACATACCAGTGTCAATTGTGTCCATATCTGCTTGTTCTTCTTTGAAGAAATATAATGCAATTGTCCTAAAAAGTTGAAATAACTCACTTCAGGTCTCTCTGTAATTACAAACCCAATTTTTTTACTCAGGATCATGTGCTCATCTTAGATGAGTAAATGTGAAGAAATGTTAAAAAGAGAAGATCTTTTATTTATTTTGGAGGATATTCCTACCAATAGAGGTATTGGTTGCATGTCTATCTCTCTCCTGGCAGATACTGACCTCTTTGCCATCCTCACCCTCTTGGTCTCTCTCTCCCTATCTGAGTGTTGTAATCTAAAAGAGGTTGTGGGCCCGAGGAGATATAAGTCAGACCAAGTGCACTTGGTACCAGTTTATCTTCATCGTCAAAAACCAATGAGGAATCAGAAAAGGATAATATTTTATATGCCCCATCACTGTAATCAGTGCTGGCAGCAGGGAACAATCACTGCTCAGATATATTTATTTTTACCTACATTAACTGAGTGAAAGTCATCAATTGCTTTTTGTCGATCATCAAGGGCTACATTTGCGTTTCAGCAGCATTCTCTCTCCTAATCTTTTCCTCAAGACGAGCAATCTGTTGTTTAAGAAATATTAGTACCTTTAATGCTGTAGTTATGTCCATTACAATACCATCCAGTATTGTGGCACTTCTCTTTCTGATCGGTGCTTGTTCTGTATAAGAACCCTGCACATCTGCTTCATGCTCATGGAATGCACAAAAAGGATTGTAGTGGTTTGACTGCAGTGGCAGTTAGGGCCCGATTTAGATCTTGGCGGACAGGTTACTCCATCACAACGGTGATAGATATCCCGTCCGCCAAAATATAAATCCCATAGAATATAACGGGATTTATATTTCGGCAGACGGGATATCCGTCACCTTTGTGATGGAGTTACCCGTCCCCCGAGATCTAAATCAGGCCCTTAGTCTTCCTACTGGCTAACAGCTGAGGTGTTGACAATAAAGCAGCATTGTGTTAGTATCCTGTCAACTCCGTCACAAGAATCTTGAGCAATTGTTGGATATAAACCTACATTTTTCTTCAATTTCTCATTTTTTATAACAATGATTGGTACATTATTTTCTTGGTATTTTATATGGTATTATAACATCCTTGGTTGTATATTGATTTGCTAATATTGAAAACCTCAAAGATTTTGGAAGGCTCTTGATGTATATAATGTTCATGACACAATATCAATCCAAAGGTAAGTTACTTTGAGGTCTGGGAGAAGGGGGAAGACAAAAATAAATCTGCACAAAGAACTCCCACTAGACCTATATTGCTTTTATGTAGGCTGACTACAGCTCTATGGGGCTATCCACAGTTATGACATGGCAAGCTCACAATTTCTATGTCTTTTTTATTTTTTTTATAATTAAATTATTCAACATCATTTTTTATTTGTGTCAACATACAAAGAGTAAAAAACATTTTTTTTAAATGTTTTGTATCCAAATTTTTTTAAATAGCCAACAATTTCATCTATTACAAAAGATAAACGTGTGTTATTCTTCTTCATAAACAATAATGCCTGTATCATTTCATTATAATTATACATCCCCTGATTATTGACCACACTTGCATACTAACCTATCACACCAACATACATTCCCACTCTCTCATCAAGACATACCATACCCTACCTAGATCACATACACTACAAGGGTCACAGTAAAGACAGATATACAACAGTCTCTATGACGGTGTTGTAGGTTGGGTATAAAACATCCAGATCAACGCACGTTTCGGTGGTTATTGTCACTTTGGGACCACCTTCTTCAGGACCACTAATATAGAATATAAAGGCTTGTGGTTGGGGAACAGCATGGGTATATAAGATTGATTTATTTTCAATTCAGGAGAGTACCATGCCGCAGTTTCACTTTTGTACATTTCCCATATTGCTCTGACAATAGGAATATTTGCGCTTGTTCAATCCGTTCTGACAATGCACTTGTCCGTTAATGCCAGGCCATACTACAGACTATGTCATACTAGAACGGCATAGTGAAGAGTCCTTGGTCATGAAAAATCAGACTATTCAGTGCGTCTCAAAGGGCCTGCGAGAATAATCTATTCCAGAGCTCCTTGTTGTTTAAAATCCAAGAATTGAATGGCACGCTCTTTTGGATATCGATGCCTCCAATTGATATCGGTGATAAAAAGGCTTCACTTGATATTGAAGTCCGGAGAGTTGTAGACACTGGCTGCTGGTCCTTAGCGCACAAGGCGGATTTATAATGTTCATGACAACCTTGGGTGCAGGAGTGTTTTAAGCACAATTGTACATAAACATACAATTTGGAGAACAGCACCATCTTCACTATAATAGTTACTTGTACAGTACTTTGATTGATCTATGATACAGATTTAGTTCTACTGAAAAGAAAAGAGTGGCTCATATATAAGTTTTTAAATATAGTTTTGATATATATTTGTCCAACAGATTTATTCCAATACCAGTGATTTCTTTAAATGGTTGTATCATAAATGAGTCCTATGGGTCATCTGTTGTACATGGTATTATAAACATGAATGCAGAGGCAAAGAAGCTATCAGGAGGCACACTGACTGTGTGCCAGAAACAGGTGGTGCAAAGTTAGTATCCCCCTAGATGGTACGCCTCTGAAAGAGGGCACGGAGTGCCATGAACCCCCAGACATACCCTGTATGGAGCTGCAGTTACTCACAGCACCCACATGCAGCAATGATCGGGGAGCCGTAGGTTATGCTCCTCCAGGGTATGCTCAGGCTGTGGAGGAAGCAAAAGACACACAATTGATGGACGGAATGCAGAACAAATCAAAACATCCACCCCCAGTCAAGAGATCTGGGTTAAATCCATCATTCTTTTGCTCACCATGCCACCCCAGTTTAGACCTGGCCATATGCAAATCAGTCTTGACCCTGTGCCTCATGGGAACAGTCCAGCCCGAACTGCCAAGCCAGGTCCTCCCTGGACCAGAAACAAGCATCCTAGGACCGGTTTCGGGGTTTCACCCCTCTTCAGCCAGGATAGCTTGATTCCAGTGGCACAGTGAGCCCAGGACCCACGTCTGGGCATACCTGGTGCACTTAGGGCGAGAAAGCAAAAGACACACAATTGATGGACGGAAGCATCAGGGAGTGAGCTTGAGGTCAAAACGCTACCAAGGAGAACTGCACACAGCACGGAGTGAAAAAGACAGCCCAGGTGGGAGTTAGAGGAGAGGCGCAAGTTGAGAATAGAGAGAGAAAGAACTCTCGCCTTCGAAGCCCAAAGGGGAGGAAGAACAACCCACCCACCCCCAGAAGAAGCAAGAGCTAGGCCCTGGGCTCCACATGAGGATGAGCCCGGGGAAGAGTCAGAAGAGAGGCCCCTAACAGAAAACCGAACTCCATCTGGTTGTTGGCATAGGCAAGGTGCACACCAAGAAATAAGAGATCAGGGTAGCCTAACTGAAACACAATTAAGACATAGGAGAAGTAGAATGGCACCTTTATGCACGCACGAGGACAGCGACGCTGAGGATTTCTGCAGCTCCCCTCAAAAGCGCTGATCAGGCAAACTGATCCCTAGAGAGACAGTGTCCAGAGAAGAAGGCGACCATTTTGCCACCTGCTAGCCTGCTGGATCGAAAGGGAGGGCCAGTATGATAAACCTTGATCAGAGGAGGGATCCTTCGAACCAGAAGGCATGGCCGTCGAAAAGATGGAAGAGCTACGTCAGGGAGAAACCAACAGAGCTGCCCCATGCCAAAATATGCCCGCTGCTCCAGAATGGTGTGTCAGGGACCATCTATGTGCAAAGTGGATCTCATGCTTTGAGAAAACCACTGCAGGAATTAACTTAACTATAGGTGACGTCAAAAGTCTGATCAGCAGCCTCATCAGGGAGCAGACCAACAATGTTTTCCCGAGCCCGCATCCCCGCAGTCACGCTGATCGACAACAAGCATAACGGGCCGCATTCCATTCATTTAGACATCAGATATGGATGGCTCTGAAGGAGATATTCTCTGACCGCCCAGGCGTAGGAGGATTGATGGAAGACAGCCTGGGGAGACAGTGACTGATTTCCTAAATAGAATGAGGAAACAATGGGACAAGAGATAGGACAGCCCAGACTGACACATGTCCCCAGATGCATTCTTCTACAACATCCACGAAACTGGACTGCCCACTGAGATACAGAGTGGACTAGATGGCGCAGTAGGGCTAGACACTAAACCTTGGTGAAAAATACAGGTCCACATATCACACTACACCGAATAAACATATACACTATTACCGAAAAAGACAGGAGAAGGACAGGGAAAAGCAGGAGCAAGGCCAAAGAGACACCAATAAGCTGGTCCTATAAAAATGTAAAGAAGACAGCCCTTGAGGGGCCGCGAACGTACAAATAGCACCAGTCTTGAAAGGAGCTCCACCTCTGAACCCCAGAGGGTATCCACCCAGTCCTGGAGGCAGAGGTCAGGGAAGCTGGCTACAGCCAGGCCTCATAGAGTGCTACTATTGTCACAGAATGGGCCACATGGCTGACCAATACCACCTACAAAACACATCACAAGCAGAAAAGAATAATCCCAGGACAGTCCCCACAGAATACCCATCCTCAAAATCAAGCCCAGAGCAACGCAAATGCATTGTACAATCAGCCTCAGGGAAATCAGGCAACAGACACCCCGCCTCAGCAGGGACTGGGTGGATAGCCGAGCACATGGCAACAACCACAGCAAACAAGGAGCTTAGCCCAGCAAGGACCGGAGCCACAGCATCAGCAGGGAGGGGTGACAGTCTGGTGAGGTAATGCCCTTGCACAATCGCAGAATGCAAACACGCAATAAGTCTAAAACCACCCCCCAACATGATGTAAGCCCTTCATACAATTTCCAGATACATATCCTTACCTGCATTCGCGAACACCTTTTAGGGCCGCAGTACACTATATCGATCAGGAATCTGCACTAGAGTTCGCCATCCAAGTGCCCGTCAGGGGCCTGGGCATCCCTCTGCTATTGATCCCCCGGGGTGGGGTTGGATGGCCACGCCCCTGGGGGGGGAAAGACAGTCTGACGAGGGGGCAGGGCGGCCCCCGACTGGTGCATAAAAACCAGCACCCAGGTCCATTTATCCAAATCCAGCCTTGGACAAACTATGTCTCAAACAGCCTCAGGGTTTCCACCAAATGGAGGCTGCCTTACAGTTCCAAAATGAGGCAAATGCTCCAGTTTTGGGAGCCAGGTTTCCCACAAACCTAGGACAAAAGATGTCCTCAAAACACCGAAGCAAGCAATCACATGACACCCAGTCCATAAAGAAAATCTATTAGCATTACCCGCATCAGGCCAATCACGACGTGTCCTAACCGCACACCCAACTCTGGTCTAAAGCACAACAAATAGGCACAATCCCTGTTACTCCCCTGCAGAGCCATAGAGGGGCCACAAACAACTCCATGACTACTTCAACTACACTACATTCGAACCAGCCCAAAAGCACAGGTAAACGCCCATTGGATCTGGCACAAAGAAGCCCAGAAGTAGCCCAAAAAAACTGAAAATTAAAGAAAAAGGGAGTAACCCAATCACCCAACTCCATTTTAGGAGAACCTCAATACACGCCATGTGCAGAGTTCAGAGGGACATGCATGTGACAATGGAAACATCGCCATGACCCACAAAGCCCCTAAAAATCCTTAAACATCCACTCCCCTTCACATTGCACTACGCATGTGCAGGTCAAAAGGATACCCCCCACCGATAAAATGACACACACACACATGCGCACATTTAAAGGAAGCAGCCCGCAAAGTAAAGTACTGTGCCCTGCCATAGCGAGGGGGGGTAGGGGACCAAAATACTCCCAAAATAACCCTAAGGCGAACTAACCTCACCATTCCCTAAAAATACTGCCACCTCCTTCCAGTACCCCACTAAAAGGTTTCACGCATAGTGAAGCTACAGAATATACCCCTAAAAAGAAGGCACAGGAATCTTCAAAGAAGGCACCGAAATCTTCAATCAATCAGGATTTAGAAAGCACGGCTAATCACCTGATTGGGTATCTAGGCACTTGCAGGTCCCGGAGGCTTATTCGAACAGCCAGGTATTGAGTGCCATTCGGAATTCAGCAAGTAAGGTGAGGGTCTGGAGGTGCGTGGGGAGGCTGTTCCAGGTATTTGCTGCGATGTGGGAGAAGGAGCGTCCTCCACTTCTGCTTCGGTAGATAGGAGAGTAAGGGCAAGTGAAAGGAAGGCGGAGCATAGTTTTCTCAACGGTTGGTGGAAGTTCAGGCGGTGGTTAATGTATGCAGGTCCTTGGTTGTGTAGAGCTTTGTGTGCGTGGGTCAGCAGCTTGAATTGGCATCTCTCTGTATAGGGAGCCAGTGAAGTTGCCTGAGGTGGGGTGTGATGTGGATTCGTCGGGAAAGGCTGAGGATTAGTCTGTCTGCGGCGTTCTGTATGGTCTGAAGTTTCTGTAGGAGGTGTGTGGCGAGTCCTTCATAGAGGGTGTTGCTGTAGTCCAGTCAGCGGCTGATAAGGGCCAGTGTCACGGTGTGTCTCGTGTGTAGGGGTAGCCACTTGAAGATCTTACGTAGCATGCGCAGAGTTCGGAAGCAGGCGGAGGAGACGGCATTGATATGTGATTTCATGGTGAAATTGTTTTCAATGATAATTCCGAGGATTTGGGCGTGGTTGGAGGGAGTGGGTGCGGGTCCTAGGTCTGATTGCCACCAGGAATTGTTCCATGTGTTGCTGCTGTTGCCAAAGATCAGTACTTCTGTCTTGTCTGTGTTCAGTTGCAGGCAGTTGTTCTTCATCCAGTCGGCGACGTTTGTCATGCATCCTGGAAGTTGGTTCTGATGGTGGTGGGTCGTCGGTGAGTGAGAGGATGAGTTGGGTGGCGTCTGCATAGGAAATTATGTTGAGACCGTGGGATCTGACTATGTTGGCCAGCGGGGTCATATATGCATTGAAGAGCATGGGGATGAGCCATGGGAGACACCGCAGGTGATCTCCTTGGGTTCATAGCTAAAAGGTGAATCCTCTGGGTTCTTCTGGTGAGGAAGGAGGTGATTCATCTGAGCGCGTCCCCTTGGATGCCGATATTGTGGAGTCTTTCGATCAGCGTGTGGTGGGATACGGTGTTGAAGGCTGGCGAGAGATCGAGGACTCTGTTGATGCTCTCCCGGCCCCTGCATTTAACTAAACCAACTTGTTCCTGTTTTGCCAAACGCCTCGTCTTTTCATTTTTTCAAGGTAAATTCATATCCAAGCAACAGTACTCCCCAAACGTGAATGGGTTAGTTGAGAGGTATAACAGAATTTTTGTTCAATGTATTCAAGTGGCTCTTAAGGGAGGTTTTAATGTTGTGGAACACATTTCTAATTTGATTTAAACTATAATTGCACTACACAACTCATTAAAGGTAGCAGGCCCCTGCTACTTTGAATCCTGAAAGGCTTACTGGACCTCTGTGTGCTATTTCTTTGGGAGGCATCTACAAGAAAGTGAGGGAAAATGTTCGTAATTACAAGACAAACCGAAGTCATTGAAAACATAATTCCCAAAGAGCACACCTGGGAATTTTGTAAAAGTGTCATTACTAATGTTATGAAAAAACCAAAATCTAATCACTCCAAAGTGTTAAAAATTGTGAGGGTTGGGAAGTCTTTAGTTCTTTTAAACAATGGCTCATAGTGGAGTATAACAAGTCTTGCAAAATTTAAAGGGGACACTCAAAATGAGGACTTTGATGAGCATTATGTAAATTCAAGAATGGTGGATCCTGACTTTGGGAGTTGTGATTTAGAGTATGGGTTCCTATTCCCGGTGTGTCTGAGATATTGTCTGGAATGCTAAGGGTGAATGATGTACTAGAATGATGGTGTATGTGAGTGGAGTAGAATCTAGCAGAAAACGACGGTTGGAGGGTGAATGGAGCTCTGACAGGACCTTCTTGCTAATGCTGTGACCTAGGGCCAAACACAAAATAAACAAGTTACTGACTCTGCCATTCAACTTCAACATTTTGTTCAATGGTTTGTTAAGAGCGTGCGTGAAAATGCAGCAAGACTGTGGTGGCAGTTAAGAGCTATTTCTGGCAGAGGATGAGGCCTGTTGCAAGAATGGAGTTGTGATTCACAATGTTTTAGTAATTGTTAAATATGTTATGAGAATCATGATCTTAATCAAAATGTGTCGATGGTTTTTACATCGCCTGCAGTAACATCTGACCTTTCACCTTCTGATTCTTGGGACGTTTGCTAATTCTGTAATGGGAGTGACACATTCTTGCTCTGAAAGTTTAAGCAAATACGTTTTTCACATTTATTTTCATTTCTGTCTCTTTCATGTAAGAGAGGAGATGTGTGGTACCTTGTGTGGTACTTTCTTGTATCTGTATTCATCTCACTCTCTTTTCCCCTCTTTACCAAATACTCTCCTATTAAGCATAGAACATCTGTGTCATAGTTCTATACAGCACAGTGTGTTCCATGTTCTGCAAGTAATCTTGTTTATACTTAATATTCTAAGTTCCATGTCAGCTGGTACTAGTTCACTATCTTACCTACATCACTGTGTATGGGCTCCTAATAAAGACCAGTTCTCACATCTACTGAGCGGTGCTTTCTTTAACAAGCCGGTGCCAAACCTGGGTCACAGCAGTGACATTACTCAGGCGTCTTTGGGCTTCTCTTGGATACTTGGACCTTTCATTAAAGTCCGGCCATGGTGACAGTCACAGTTGTCACACCACTTTTGTACTTCTTGGTGCTAGTGGGGAATTCTCCTTGGGGATAACACGAGGGACACATCTGGGCCTCAGAACCTCTCTCTGTCTCTCAATGTTGGTCACGCCCTGTCTTGTGGGGTTGCAATACCATCATCTGTCTCTTTTCCATCTGACTATGAATTTATTTATGCAAGGACACCTATATAGTCCCTCCTTAACAGTCAGTCAGCTCTCTCTTTCTCCATTTAGGATTCAGGCGGCCTCTCCAGGCAACTAAAGTGAATTTCCTCAGGTTCTTTGCCCCAAACCTGGTAAAGTGAGTTAGCGGTCAGTAAGCCAACATGGATATAAAGGTAATCTCCCGATCACTACAGGAGTGGAAGCCCAGGCTTCTGAACAGAAATAATGGCACGCTGAGTGGAAGTTCCTGCCTCATCTTTATAACCAACTTGCAGACAGTCCAAGTTTATTTCAACAGTTCTGCTTTATGACCGGTTCTGGGCAGTTATGCATTTTTTTTGTCTTGTAATTTTTTTATTATTGTTGCATGAAAGGTATACAACAGGAAGTCAAATGCAATTGAAACATAGTAAGGAACAGCAATAATGATTGAAACAATATAAATAAGACTCTTGGGGAGGTGGGATGGGCGGGGCAGAGGAGGGGTGGGAAGAGGAGTAACCGGGATGCAAGGGGATTAGCGTAATGCAGTAATATAGATCAGGTATCCGGCCTTTCATCACTTCGCTCTGTTACGGTGTGCCGGGGCTCCGTTGTTGACCACGGCATGTTGGGTATTGACTCTCAGCCTGCACTATTGGTGCGATAACCCTTTTGAAATATATTTTGAGGGGGGTGAAGGAACAGTGCGGAGAAGGGGTCGACTGTCCAGGATGGGGTGCAGTGCAGGTGCAGGGGTGGAGGGGAGAGGTCTAGGTGGGGAAGGAAAGGATTGATGGCTGTATCTCGAGGTGGCGTAGATCACAGGTGTCTACCTATGTGGAGATATGTCGCGACTGGGGGGGAGGGGAAGGAGAGGGGGACAGTGGGGTAGAGCAAAAAACTGTCGGGGTTGGGGAGAAAGCAGTATGTCCTGGTCTGGGGTCCTAGGGCGGGGACGCGCCCAGTGTGCAAAAGCGTGGGATTTGGGGTCTCCGTCGGGGGGGGGGAATGGGGTATAGGAGTCCGCGTGCCCGACGGGGGGGGAGGCGAGGGGGGAGAGGGTGGAGGTTGGGGGTAGGTACAAGGAGGGGCGAGATAGGGCAGGTGAGATGGGGGTCAGATGGGGAGAAGAGGGGAGGGGTGGTCAGTGGGGAGGCTGAGAAAGCAGTTGCGATGGCCAGGAATGCTGCCCAGTGGGGGGGGGGTAAGGGGAGGGATCCAGGCTGTTTGCTGTGTGGTTTTGGGCAGGGGGAAAGGGAAGGATTCATCGCCGGTGTAGGCAATTTTATGGAGCATCCTGGAGTAAAGGCACCCAGGTCTGGGTGAACCCGTCAGTCTGATCTTGCATGCCATAAATGACATGCTCATAGGATGCTGTCTGTATCATTGCCACCATCCAGGCTTCCTGAGAAGGAGGGAGAGGTGAGCGCTATTGGCGGAGGATGCAGAGCTTGGGAGTGGAGAGTGCCGTGTGTAGGAGGTGACGTTGCGGTCGCGATAGTTCGGGCGAGCTTACAAGGATGTGTAGGAGAATAACGGGGATGAGGGGGAGCTGCAAGGGCATGGACGCCCTCAGGGTGTTCCCTACATAGGACCAGAAAGATTGAATTGAAGGGCAGTCACACAAGATGTGGGTAATAGCGCAGTGGGTGGCCTCGCACCTCCAGCAGTTGAGGTAGGAAACCAGCCCTCCGCAGTTCCTGTGGGGTCAGTACCACTCGTGAAGCATCTTAAACAGACAAAATTTCAGTCTGGCTTCCCATGCGCCTTTGTCCGCGGCCTCCAGGACCTCAGACAGTCCTCCTCCCCAATGGTCGTCTGAAGGCGGTCTTGCCACTTGGTGTGGAGGTTATGAGAGAGGTGTTGTGAAAAAAGGTGGATCGCGAGTGCGTGGTATAGTCCCGACATCACTCCCCGATGCCGGCCCCATGTGTGCAAGTAGTCCATCACTGTGGAGGACGACAGGGACCACGGGCGAGGCCACAGGCAGCGCCTCAGACAGTTCTGCAATTGTAGGTAGTGTCAGGCCTGTCACGGGTGAAGGCCAAATTCCTCCACCAGGTGGTTAAAATATTTCAAGTCTCCATCTTGTAGTACCTGGTCTAGCGTGTAGACACCCGCTTCAGCACACTCCGGCCAGTGTATGGTCCGGCCATCAATATGGAGGTCGTCATTTCTACATAATGGCGCCCTGTTGTGTAGTCGGTGGTCCACTCCGAAGAGACGGTGTGCACGGAGCCAGGCTCTAAACATGTCCTGCAGCACTGGGTGAGGGTTGGGGGTGTGGTTCTCATAAAGAGGGCCGAGTCTGTCGCCACGAGAGATAAGTGAGCATTCGGTGCGAACCTATTGCAGGGGATCTGAGATGCGCGGCAATAAGTAGGCGAGTTGAGAGTAGTGTTCTACTGATTGGAGGCCCAGGCCGCCGCTGGAGTGGCGCGCCATCAGTTTGAATGTGGCTAGTCATAGCCGGATAGATCCCCACACAAAGGCTCTTATCCGGGAATCGATGAGACGAAGCATAAGTCAGTGGTACAGTGATGGGGAGTATGCCGAGCGAGTAGGTAAAACGCAGTAGTGTGACCATGCGAACCACCTGCGTCCTACCCCACATAGAAAAGCCCAGGAGGGACCATTTTGCAAAGTCCCGTTTCATCTGCGTTATGAGCAGGATCAGATTGTCCGCGACCATGTCAGTCAGGCCCTTATTAACCAGGCTACCCAGATATTTCAGCTGGGAAGCTTTCCAACGAAACAGGAAACTATGGATCGCCACTATCGTGGTGCAGGACGACAGTGGGAAGGCTTCGCTCTTGTCCCGGTTCACTTTGTAGCCGGACAAGGACGCAAAGTTATAAATGATCTCCAGGAGCGCTGGGAGGGAGCCGCCAAGGTCCTGTATGGTGAGCATAATGTCATGGGCAGAAAGATATATCTTGGAGAAGCCATCCGCGATGGGGATGGCGGTTATGAGTGGGGAGTGATGGATAATGGAGGCCAGAGGCTGCATTGCCAATAGGAATAGGAGGGGAGATAGTGGGCAGCCCTGGTGTGTGCCCGTCTTAATTTGGAAATGATCAGAGACAAACCCTCTACAATTAACCAGGGCTGTTGGGCAGTCGTACAGCAGGCGTACCTTAGAAATAAACTGATCCCCCAAGCCAAACCGTTTCATGGTAGCAAAAAGGTACCCCCACTCAATACGGTCAAAAACCTTTTCGGCGTCTAGGGATAGAGTCACTGCTTCCTGTGGGAGGTCCCTGGCAGACCATACGGTATGTGCCAGAGTTCATAAGTGGTTCCTGGAGGAACGACCTGGCACGAAGCCAACTTGTGAACTATGGATGAGGGAGGGGAGGACCATTTTGAGGCGCGAAGCCAATATGCTCGCAAGGATTTTAATATCACCATTTAGGGGAGAAATTGGTTGGTAGCTGCCACAGAGTAGAGGGTCCCTTCCTGGCTTGGGGAGGACCGTGATTACCTCCCTATTTGAGAGGAACCCAAAGGAGGCCGAATGCTACGCCTCATTGAACGCATTGTGGCGGGAGTCAATGCCCTCCTCCCCCTGCCCAGCAATAAAATTCAGCCAGGAAGCGATCCTCTCCTGGGGCTTTGTGATAGGGTATACAAGAGATGGCTGCCATTATCTCCTCCTTGCTAATGTCCCCCTCTAGGAGTTTGCGTCCCTTGTTTGTCAGACTTGGGAGGTCGACATTCTCGAGGAATGTGGCGATCTGGTCCTCGTCCAACGATACCTCCGGCATGTAGAGTGCGCCGTAGAATGACGCAAACTCGTTGACAATGTCCTGAGGTCAAGTAAGTATCTCCCCGGATGCCGACCGGATAGCCGGTATGGCCACAGCTGCCTCACGCTGCCAGAGCTGGGCCGCCAGAAGCGGCCTGCCTTCTCCCCTTGTTCATAGTGTCTCCCCTTCATGCGCCATAGGGCATACACGGCCTTGGAAGTGTAAAGACTATTGAGGGCCATGCGTGCCTGTTCTAGGCAGCAGCGGTTTTGTATAGTGGGGTGGAAGGAGTAGAGGCGATAGAGGTTGGTGATCTGCGTCTCCAGCTCCGCGCTACAAAGGGATGCTTCCTTGTTGGCCTAGCCGGCGTCCCTCATCAGCCTGACACAGAGGGTTGCCTTCGCGGCCGCCCACAGCACCCTGTGGGAGTCCACGGAATGCTTATTATCCGACATATAGGCAGAGACATGGGCTAGAAGTTGAGCCTTGCCTTGGGAGGAGAGATCTTGTTGGACATTGAGGCACCATGGTTTGCGACCTGGGGAAGTCAGGCCCACAACCAGTAACAGTAGGACCAGGGAGTGGTCGGACAAGGCTGCATTTAGGATACAGGACTCACTAACAAGTGCCACTACCAGGTGCGAGATGAAGAAAAAGTCTAGTCTGGATTGCGTTCCGTGCATCGAGGACAGGAAGGTGTATTCCTTATCCATCGGGTGACAAAGGCGCTAGTGGTCCACGAGACCATGGTCAGATGTGATGTCTCCCAGCAGCGCTCTGTCTGCATCATTTCCTTTTTCTATGGGGCCCGTCCTATCAAGGATCGCATCTCGGGCAAGGTTTCAGTCCCAGCCAATGATGCATCTAGAAGCATTGATCTCCACTAACAGGCAATTTAGCTGTAGTAGAAAGGCACGTTTAGACCCTGTTGGTGCGTATACCGAGCCCACGCAGAGGGACCTATCTCCCACCCTTAGCTTTGGAACGCATACCTGCTGTCTGGGTCAGAGCAGGTCTTCACCACCATGACTGGTAGGGATTTGTGGATAAGAATCTCTACTCCGCGCGCTCGCCGCTGGCTGTTTGAAGCCATGGGGGAGGACGAGATGCTGCTGTGTATTACCCTGCCCACCCAGTCACTGCACAATTTGCCAGCTTCTAGGTCATCTAGATGTGTCTCCTGTAGGAGACCACATGCGCTCTTTTGGCCTGCAGGTACGCTAGCACCTTTTTCCTTCTAATGTAATGCGTAAGGACATGAAGGTTCCAAAAAAGAACGCGTAGGGGTTGCTGATTGCAGTGTGTTTGGTATCTTGAGGTCTTTTTAAGGGGTGGGAACAATGATGTAGGAAGGGGCAAGGTGGGGGGGCTAGCGGCAGATAGGGGGGAAGGATTTTTGCCAAGAGGTGAGGTAGGCACAGGTGTTGGGGAGCCACGTGCCAACAGTGGGTCGAAAGGTGGGGATAGGAATGGGGTGGTGGGAGGAGGTGCAGCGGTCGAGAGAAGAAGGCGGGGAGGGGGTGGCCGGGGGAGGGTAAAGGATCAGGGGTGGGACAAGGGGAGAAGAAAAGGACAGGAGGTAGGGACGGGTGAGGGCTCAGATAGGGAAGGTAAGGTAGGGTGGGTGGATGGGAGGGGGAGACCGGACACTCTGTGGTGGTACCTGCAGGTGGATACTGACCAGGTATGAAGAGGAGACTTGTGAGGGTAGGACGCACAGGGTGAGTGGGTTGGAGGACAGGAAGGGAGGTTATAAGGGAAGGGTTGATGGGTGAGCTATGTGGAAAAAGGAGCAGCGAGGAACGCAGCGCCCGAGGCTCTGCACTTTGTGCTACGGGTCTAGGATTGTGGTAGCAGTGCGCAGGGAGGGCTCCTTCCGGGGTCCAGGCAGGTTGAAGAACGCACAGATGTGTGCACACAGGTGTGTGGATGTGCAGGGTTAGCTGTGGGAAGGCATGATATCGGGCCCCCTGGGAAGTGTGGTTCGAAGCGGAAGGTCATCTCCTCTAGGGAGGAGTGCAAAGTTGGGGGCGCCAACGCCTTGGGAAGCGTGCGCAGTGGGAGGTGTGGGGGGGGGGGGCGCTCAGGCGCATTTGTATGCGGGTAGCCCAAGAGAGGATACACATGGTGTATAAAGTGCAGGGAGGGAGGCATGAGAGTAGTAAAGTGGGGGGGTGGCTGGCCTCTGCAGAACGGCCCCAGGCGGGAGGCTGATGCGTGGGTGCACGCCATGACCTCAGATGGAAGGGTTTGTAAGCGGGGTACATCATAGTAGATTACATGGAATATATACTAAGCAAACAGTTGTACGGAAGGAGCAGGGAGAGGACAGCAACAAAAAGCATTAAACTTTTAACATCTGGTAGAAGGGAGTAGACTGCAAAAGACATGTTGGTACTCATCCATCTGCTGTCTTCTATCATCAGTTCTCCAGGTGCAGTCCCCCTCAGAAGCCGCGGTCGTCATGGGCATTGGGATCTTAGGGTCCAGCTGCCGAGAAAGAGGCAGGCTTCAGGGGACAGCATGACTTGACCCTATCCTGCTCACTCGTGAGTGCAGCCACCGCTTGGAGAGCTTGGTCCATGTCTCCCTGAGATCTGACCGCCCTGTCGTGATCTCTGCCCCTGTGGGGCGAGCCACCGGGATCTCGTCAGTGTGTGCTGGGCGCAACGGCATGGGTGAGCTGTGATGAAGCTAGTCCCTCCATGGTGATGGGAAAGAGATGGGGTCCATGTCCTAGGTGGAGAGGGCATTGAGAAAGCGGCGCAAGTCCTCCAGTTCAAAGAATTCCTTCGATTCCCCATCTCTAGTGATCCTGACGCGAACAGGCTCAAAGAGGCCATATTTGATGTCCAGCTGCCGAAGCTTGGGGCGAAGGGATAGGAAGGCTTTACGGCACTCTTTCGTCTCCTTGGAGAAATCCGCTGCCATTCGTAGATGTACGGGCCATGAGTTCAAGCTGCTGAGATTAACTGTCTTGCCTGTTCATGATGCAGGAAACAGGCTATGAGGAGCCGAGGGCGGGTAGACACCCCTCTCTTTGGCGGGCCTGGCGATGGGCTCGCGGTACTTCCAAAGTTGGGTCAAAGGTTAGGCCAGTGAGTGCCGGGAGCGTGTCTTTGAGGATGATCTTGTACTAACAAACAGTGTCCAGATAGACCGTTTCTTAATTAATCATACAAGACTTCAGTGCTTTGTTCTAAAGCCCGTGTGTTTTTTATTTAGCTTCTTTTTGTACTTTCTTCAAACAAGATTAGACCATTATTCTCATGTCATCTTGTCGGGCCACACATATTTTTCAAAGAAATATACAAAACAATAACCAGTAATGTAACACCACAAAATGCAAAACAAAATTCACAAGCACATTACATAGAACATTACATAAACATTATGTAATGTGCTTGTGAATTTTGTTTTGCATTTTGTGGTGTTACATTACTGGTTATTGTTTTGTATATTTATGTCCGGATGGACTTCGATTCCGACGTCAGTGCAGAGATATTCACGTCTATGCCCTCCAAGCTCCGGCCCACCGCAGTGATCTCCTGCAAGGTGCGCTCCATGGTGGGGTCCGGGGAACTTCCTGCCGTGGGCTGAGGTGGGTTCGGTGCAGAGTGAGCTGTGCCCGGAGGGGCAGATGAAGAGCGAGACAGGTTGAGGGCCTCGGAAAAAAGTAGCTGCCGGGCAGGCTTGCCCGTGTTCTTGCCAGGTGACATCCCCTGGCCCTGCACCACAGGGGTCGGGCCAGTCTGTGGTGGGTCATAGGGGGATGCGTAGACACAAGGAGCTCCCGGTGGAAGAGTGGTGCATGTGTAGAGACTCCCTAGTTTGCAGTGGAGACCCTGCTCAGGCTGTTCAAGGAGTTAGCAGGGGTCCTGTGGCAGAGGGCTGGGGGGCGTCTCTACTCACAGGATGAGGAAGGTGCTGTGTTCTCCGACAGTGCCAGTGGGGGCTCCTGGTGAAAAGGGGGGGCAGTGCCCTTGTACGTGCTGCAATGGAGGGGTTGACAGCTGCAAATGGCCGCTCTCGTTGATCCTCCATCTGGTGTACTCAGCGCCGCAGCAGAGGAGCAAGGGATCCAGCCCACTGAGCCAGGCAGATAGCAGAGAAGCAGGGGAGCAGGGGGGGCACTATGGCAACATCCAGCAAAAGCCCCTCTTGTGCGCTGCAACCCAACCAGGCACTCTCCTCGAGCCTGATCGTGCGGCGTTCGGGGGCTTTGTGTGATCTACCGGCTGGGAGATGGCTCAGTCAGGGAATTGGGGTGTGCGTCCACTGCTGGGCTCAGACGGCTTCTGTCTGAATGGGTAAAGGACGCTGTGTGCTGCCCCCGAGGTGAGTCTCAGGCACCAGCAGGCAGCGCACTCATGGGTGCCAGTAATTCCCATGTGGTGGTTTTGTTGGGTCCAATTGCCGTGCCCAGTGGACAGTGTGCGTAGGGAGACTGGTTGGGATGCAGCACCATTCAGGGTCCCACTGCTCCGTTTGTTAAGACAATTGGAGGCCTGTAGTGCCCGAGATGAGGGTGGGGTAACTTGGTCCAACAGGCCCTGGTGGACAGCTTGGGTCACAGCTCCTGGGTCTGGCCCGGGTAGTACGTCGGGGTGGGGGTAGCGTTGCGAGTTGGCCCCCGCCGCCTATGTAGGGGGAGGCAGATGTCGCTAGTACAGGGGCGGGGTGGCGAGGTGTTTACTCTTGAGCGGCCCCCGGTACCAGCAGATAGCGCGTCCCCTCGTGCATTGGCTGTGGTAGGAGTGGGAAAGGGAAGAGTACAGCCATACCTCAGGCCCCCACCGCTTTGAAAGGGAAGCCGGTTGCCACCAGCGGAGGTGGAAAATTGCAGTGCAGGAGCTCGGTGGCCGTCGGCCCAGCCGGGCCTCTTTGGTGACAGCAGGCCACGGCTCCACCCCTCTGCACAGGCCCCACGAGCACGGGCTGCGCGGGTCTAGAGGAGGAGGTCCGCACGCTCAGCGCCGACTGTCCCCGGCCGTCCCCACCGCAGCGATGTTGATTGTAAGAGTGACCGCCACTGCTAAAGGTAGGGGGGATCTATTGAGGGGATACCCGCTTGTTGAGAGGTACCACGACGGCCATCTAGGGCCCTTCCCTGCACGGAGCCTCCAAGTCGAGCGGCCATCTCCATTCGTGGCCAGACCACGCCCCCAGTTATGCATTTTTGTGAATTTACGCAGACAGATCCAGCTATGGTCTTTGTGACAAGTGTGAGTGGTAAGGCAAAGGGAGCTGTGAGCTCCAATGAGGAAAAACCCAAAAGAAGAGCACACAGGAGGTGGCCCCACTTAACTTACTGTTAATCTGTGGGTTATAGCCAATCTCAAGCTACAGTGGGTCAGGAAAAACATGGGGGACTCCCGAGCTTCAAAGGTACCCTCTGGCTCCTTTCCTAATTTCAGCATTTCTCTGTTGTCAGGCCTACTGAAAGATCACTGGAAGGTTATTGAGGGAAACCCACAATGTATGTGAGAAATTGGGTTGTTGGTTGAGGAGGAGCAATATCCACAATCCTTGTCCTGTGCTTGAGCCTCTCGTGCTTGGCACAAAAACAGTCAGACTTAACTTATAGGCAATGTGTAAAGTTTTTATGCAGCACTCAAACAGTAATCAAGTGAAAACATTTCACAGGTGAAATCCCAAACAAATCTAGGAAAATAGAGTCATCTTTAATAAATAAAATCATATCAGAAGGATAAAAATCCAATAATTAGGACTGTAGATATGCAATTTCACAGTCTTAAGTACAAATAGCACAAAAAAGCACAAAGAGCCAACTGGGGTTATCTGGTTGCACTGGAGCAGCACAGTGTCACAAGTTCAAGCCAACTGCGATAGAATGCAGGACAGGGTGAATTCGGCCCGCTGGACAATATACTTGGATGTACTTGTTTTGGGATACAAGGTCATGCGTCTGCCGCTCAGAAGCTGTGAGGTGTTGCAATGCAAGGTCCAAAAACGAGATGCATCACGCTGCATCGGTTCTGATGAGGCCACTGATCAGGAGCTGTAAGGTGCTGCAATGCAAGGTCCTGCATCTAGATGCAGCATGCTGCCTCGGTTCTTATGAGGCCTCCGATCAGGAGTTTCAAGGTGCTGCAATGCGAAGCCGTGTCACCCTGTGTCGAGTTGTGTCGCGCTGTGTCGGTTCTGAGGGTTTCCCCAAATGGGCCAGGAGGAGTACACTCTGATGCCAGCCAAGGGTCCAGAACCTCGGGCCAACTCTTGGGGATCAGGACTCACTCCAGGAGAGGCCAGCAGCAGGGCACAGACAGGTCCAGTTGAGTCTGGGCAGCCGGCTAGATGCAGGACAGGTCTCTGGAGTGTGTTATGTCCCTGTAGCTCAGAACATGAGGCTAGACCCTGAAGTTACTCTGGCAGTGGCGGATGTTACGTAACAGGGTGGTGAGGTGCTTACCTGTGAATGGCCGCCACCTCTCCTCCGTTCTCTTCTCTTCCCGGCAGCACGGAATGGAAGCACACAGGCTCCCAGACTCCCTAAGCCATTCACGCCACTGCTGTCAAAAGCCTTGTGATTGGTCTGAGCGGCCTGTTTGGACGGTCAGACAGTGCCTGGGAGTCTGGGACAGTTCTTCACCCGGCTATGGAACACAGCCTGGTGGGGAAATGCTAAGTGCGCATGTCTGTTTGGCCGGCCCAAGACGACCGACCAAACTGACATGCGCACTTATGGTGCACACATTTCCTCCTCCTCCTGCTCTGATAGGCCAGCCCGCCCTAACCTGGCTCTGAGTCTGCATTGAAAAATAAAATGATAATAACATTGTGTTATCATTTTATTTTTCCTTTTTTGCACTGGGGCGACTCTCCTCCACCTTAGCGGAGGAGCGACCACTGCACTCTGGTGGTTCTCAGGTAAAGGAGCAGGTCCAGCCTTCATTCCTCAGGCAGTAGGGCAGCCCTTCTTGCAGCAGGGGAGCAGGGCAATCCTTCCAGCAGCAGGGCAGCAGAGCAGTTCTACTTCTGAGTCTTCAACAGATCCAAAAGTGATCTGAAGAGTTGGTCTGAGGGTTCAGTATTTATACCTGGTGCCTGCTTTGAAGTGGTAGAAACTTCTACATTTCGCCCCACACCTGGTTATAGAATTTCCTTTCTCCCCCGGCCCTGGTCCCAGGATGTCTGGAGTCAGAAAAAGCTTGTATGAAGTTCTTTGTGTCTGTGCTGAGGCAGCTTCTTTGAAGTGCAAGTGTGGGAGTTGATAGCTCCGCCCCTCCTCCCATCAGGTTAGGATGGCCCATCCTATCAACACCCAGACTCCCTTTTGTGATACTGTCTAGGAGGAATACAAAAGGCAAAGGCCAACTGACAACTACACCTCGTCATGTGACCCAAGACACAGACTGCAGGCCCAAAATGGTTAGGATAAGAAAATGTCAACTTCCTAAAAGTGTCTTTTTCAGAATTGTGACTTAAAATTCGACTTTACCATAAAAGAGGATTTTAAATAACAAATCTTAAGAGACCAAACAGGACATTTCACCCTGCTCACAAGCAAAAGTTATCCCTTGCAGGCCTTGCAGTAGTGAAAAACGAATTAAACGCTATTCACTACTAGCACAGGTAAAACTTAAGAGTACTTGTTCAAACTTTAAAAATACAATGCACCTTGCCCTATGGTCTATTTTGAGCCTACCCTAGGGTTGACATATGTATTTAAAGGACGTTTAGACCTGGCAAAAGGTTTATTTTGCCAGGTCAAAATGGTAGTTTAAAACTGCACATGGGCTGCAAAGGCAGGCCTGAGACATGTTTCAAAAAAGCAGTGTAGTGGGTTGCACAATAAGTGCTGCAGCTCCACTACTAGCATTTCATTTATAGGCCCTAGGTACACGTAGTACCACTTTACTAAGAACTTACAAGTAAATTAAATGTGTCAATCAGGCGTAAGCCAATTGTACCATGTTTTAGGGAGAGAGCACAAGCACTTTAGCACTGGTTAGCAGTGATAAAGTGCACATCATTCTAAAGACAACAAAAACAGCAAAATGGGAGGGGTGAAGGGAAAAGGTTTGAGGGATTACCACCCAAGTGTGGCGAATCTAACAATGTACATTTGCTATGTATCCACAATACAAAATGGAACCCACTGTCGCTGTAGCCACATTCACTTACTCGCTCTCCACATTTCCACAGTTTGGGAAACACTATCCTAGATAGCAGAGTTAGCACATTTATAATATTCTGGTCAGTGCAATACCTTTTGTACACCTGACTCTGGGTAGTTTGGCCCTAACACTCTCTCTGAAGAAAATGGACTGAGGTAAGTGTCTCAGTTGTGCTCATGAAGTCTCATTCAGCCAGTGCATTTCACGGCCTGGTTTGCCTAAAAAAGGAGAAGGCATCAGCAAGGACACAACCGAGAGAGAGTGAAAGATGCATTTTGAAGCACGCACTCTAGAAGAGTGCAGAGAAATAGGAGTGCTAATAACAGTCTGCAGCAGGGACGCGGGGCAGTACATCAAAGTGCCTGCAATAAACACAATGACCTCAAAGATACAGATTATGTCATAAAGCTGCAAAGGATCCTCTCAACGCTGTCAAGAATAAAAATCAAGGGTCATGATGTCCAGCGATGTCACCTGAACAGTTTTGGTCATCCTCATCGCTAATGTTGTGTTCTCCAAAGGGTAGGTGGACACTGCTTTAAGTTGTGGAAATTCAGTTTATTATATTAAAATAAACGCCACCCAAGCAGTCAGACACCTTCACCATTCCTAACTGTATTCAATTCGACCATCAATGAACTTTCTAGGGAATGTTCTAAAGAAACACAAAGAAAAGGGGGGTGAACCGTTAGAGGCCTGATTGTAGATTAGAAAATAAAACTAAACAAGACATGGAATATGTATAACATTTAAAGTTGAAAGAGTCCACAATTTCTTTGTGAATTTACCAGTTCCTTCAGATATTAGTGTCTTTCCCTTTATCTCCCAACTCTAAGTCAGACCCTTATTCTCCAACATGACGTTTGCTGTCTGTATTCTCAGGGAGACCTCTGAATCCTGATCACCTAATCACGAGCTGTGTAACCAATGTCATCTCTGCTGTGGTGTTTGGGCATCGTTTTTCCTTGGAGGATGATGTTCTGCACCGCCTCATTGAAGCCACAAAAACAGTGGTACCTTTTCTGAGTTCCTTCTGGGGCCAGGTAAGATACTGTTCTTTCATTTTATCTCTCTGATTTATTGTATACTTATCATATACTTTAAGGCAACAAATACATTGCCAGATAATTTAAGATGTGAGTAGGCAGTCATACACATCTGCTTTGCTGGTCAAAAATAAATAATAGTTAATAATAATTAGTAAGAATATCCTGGTAGCAATGTTTGTAATGATTTCCTGTAACCTTCAGATTTGCAATAGTCTTCTCCTCGGCTGTATAGTTGATAAATTCTTCCAACCATACTTCAAACTGCACTATTCGGCTATTGTGGGCAATAGCAAAGCAACATAAACAAATTGAGTTTTTATAGTTAGAATAGCACTCTCATCACAACACCTAATATTAATAATCCACTTTGCATCAATCTGCAGCCTTTTATGTTGGATTACCTCTAAGAAACTCTTACCAAAAGTGTTGTAAAGGCAAACATTATGAGGACATATGAAGATGACCAGGTGCATCTGTTTGACATATACAACAATATTTATTTTCACTAAAATAATTTTTCGCCAGGTTCTGACATTGAAATGTCATGACAGTAGAGAGGCCAGAGAATGTTTAAACACATGATACCATTCCTCCCCAGTAATATTGCTATTATTTGATATTCTCTGTTCCCTGGGGAGCTATGTCCGCTTCTCTGTCCATTAATGGTCAATAAAATTTAGCTTTTCATGTTTTAATTATTTTGCACTAAGTTCTATCAACCACTCTTACTTATTCAATGGTTTAAATAAATGAAGGATCTGGAAGTACTGAAAAACACATTCTGGCATTGTCAAAATGATTTTAAAGTGTCAGCTGCATTAATAGGGCTGTCAATGCTATTGATATTCACCAACTTTTGTACAGATATTGATGATATTTTGAATATATGTGAGAATCTTGGATTAGTCAAGATCAGTGTTTTGCATATTATTTGAGGCATATTGCACTTATGACAAAAATACTTCCAAATGTGACAAAGAATCAGCAGGAGTGTTAGTCGTTTAACATTTTCTAGGTGAGACAAACCTGTACTCAAACCTATTTGCTTATTTTCAACATATGAGATTTCCAAACATTGAGATTTGAGCCAGTGGTTTGAGGTGTTTCTGTCACTATAATCCTCCTTTCTTGATTGATTGGATTACCGTTTCCCAGTAAGCTTTACTTGTTTATTTGTCCACTTAAATTTTGAGAAACATTGTTCCAATTCTTTGAAACAAGTGTTCGGGTATATAATTGGTGCATGTTGGAAGATATATACGATAGTTTTGAGAAATATGTACTTTTATATAGTTGATTCTATATATTTTGGATAGATTTTTTTCATCTGGATTACGTTGTATCAAAATGTCTTTTAAAACCAGAGATTAAGCTAATAGATTTTTGATAGATTATTGAAATTGTTTATTCCAAAATACATTATAGATTCCTTTTGGTATTCTGGATGACCTTTAAAGTGAATTGCTAAGAAATTCATTTTATTCTGGTTGAATGTATGTATTGAGATGTTTCTGAATTTGCCATAATATTCAAAAACACTTTCACTGCAGACCGTGAAAGTGATGCAACAATAGCTAGATCATCTGCATAGTTTCACTTGTGGACCTCTTGTCCGGTTTAGAATATTTAAATATAGTCTAATAAATAATCTAGTAGCTCAATTTAAAAGGCAAATAGTCTGGGTGAGAGTGGGCAGTCTTGTTGTGTTAGAGGGCAAGCCGCTATTTGTTTTGTTCTAGTTTATTTTAATATTACTCCTCATATCATACTCCAAAATTATATCTTCATAGTGCCTCACATAAAGATTTCCATCTCATCCTAATAAAAGCTTTTTTGGGGGTTGACTGTAATGAATGACATTTGTTTATTTCATATGTAAAAGTTTATTTGTTTCAGTTAAAAACAAACTGTACAAATAGAGCATATCCTAAAAATATTTACATTAGAAATATGTATAGATGGTCAAAATTCTTTAAACCAGCCATAAACAACTGGATCTCTTTTGGTCGATTAACCAGCTAGTAGTATATAGTACAAACAGAATTATAAGAAATTAATGCTTAAGGTCTAAAAGAAAACCGAATCATGCAAGCTTCCAGGCCAGGAAAATATATAAGGCTACGGGCCTAAAAAAGTTATCTGAGTCTTTTCAGTAGCATAGCCTCCCTGCAATGCCTTATGTTATGTTTCTTTAAGAGTGGGCAAAAAAGCTGCCTCCTCGCCTGCAAGGAGTTAACACGTAAAAGCATAAACTACAGCAGAGTTCTTGGTACCTTATGCTAAAGTTGCGAAGATGTACGCAGTTCTTGTTGTTAGTCTACATTGTTGTGTAGTCCAAGACTGGGAGTACTCCTAGTCTAACTTTGATGTACAAACTCCCTTTTGCCATTAGGGAATATAAGCTTCATGTACATTTCATAGTAGGTTAGAGCCTTAATGCTTAGAAACTAAATTAGAATGCCTCCTCTTATGTATTGTTTAACCAGGATCTGTTCCCAATAACACCTTTTAATTAGTGCAAGTCTCAATCTGTTCATTGTCCCAGGGTTCACGCAGTATGCAGCACATCCTATTTCTTTTAGTGTTTGGGCAATATGGTAGAGTTGTCGCAATTTTCGGAGGTCTTTGTTAGTCCAAGCATCAAGGAATTCTTTTAAATACATTTTCAACTCCGGTTTTGTCCACAGCCAGGCCAAGTATAAGATAGATGTTTTATAAATCAAGGCCTTAGCACTGTGTAGGCCCAACATTGCCCTTGGTGCCTCCATTGTTGTACCTAGTCCAAAATGTAACCAGTGCAGTAGTAGTTAATTCTCAATGTTTTGCAGTCCTGATGCCTTCCTGAGCCCCCACTACTCTGCGCCATATGTGCCAGCAGCCAGCGGTTTAATTTTATAAGCTTGGAGGGCAGGCTCTATCATTCTTCTGCCACATGTACTAGAAAAACATAGGACGGCACCTGCATTCTGGCTCATGACAGAGCCACTTTTAGCAGCTTGCTCTGTCAAAGATAATTTATCATTAAAATGTAGTCTTAAGTAATCAAAGCAATTGATGTGGTCTAGGCCGGCTCTATTGATTTGGAATGTTGACTTCTGTCTTTTTTCTTAATTCAATATCATGAATTAAGTTTTTTGGTGTTAATAATGACATTTTGGGAGCTACAGTATTTTTCAGACCCTTGCTGTAGATGGAGCCAGCTCAGTTTGTGCCAATAGTACAGGATCGTCAGCAAATAATAGGAGTATTTTATCTTCCCCATCACTGGAATGTCCTGATTCAGGAGCCGATTCAAAAGGTGTTTATTTACGAATAGGTGAAATAAAATAGGTGCACGTACACAGCCCTGTCTGACTCCAGTCTCAGTCTGAAATTCAGGAGTGCATTATCCTCTTGGCCTGTACCTCACCTTGGCTGTATTTTTCCAGTAGAGTTGTTGTAGAGCTGAGAGGAGTTTTTCTGATAGTCCATGCTCCTTGAGTTCAAGCCAAAAAGCATTCTGTCACCAAAGTCGAAGGCTGTCTTTAGATCCATGAAGACAATATACAATGGTTATTTTTATTGGTACAACATATTTAGAGCATATGAAATACAGTCGCATTGCTTTATCTATGACCCTCATTCCTTTCCTAAACAATGCTTGAAGATGGGATAAAATCTTGTTGTCCTCTGCCCAATATTGGATGTGGTTAAGAAGCAATTTGCCATAGATTTTTCCAGCTACGTCCAGCAAAAGAAATTGGGCAGCTATTGGGGGAACAGAACTTAGAACTTTTTTGTGGATTGGAACTATGATTGCTGTTGTCCAGGAAGATGGGGCTTCTCCATGCTCACAAATGGCATTGTATGCTGTCTTCAAGACAGCGGCTCAGAGCAATGTGTTAACGCAGAACAACATCCAAAGGGATCCTGTCAAGGCCTGGTGCTTTCAGTGGTCTTCGGCAGTATATAGCTTTGTAGACTTCTACGTCTGCAAACTCAGATGTGGTTTCAGAAATGACCTCAGTTGCTGGGATCTGATCCAAAACAAAAACAGGGGATGGTTATATGTGCCAGGTCTCGGAGGAGCATCCTCATCAGCAGAGTCCAAAATAGAAGCTTTCTGATACATACGAGAAAAATGTTTGATCCAATCAGCCAAACTAATGTCTGGCTTAAGCCTGTTTAGAGAGTCATCACAACCCCATTTGACCAATTCCCAGAATTTCTTTTTTGTTTGTTTTTTTAACTGATGTTTAGAGCACCTCCCCAGGCTATATTTTGAAGTTGCCCTTGTTTTTAACTTAGACATTTGTAGGCTTGTCTTAGGCTATGGAGGAGCTCTTTGCCCCCCAGGTTAATGTCCCTGGTCTTCAAGGGGTTCACTAAGGTTTGCTTGTGTTGTAAGCATGCCACATCAGACCACTATGCAAAGGTCACCCAAGGCTTGGCTGGTGAGGTGAATGCATAGAGTTGGATGAAAGTAAGATTAATAGAGTCTACAGGCCACAGATTTTTCCTTTGTCAGATATGGCTTCCATTTTTAATTATAACTGAAATTTATGTTTCCAGCATTTACTTGCCTCATAGCCGCATCATTCAAGGGACATCCATTTCCAGCTAAGTTATTTATGGTTTGGCTGAATGCCAAATTGTCAAACTCTAGATAACGCTCTATTTTGGGCATAGAATATTTACTCAACACAGGGGAACCACATTTTGGGAACCCATCCGGCTGCACAGCCAATTCCTGGACTACGATGAGTCCAATAAATCAAGTATTCAATTCATCTTCTTTGTACTCCTTATTCATTTCGTGTATTTAAACCGCTTAAACCATTTTCTAATCAATTTATTTTACTCATGTAACTGTCGTACTGTTATAGATGATGCAACCACAGGAGGAGTGTACATTTCCACAAATCACGACTTTATTAGCATGACCCAATGCATTTCGGGAATATCAATTCCCTTCTTCAGGGGTATCTACAAAGCAAGAAAAAATAATCGCCTTCAGTATACATGATTGCATGATAGAATATTTACTGCCAGACAGAAGGATTTTGCAAAGAGTTGATCGCGGTCGCTTTTGACTCTTCTTTCAAAAATCATGTCGATGGCAAGATGCCAAGACTCTAGACTTAGTAAAATAAAGTCAACTAGACTTGCATGATTGCCAGGCAAGAAGGTTTTCTTTGCAGCATGTCAGATGGAGTGCCTCCATTGAATTATACGTGGAGCACTAGCTGCCAGCAGTCTACTCAGTTTTTGGTCTGGCTTCGTTATCCTAATATTTTTTATTGGGAAGGAGGGGATGCCCCCTACCGACTCCTTGTTGAATAGCTCTCGCATCACATGGTGAGTTTTGGTGTTGAAGTCACCACACAACAATATTAGGTTGGTTATATTGCTACATCTGTTTTCAGTCCTGTGCCTTAGTAGTTCCTGTCTTGCCTTAATACACTGGTCATGGTCTTTTAGCAAAGCCATTCTGGAGTTTTCTGTTCCCTTGTGGATTATATACATTGAACATGTTGAACGGCCAGATATCACTTTTTAGTCTTCGATGTTGCATACTGTTATGCATTTTTGTACATAGCTGTGTTTTAACTGAGAGGCAGGTTGAGACCCAGATGGTTATGCCACCTATGGGCCTTTCCTTTCTCTGTGCGGTTGCTGGAGTGCTATGGTGGTGCATCCATCAAGCATGACTTCCTCCAGTGCCCAGGTTTCTTGGAAGCCATATATATTGCAGCTTTTTATTAATGCAACTGAGTCTTTGTCATCTTTTTTCACTTTGAATCAACAATATTCCCGATGAGTATTGTGCTAAGATCAGGGCTAGGTTCAACTGAGGGAGTGTAGTATGGCTGGCAATTTGTGGGCATATTAACTAATCTTTCAAGCAACGCATGGCAGCAAGAAAAATTCCTGCAATGTGTGATGTGAAAGAGAGAGAACAGAAATGCTCCATATTTACAAAGATATGGAGCATTTCTGCTCTCTCCTTGCGCTGGAGCACTATGTGCTGCCTAGCGCCAACACAGGCACCATTGACCATACAGCACGGGTGCCTGCATTACAGACAGGATTGTTTTTGTGTAGGAATGACCTTCCAGCTCAAAAAAATCCTTAGAGACATTTTCCTTTTTCTAGATGTGCTGCTGAAAAGAGGAAAACATGAGGAGAAATAACATATTTCTCCTCATTACGCCTCACTGGGGAAGGAGCAGCATTTTGGCACTTTCCCAGTGTTACTAGCTTTAGTAAATCAGGAATTGTGCCAAAATCTATGGATGGATGAATGGGAATGCAGATGCACCACCCATGGAACGCCTCTCAAGTCGAAATGTAAAGTGCTTGAACCTTGTAATGCAGCACAAGCAGCTGCGCGTCATTACATTTCTTGACAAAGTCATGCAAGGCTACGCAAAGCAGGCCTTGCATGGCTTTGAAATACCTAATAAGCCTTTGTGTTGCCCTTCGTCACCTTGCACGACGCAAAGGCTTAGTAAATCTCAGCCTTGGTTTCCCCAGTAGTGTTGAGGGTAGCCAGTATCAGTTCTCAATTATTATTATTATTAGCATTATTATTATTAAATAGACTTCTAGACCATATAGCTGATCAGGAAAGGTTTCCCAGCACTGCGCTACCGTATGGAAGCCATAGTCACATCACACCAAGATTAAAACAGCCAAGTTTTCAGCTTCTTACAGAAAAACGATACAGAACGACAGGCTCTTAATTCAGGGGATAAAGTCCTAAAAAGAAGATGGCATGATCTCTTTGCTGAGATTTCCGGATTTGAGGAAACGTAGCAAGGTCCAAGTAACTAGACCACAAAGAGCGGTTGGGTATATATGGTGACATCAGAGAATAGATTGCTGGGGCCTGAGTTGGAAAGACAATTATGTACATAACAAAGTGCCTTAAATTGAACACTACTATAAATTGGAAGTCATTGAAGTTCCCGAAGTATACTAACTGAAGGAAAACATTTGGGGGATGTAGTAGAAATCTTGCCACCGCATTTTGCACGATCTGGAGTCATCTGAGCAGGCTTTTTTTGACTCCCAGATATAGAATATTACCATAATCCAGCCTGGAGATAACCAAAGCCTGGATTATGGTTCTTTGTGCAGAATTAGGGAGACATTCCAAAATTTTCCGAAGCCATCGTAAAGTGCTAAAATATGTGCCAGCCACCTTGGTAATTTGATGACTCATGGATAGGCTTTCATCAAGCCACACTCCCAGATTCTTGACTACGGGCACAGGGGTAGGAACCGCACCCATAGCCACAGGCTACAAGTGAGGGCCCCACAGGTGGGGATGGTTGCCCACCAGTAACACCTCAGTCTTGTCCCCGTTTAACTTGAGAGAGTTGGTATTCACCCAAGATGACACTTGTGTGAGGCAGCTATTCAAAGCCTCTCCGCTATGATCCTCCTGAGGTGACAGGAAGACAATAATCTGAGTGTCGTTGGCATATGAAAGTAGGGTAAGACCACAGTTCTCTACAATGTCTGCGAGTGGTCTTACGTACAAGTTAAACAGGGTTGGGTTGAGAGTGGATCCTAGAGGGACCCCCGAAGGTAGGGGGTGTGGCTCAGAGTGATGCTGATGCGAGTGAACTTGGAAATCCAGATCTTGCAGGAAGGAGGCCAACCATGACAGGACCATATCTTGTACCCCATGGCCTCTAGTCTTTGAAGTGAAGTATTGTGGTTGACCGTATCAAAAGCAGCACTGAGGTCCAAAAGGAGCAGTGCTGCAGTGCCACCTTTATCAAGCTTTTGCTTTAGATAATCCTTCACAGCAAAGAGGGCTGACTCCGTGCTACTGCCTGCTCTGAAGTCTGATTGAGAATGGTGGAGCAAGCCATTACATTCTGTATACCTCGTGAGCTGTTTGTTCACATGCTTTTCTAGAACTTTAGATTTAATGGGCAAGAGAGATACTGACCTATAGTTTGACCAAGTAAACTGGTCAAGATTAGGCTTTTTAAGTAAAGGCCTGACCATAGCATGTTTCCAGGCCTTTGGAACAGTGCCTTCCAAAAGTGATGCTTTTAAGAGTTGAGTGAGCAGGTCCATAGATTTGGTTTCAAGATTGCCCAACACTGAGGGGGTGCAAGGGTCGGGCAGTGAGCCTGACTTAGTAGTGATGAGGAGAGATACAAAAGTTGGAAGATCCAGGAGCTGGAATGTGCTCAAAGAACAGGGCCCAGCAAGGTGTCCGAATTGAGAGAAAGGTTCCAGTGTGGGGAAAAGGAGGCTTGGATATCTGCCCCTTTCTTTGAAAAGGAAGTGGCTAACTCCTCACACTGATGTTGTGAGAGGGGGACAGCTGGGGTCGTATTCATTAACAGAAGGAGGATGAAGTTGGTTGTTTCGGGGTATAAGGATTCTCCCCTTCTATTAGTTTGGTAAATTTGAATTTTCAAATTTTGTAAATCTCCATACTCTAAATAGTGTGAGATTGGATCACATGCTGATCTTTAGGCATTTGGATGCTGCAAGTTCCACATTTTAAGTTACCCTCTTTTGTGTCTTCTAGGATCCTTCCATAGGAGTCATCTCCTCCTGCATGGATTATTATTCCCCAATTCCCTAATGTGCTATGATGGGATAATTCTGCCAATTCTGGTATGCCCACAGCGTCTTGGTTGGCTTTCTAATTACAGCTGGAATCCAGGAAGCGCACAGATAGCAAATAACAAAATGAATCTAAATCCAGTCCAAGTAGGGAATTGATTATCTTTAATACAGTCCCTCCAATCACAATGTTGTGGCAGCACCTAGATCAATACCTTGGAATAAAACATATGATATTAGGCCCCACCTCCGGGACCGGTACATCTTTATTTATTTTACCAGCATTTACATTTTTAGTTCTTCTTCCCTGGACACCAGTTCCGGCTTTAGCCCCAGTGGCGCCTGGTGCAACAATCTTTTATGGCGCCCCCATTACCTCCTCCTTAGATTCCCTCACCCAGCAAAAATGCCCCTCATCTCTCCATAACCCTTCTCTCACATACATTTAATTTTTTTTAAAGCACTGGTAAAGGCTGGCTTTACTAATCCACTCAGCTACCCACATAAAATGCAGATCTGTTCTTTGGATCAGGCATATTTACCCTCCGAGTCAAAACTGCCACTAGACAAAACTCAGATCTCTCTCTCTCTAGCAGGAACATTAATCACGGGAGTTTTTGTGACATTTTTATTGCTACCTGAAAGCTGGACGCACAAGGAACTCTGCAGCAGGTGCTTTTAAATTGTAGGTTATTGCTAAACACAGTGCACCCCCGAGGTCAGTGCCTCCCCCCAGGTCAGCGCCCAGTGCGGCCGCACCGGTAGCACTGCCCTAAAGCTGGTCCTGCTGGACACATCTTGGGCCATGCCAGTATGCATATCTTTTGTCATTATATTAGAGATTTCCACTCGCCTATGTAACTGACAATTACTCAGCTTCTGGAGAGCCCTTTTCTGGGGATCGTAGGCAACTTAGGTTTTGCTAACTGGATTTGATAACCTTACAACATGTCTTCAACAAGTAGTCCAAGTTCGGGTGGTTTTTCATGGTTTCATGTTAGTATTGTGAGGTTCTACCACTGCTTTTGAAGGTGATATGTTAGAGGAAGTCATATTATTAGTTTTTGGGGATTGACAATGGTGCAGGGTGGCTCCCAGGTATGGAAGCTGATGTAACAATACAGTCAGATCTGACTTTGACCGTCCCACAGGTGCCGTCTTCCTCTACATGCACCTTTCCCTGGCCTTGAATGGGCTCCAATGTGGGGGTATTAGTATGATTAGTAGGGTCAACAAGATAGACTGGATTTGGAGGTAGAGCAGCTGGTACTATGATCCTGTATCTCTTAGGGCAGTTTAAATTCTCAAGATGCCAGTACGCTTTGTACATGACTTGCCACATAATAATCACAGGGTTCATGTTCAGAAAGCAAAGAGTTTATTACCTGGGTCAACATTCAAGCATTCTTCTAAGTACTCCCCTCTTGCACAGCTACAGGCTGAGATGTAATGGCCCTGTCTGGTTCTTGGGGGAGAGCTCCCACATGTTGATATTTCCAATTATTTTTTTTAAATCTGTGTTTTTTCAATTTACCTTTCAGTTTTGGGGGCTGCTTTGTTTGTTGCTATAGCTCGAGTGATTGTCTCCGTATTGGCACTGTGAGCATCCTTCTCACAGATTACCTCCAGTTGACCTGAGTCTCAACTTAGAATAAATTCTGGATTGAGAGAGATTTTCCATTTAAATTTACCAATCTAAGTTAGTGAGTGATTTACCTGACATGTCCCCTCCGGCTGCAATATTCCTCTTATAATCAATTAACATTGATTGCATCACCCCCCAGGACTTCTCCTAGCTCAGTTAGGATTGCTGAACAGTTGCATGGTTGGATGGTTTTTCAATTATTTTACCACTACCTCTTCCATCATTCCATTCTTTTACGGATGGCAGCAATATGAGATGCAGTTGCCTGCATAACCACAGTGTGGGCATTTAACTTTGAGGTCTGTGTGGTCAAGGCCCACCCTATTATATCCAAAGTCCTGCATATTGTTCTCATTATAGGGAGAATGGGTTGAGCAGGTGGAGTTTCAGATGTTGCCTGATTTAGTTTGCTAGTATCCAATCCATCTTGTGACATGCGACATTGTGAGAGTTAAATGAAAAAGAACCACACAGTATTTATATAAAAATACTTCGATTTATTACACAACACTCACTAACACATTGGTACATCTCCTACCCGGAGATATCAACACAAGAATACTTCAAATGTAAACGGGTAAGTAGCAAAAATACAGTGGTCTCCAGGGGGAGACCAACCCATATACTAAGAAAGTGGAATGAGAACTGTAAAGGAGAATGGGATTTGGACCAGAAGACGCAGAGGAGGCAGGGAAACAAGGAACCACCCAAGGTAAGTAACCAGGAACCCTAGGAGGCTGTGTGCAGAGTGGGAACACAGCTGCGTGACCAATGGAGTCAATGGAGAAGTCGCGGTTGCAGTTTTGCAGAAGAAGGACCCTTCCCAGAGGACCCCGAAGAATTCCTTTAGAGGACGGAAGGTTGGAGAGTCACCCGACCCCTTGGATGCCCTGGGAACCAGGTTACCTACACCAGGGAAGCCAGGTGAATAGGGGTGAGGGGACATCGGAAACCTCCGTAGACAATAATTGAAGACTTAGAAGAAAATGTCTCTGGAGAAGACGGTGAAGAAGTCCAGTGGAATCCAAGGGTGGAATCCAAGGGTGGATTCTGGAAGTGAAGAACCGGCAAGCAGAGGGAACAGAGTCTATGCCACTCAGAAGTGACCAAGGGGCACGAAGACACAATGCCCACCGATGTAATGAGGTTCTAAAGAGTCGATGGTGACCTTGTCATTGCAGCTGGGGAAGACCATTTGCCGTGAATGAGCTGTTCCATGATAGATATCGGTGACCAGGTGGTCGGTGTCTGGTGGGAGCACCAACAAGCCTTGGTAGCCGCAACTGGCGTGGAAGACGAAGAAGGAGCAATGTTGGGGCCAGCAAGGTCCAAGGGACTCACCAACAGCAGGGGAGTCAGAGCAGGCTTTGAGCAAGCAGGGGAGCCCACTGAAGCACTAGAAGACCCTCAGGAGGACCCACAGGCCGAAGGCACAGGAGTCGCAAGAGGACCTTGAGCAGCTCACCAAAGATGAAGGCCCACGGTACAGAGGATGCGATGAGGTTGGTGATCTTGGAGGGAAGAGATGCTGAAGGTTGGAGCTTCTTGTACCTCAAGATCGCTGGAGTGCAGAGCCAACAAGCCTGGTCAACGGCAAGTGGATGCGGTGCACAGGGGTTAGGTCCCAGCGGTTCCGACGAGGGATACTGGCCTCAAAATTGCAGAGAGGACACGTCAGGCCTCGAAAGAGTTGCAGAACCACCACCTGTGTTGCTGAGCCTCGGGAAGTCTGTAGTCTGGATCAGCAGACCGGTCAGCTTCGTTGCGATGCCTGCAGATGCAGGGGAGTGACTCCTTCACTCCAAGGGAGATTTCTTCGGGTTTCCTTGATGTCCACAGATCTGTTGAAGAACCTGGAAGAAGCACAGGCACAGACAACGAAGAAGACTTGAAGAACAGCAAGACCAGGAGCAGCAAGAGTCTTCCTTGATGCAGTCTCGATTCCAGTTGAAGTCCAATGAAGCCCAAGTGCCCAGACGGTCGAAGAGTGACATAGTTTCAGGCTTGAGTCTTGTCCCGAGACAAATCTAAGAGCCCACCCACAGGTAAGCCCTTAAGTACCCTAAGGAAAGGGTTGGAACAACTTAGGGGTCCCTCCCAGAGGAGGGGCTGGACAGAGGGGAAGATACTCCCATGTCCTTTGTCAAGTTTCATGCCAGAGCGGGAGACCAGGGCTCCCTGGACTGGCTCAAACTGGAGTATGCAAGGAGAGCACCAAATGTGCCCTTCAAAGCAATCTGGTGGCGCTAGCAAGCACCCCCACCCCAGCCCAATACACTAAGTCCTGTCTGTGAGGTGGTCACACCTCCCTGTGACAGGAAACCTATTGTTCTACCATCCCCTGCTCGAGCTTGGCTCAGCAGCAGGAGGGCAGAACTGCGTCTGTGGTCGGCAGCAGCACTAGCTTGCTGGAAGACACTGAAAAGCTGTTACCGGGAGTACAGGGAGGTACCCAAGAGAGCCCCCCCAACACTGGAATCTGTGTTTGGGTAGGATTCCAACATGATTGATACCAAACATGACCAGGTTCAGTACAGCCACTATATATTTAGACATCTCGTAATAGCTGATGTCCACTATATGTATTAAAATGGCTGACCGCACTTACAAAGTCTGGAGAATTGACTCCGGGGTTTGTAGGGGTGTCCTGCTCATGCAGGGGTACCCGCACACTTATAACCAAGTACCCTGCCCTTAGGACTGAAGAGCCTGCCATAGGGGTGACGTCTGTTGTGAGAGGTGCAAGCACCAACTCACACAGGCTGGAACAGCAGGCCTGTAGTCAAAGTTTAAGTGGACTCTCCTGGGTGGCAAAATACATACTGCAGTCCATGGGAGCCCCTGGTGTACCTATGCCCTGGGTACCTTAGTGCCATATACTACGGACTTAGAAGGGTACACCAGTAGCCTATTGTGGATGTACAAAAGTATTTACCATGGTCATTTTAGGGGATAAAGCACAGTGATTGGGGTCCTGATTAGCAGGATCCCAGTCATACTGACACCAAGCAAAAAGTGGAGGTAACCATGCTACAAGGATCCTACCTTCCTACACAATACCTCCTGTGTTCATCCTCCTCCTTTTTCAATTGAAAAATAAGTTTTCGCTTAGGCTGTCATTTAGATGAAAAAGGTCTTGCATTTAAACGTGATCTTGCTGCTTGTCATTTTTCATGGTTTCTGAGCCTGGTGAGAATAAATACATGGCAATTTTTAAACGCAACCGAGTGAAGACGCACATTATTCTCGTACTGAAGAAGAAATATATTTTTAAATCAGCAGTTGCCACAAACTCAGGTATAGAGATTAAATGGACAATTCTCTTTCCTAATGGATAGCAAATGTAAACAAAGCACAAGTCTTTAGAAGGGCAAAGTCCAGTTTATTGATCCAAATGGTTTAGGTAGACCAAAGTGCAACACAATGAAAGTGCAGCCAACATGTGTTTCGCCCTCTGTGGCGCACAGGCTTGGGACTTTCTCAAGGCTGGAGGTAGTGCATAAACTTAAACACCAAAACACAATCACCAATTGTGCGTCCAGTTTAAAAGTCAATATACAGAGAAAGGAGGCACATTGTATAAAGCATACATATACAGATGGACTGCACCCAAAAGAGAATGCAATAATCAGGAAAAAAATAATATTATAATAGATTGCCACATAGTTCGCCTGAATGAGACCAGGTAACAAGGCGAAGATATAAGAAATAAAGTTAATAACCATGAAGCAGCAACGTTAATAAATGCAAATTAATCAAGATCATCAACATTAGAAACAACCGAAAAAATTCAAATTGCACATACAGATTGATGGGGCATGGTTGATCCAGTCAAAGATCCTGTGGGCGTTGTTGAACCACGAATAGTAAATGCCACATGGTCAAAGAGTACACAGGAAGGAAACAGTAGACGAGTAAACAGATACAAATGGCCGATTATAGTTCAAGCACTTAAATAATATAATATTAGTCGTGATGTGCTGAGGTCCCCATGCATTATGCACATAAGGTAGGGAATGGGGTGGTCAAGACGCTATCCATGACTAGATGACGGTGCATACTATGAGTTAGAAGGTGGAACGTTATATTGTGCAAAATACCATATGATTACATGTGTACATAAGCGCTAGTATAGTCTCGTTACAAGTGACCATAAGCACTAGTGCCATCTTCAAGAGGAACATTAGGCCTAATTGCACTACCGATGTGTATTAATTGGTGGGAATTGAGGCTTGTCCATTTAATCTCTGTCACCAATTTTACTTCCAGTTTCCTTCGTAATGGGTTGGAGCCTTCCCACTTCTGGACCTTTGGCTCAAAGCAAAAAAGACCATATTGGATGAGGATGGACACCTCCGGGACGCTGAACCCCTTTCTATACACTACAGATGAACTCTGATATGTCAGCTCCATAACTCCTATCCCCATCTTACCCTTCCTTCTCAGCTTTGGTTCTCAAACTCTGACTTGACTGCTAAAAGCTGAGCTTGCATGGTGTCTGGCAGACTGTACTTAGACAATACAACTTTATCACTTAGAGTAATGAATTTGTTGTCTGCAACACAAAGTCAGATGTAGTCTCATAGGAATGCATTGAAAATCCACATGCCTAATGAAGATCTTTGGAAAACAATATTTTAAATTTATATTTCTCCACTTTGACTGCATTGTATAATTCCGTACACATAACCTTTTGCTTAAAGCAAGGCAAGTCTTAAAATATATCAGAACATGTAGAAACATATTTTCTAATGTCACATTTTGCAAAGTGAATGCATTGCTATAATGATTTCTGAACCACACATGTCCAATGTAGTTCATCCACATATGTATGTCTTAAATTTACCACTTCTTTTCTGACATGGATTAAGGGTTTGTGCATATGCTCAAAATCTGCCATGTTTTTAGAACATCGAAAATATTGATTCATAATCATGACCACAGAGCATCTCTCAGTGAACCCTCTGCATTGTGAAAAATTGATGGAGACTGTAAAGAAGGGATGCACATGCATAAACAGAGCGACCATAACATTACAATTCGTGTCTTTTGAATGTGTTTGATTTATTTTGGAAAGCAAAAAATTTGATTTCCAATAGAGACTGTGGGGTATTTGGATACTTGTTCAGTACTGCATTAAATGTGTTTATTTCTAGTATAGTAGTTATTGTATTTTTCTTCAGCTGTACGAGACCTTCCCACAGCTGATACGCCTCCTCCCAGGCCCTCACCAGAAGGTCTTTGAACTCTTGGAGTATGCCCGTAATTACGTGAAGAAGGAGGTAAGGGATCACCAGGAGAGCCCAAAGGATGAACACCAAGATTTTATTGACCTCTACATCGACCAGATCGAAAAGGTGAGTAGATGGGTGTTGTCTAAGTGGTCCTAAGTGTAGGATATTTACATTGTGACCTTCTTGGGACATTCTTACCAATTAGATTTTGGATGAAGTATGCAATTGATTCCTTTTTACCAGGCGTTTTCACAGATTTTAAAAAAGAATACCAACAAGAAGTTAAAGTTGCCAACTCCCCAACAAACAGGCAAAGAAATAGAATATCTCCTTAGAGAATATAATGTAGGAGAAATGTTTGGAGCAAATGGTGCAGACAGGAATTCACCAAAAGGGGCAGACATAACGCTCAATTTCCCAGGAAAGGAGTATTGAATTCCTTTATGTTTACCTACATTCAAAGTAATGTAACACATGTGGGTCCTTCCCTCGAGTCGAAAAACCTTACCTTGATTTGGTTAAACCTGAAATATGATGTTCTTTATACTAAATTCAGGCTTGGAACCCTGCCTACTGGAGCTTTCACTGCTAAGTAGTCAGCTAAAGCAAACATTGGCCAATACACCTGCTCTTTGGGAGGGCTAGAGATGTTTTGCCACTTCTTGCTTATACGCCTTATGAAAGCAAATACTCTTCCCATTGTTTAAACAATATGGGGCTAACACCACTAGTGATGCAATTTGACTGTGCAATCAGATTTACATGCCATATATTGTTCTCCCTGTTGGAGCTTACACCGGGTCAGCATGGCCACTCACAAGGGGGAGACATGAAAGGACCTACTATTGGCTGCCTATCAATAATCATAATACTTGTGTTTTCTATGTACTTTTAAGTAGTTATGTTTTTAAGCTAATCTATTTTGTTTCTGCTTACAAACTATGTTAGAATAATTTGTGTTTTTTTGTGTGGCATTTAGCTGAATTAATACATAGATTTTTATCCCTTGTGACTATCCTGCAAATGTGGCATGGATCCTGACATTGAGGATTTATTTCCCTAAATACCTTAAGTAAAGCTATTGCTGCAGGCGGAAAATGCTTATATTAAAGATGATAATTTGGATACTCAGCAGTTATGTATGGAGGGGGGCAATTGACAATTTCAGATAAAAATGCAACCGATATCCCACAGAAGATTGGGTTTCACCCCCCCAACCAGTAACCCAATTTCTTTCAAAATGCACACTAACACAGACCCCACATAAATCCTGACCTGGTTCCAAAATGGAACACAGAGATTTACAGAGTTTGCACTAGTCTAGTTTTTGACCAGCTAGTCTTCAGTGCTATTTTTCCTGCCTGGGACTGCTATGTTCAGTATGTATGGTCCTGTTCTTTGTCAGTGTGCCATGTTTTGTTAATGTTGTAATATTGAGTTATGTCATGATGAATGTTAATTTTTTTAATCTTCAGCTGTTTATAATGTGATTTCTGCCCAGTGCATTAGCTGTTCGTTGTGCCAGTGGACTGCACATCAAATTTCCATTTTATCACTTCTATGAGTGTGGGTGGCTACTGTCCCTATGTCCAGGCCACAAGATCCCACTAATGTTTGGTGTCCTACTTGGCTCTCTGTGCATTATTACTGACTGCTGTGTAATGTAGCGCTATGGCTTTTACAGCTCAATGCCATCTCAGATGGCTCTCTGCTGATTGGTGAGCTGCATGCCTTTGTGGCTATTATTGTTGATTGTGCCTCACGTAGCTCCATGCTAATTATTGCTAACTGCTGTTTAGCATGGTTCTGTATCTGCTACTTATAATTAATGTCTCACATGGGTCTGTGTTTCTTATAACCGATTGCTGCCTCACACCACCGTGCAATCATGACAACCATGACCCTGTGCTTTTTGTCTGGTATTTGCCTTGTATGCGTCTGTTCCTGTTATGAATCATGCTTTTGCATAGCTAGATGCCAGTCATTGCTGGTTGCTGGATTTATGCCTCTTACTGCTGTCTCATGACTCTGGGCCTAATTACGAGTGCGCAGGTCCTTGGACCGCCGGACCCATGGATGGCGGTCTTACCGCCCCCATCATGTCGGGCCTCCTGCCAGATTACAGTGGTGGCGGTGGGACCGCCACAAGACCAACGCCACTGCCAGGACCCAGGATTCCGCGGCAGCAGCAGTAGGGAAATCAGGTGGGAATAATGGCGGTGCCATTGCCGGCCCGCTAAGCAGATTATGACCTGCCTTTCCACCAAGCATTTCATGGCAGGGACCCTGCCATGAAATGCTTGGCGGAAGGGCATGTAAAGGTCTCCCCAAAAGGGCCCCCTGGCAAATCTGCCCATGGGGTGTGTGCGGAGGGCACATGATGTGCCCCCCCCCAAAGGTGTGCAGTCCTGCGTGCACTGTGTGACATGCACAGCACGGTGCATGCCACAACGCGCACGGACGTGCTGGAGGCGTTGTCACATCACAGCAGCAGTATGCTTTGTAGGCTCTTCTCTTAGCCAAACTTTCCGCCGGCACACCCCCAGCCCTAGATTACTGTGGTAATCCGGTGGACAGGAATGCCGACGGCTTGGCCGTCTTCCTGGGACTGCCTCGGCGGCAGTCCTATAGGAAGACCGCCAAACTCATAATAATGCCCTAATGCCTTGCAACAGACTACTGTCCCACGTAGCTTTGCACCTCTATTACATATTACTGTCTTCAATGATACTGCATCACTATTTCATTTTTGGTACATGCTATTTCTGATTGCTGTCCCTCATACCTCTGTGCCTGTTACTGCTGATTGTTACTCCTCAAGCCTCTTTCCTGTTTTGGTGATTGCTATCCCACATAAGTCTGTGTCCTTTAATTCTGATATTATCTTGATTCTCTCCTCCATTCCTATTATTGACAGATGATCTCAGATATGATGAAAATGAATCGAAAGTGAGATTATATTTTTAGCTGAGATTCCTCCACATATGTATCACAAAATAGTACATTTTAAGATTTTAGTACTTTAAATTATTTATACTGTGTCGTCTTTTTACTGTAGGAAATTTATTGTCATATGCCTTTTGTACGAATTTTGGAAGTGTTTTCACACTTTTTTATAGTTCTACATCTTTTATTAATTTGTTTATAAATTCGAATAAAGACTTACTTGACATGACTTTACTGACAGCTGAGGCTTGCATGGTTGTATGTCATTAATTGACTGATGTCTTCTGTGACTTTTGCCTGTTGTTGTGATTGCAGTCTTGCATTCCTCTGTGCATATTATTGTTAACTGATGTCCCTTGTGACTATGTGGTGTTTATTAGTGCTTGCAAACTTAGATTACTGTAGTCGGATTATTGTTCATTGCTTTCTCCTTATTATTCATTGCTTTTTCACAGTGCTCTGTGATTGCTGATTACTATCTGATATGCCTTTGTGTCTGTATTACTGTCTCTCATGGCATTGTGTCAAGTATTCCTGATTGTTCTGTCTCATGACGCTGTAGCTATTGCAGCAGACTGCTGTCTTACGTGACTGATACATATTCTGGATTTCTCCACAAAACAAGGCCCAGAAATGGGTTTTCTACAGCCTCTGGTGCTAGGCACTTAGTCAATTTGCCAACCTGAGACACATCCCACTAAGCATTACTTGAGCGATGTGTGTTTTATCGAACAGTCAGTCCTCTGAGTTTTCACTGGGATTGTCATTAGAACCAAAATCCCTTTTCAGCATAAATTGGTAAACTAAAGAACACTAGAGAGCTATGAATACATTTTCATGATTCATTAAGATCAAAATCCTATCTTAATGCACACAATATGAATATTAACTATTATACAAAATAAACAAGATGGTGGCAATGATACCTGTCAGAAGGCAGAGCAATAGAAAATATAGTAACATTATGACAGTTATGTGAGGCTTCTGTAGATCAATGTCCCTAACCCCTCCTTTCCTAGGCTAACTAAGCTAACCTTAGCACCAAAAAGGGACCTACTCGAGTTTCAAAAATGGTTCACACCCAAATACCTTTTCTGAACAATAGAAGCAATGTTCAGTGAAGAAAAAGCAGCTGCTGTTCCTGCCTGCTTTTCAGTTGCTATGTCCTCGAGTCGGCAGATAAGCCGAGCGGAGAACTTGATGTCCCTTCCTTATAGCCTTCAGCAGTGACAGGTGTTTACGACTATTCAGTGACCCTCAATCTTGCATCCCTGGAGCTAAGTTTCTCATTATCTAATTATGCTTTGTTCCAGTTTATATACTCTGTTGGAGCATTATTGAACATTTTCAGAATATCCAGTTAGCGGTAAAGCCCCTCTAACCTTTCACTTACTTAAATCCAATGAAATGTTGCCTATTGCTTAGATACAATATCTGGGAAATCAATATATCAATTTCTATGAAGCATTGCTTATTATTTAAAAACAATAACTGGAAAAACAATTCAAAAGGTGCAGAAATAAACATGAATACATTAAAGGAAGCTAAATTACTCCCTTTCAATGAATACCAACATTAATATTTGTGCATTCATATTTGAAACATACATCTAAATAAACAAACTTATATAATTTAAAAGGGGGATACTGAGAATAGAATATATCTGAGGATTATAGCATCCTGCAATGATAATTGCGCCTATTCAATGAATATATATGCATATATTTACACATAATACATGAAAAAACTAGGCTATTTTATCTTATTTCTTTTTCAATTATTGTGACTAGATACAAACAAATCCAAAGAATAAAAAAGGAAAATAGAATAAAATTGTTTAAATTATTTATAGAAGCAAAAAGATAGCTGCTTCGGACTGTTTCATTTAAGTTCAATTTGTTATCAGAGCATATGGATATTTTCAAACGTGCATCCCTGGCAAGAGAACAATACTCGGATAAGACCAGTGATGGTTCATCTGTAATGAAGTGGAAGTGACCAAACATTTTCAGACTTCGATGCAAATTCATGAATTTTCTCCAGATCTAGATGATAGTGATGTAGCTATAAATCTCTTGAAAAATGAGGATGCTGCAACCACAGGTAAAAATTGTGTCATTGGCGATTTTGAAGACAATGCTGAAGCATTCTTCAAAACAACGGCAATTGAATCTGAAAATGAAGACACTGTTGGTGGTCAAGTACTTACTATGGTCTACCAGGTGATAGCATTTGTGATTGCCATGTATAGTTTTTTTAATGATGGGCATCAGCATTGTGATGCAATACACTTGATACACTCTGATCAGTCAAATTATTTCCTAAATTTCTAAGGACATTATTGATAGTTGTTACATCAGAATGTGTAGATGAATTGTTTCAAAACAGATAATGCACCAGAAAGCAGGTCTCACTTGGGTAGTTTGAAATCTGTGAAATAACACTGTCCAGTTCTCACTTAACATGTTCAACATGTCCCCTCCAAAGTAGAATGCCATTGCTTCGCAATATTGTTGTGCAGTCGGATAGAATTCTTTCTCATCCACATTTGTATCCATGTCTTAAAGCCAGCTAATCGGCCAGAGCAGATTGCTTTAATAATATTGACTGTGCCTGTTGTGTTTGATGCATGGAAGATGGTGAGCAATAAATCAACAAACTACGTCATGAACTGAGTCTGCAGAAGCTGTTGAATTTCAGATACAGATCGGACTGTTTGAAGGGCAAATGTTTCTACTGCAGAGGTTAAAAGCACCTCTTTCTCTGTCAGAACTTGAACAAACTTGTTTAATTTATCAAAGTGCATAATTTATTATGTCTACTTTTGGCAAAGGAATACTTTGAAACAATTTCTACCACAACATTTCACTGTTGTTTGAACAGTTAATATATATACGAAATCCACGCTCAACCCACTGCAAGATTCATTTGTTATAATTAGATAGGAACAATTTCTTAGGCATGTATGATAAGAAGGAATAAATGAGACAGGTGCTGCTAGGAGTATAAAAACAAGGCCAGACTTCAAAGCGTTACAAGCGCCATGCAAAGTGATAGAATCACAAAGGAGTGAATGTCCTAGTTGTTTTGTGCATTCAGTTGAGCTAAAAAGTGCGAATTTCTTTTTTCAACAACTTGGAAGGAAATTTCCAGATATGTGGAAGAAAAGCATTGTGTATTGTGTCATACTAAACCAAGGATGTGTGTTTTGAACAATCATAAACATGGAAAGCAGTGATTGTCAAGGAGACTATTCCATGCATGAGCCACATAAGATGTGGATCTTCTGTTAAAGGAAACAGAGTGCTTTCTATCTTTTCCATTAACAAACAATTATACAATGCCTCCTTCTTGGAAATCGTTTTTATTTTGAGGTGAAATTATATGGGGAGGAAACACAGCTGATTTGTTTATGCACTTCCATGGCACTTTATTAATTTTCAGAGTTTGTTATGCATAATTCAGTTGTGTTACTGCCTACACCTGGCCCTGTTTCTTGTTTTTTTTTTTAAAACAGATTTTATTGGCATTTAGTTCAAATAACACTCATTGAAGCTTCCACATGTCAGGTATCAGACATTTGTTCCGTAGCATAGAGTACATTATTCTCTCATTCTACAATGCAATATCTGTTCAGATTACGTTGTTCAACAGGTTCAACCAGTTATAACTCTCAACTCCCCCCACCCTCCCTCCGTAAACAAGTTGCGTAGTGTCCGTTATATGTGTCAGCGGTGTGTGCTATTTTTCGTCTGTCTGTGCTGTTCCTACTTTGGGCAATGTGTGGTAAGTGGGCGGGGGTGGGAGAAAGCGGGAGAAAGCGGGGGCTGTCGCATCTCTCGTCACAGCTGAGGGCCTTTACCTCTCTCGTATCTCAAGTGCCCCTATTTCATTGTCCCTGTTCTCTGGTGGTGGACCCGGCTGATCATCTGCTGTATCATCTATGTCTGGTGTTTGTAGGTCATTCACTAGGTTCCCCCAGGCTCTCGCTACTTCTAAGTTTCCCATACCTCTTTTCGCTGCACGCAGTAGGACTCTATGTTCTGTAGCTGCCCATTTCTCCATTTCCCTTCTCCAACTCTCTATTTGGGGGCCTCTTGCGGACTTCCAATTCTTTGTGATTTCTCTTTTCGCAAGTACAAATGCTAAATCCTGGAATCTCCCAGTAGTCTTTGTCTTAGCCGTGTGCGGGAACCAGTGGAGTATACATCGGCGCGGTGTGTGCAACAATTTCCTTATCTATGACGCAATCGACAGTCGCTAGTACCTCCTCCCAGAATTCCCTCAAGCCTGGGCAATCCCACAACATGTGGAGAATGTGCGCCTCCCCATTCCCACATCGTGGGCATGCCGCTTCCTCCGTGTGAAAGTAGCACCTGATTCTGGCTGGTGTTAGGTACGCCCTATGAAGCATGTAGCAGTTTATGAGCTTGAACCTCGCGTTTCTAGAGACCTTCAGGGTGTGTTCCACAATAGTATCCCAGTCTTTTGCTACGATTGGTACCCCTAAGTCTTCTTCCCACTGTGCTCTCAGTCGCTCCATGGACCTCTGAACATCCCGCCTGATGGCTCTATATATGCAAGAGACTGTTTTTATCCTACCTGCAGAAAGGACTACATATCTACAGCAATCTAGCGCTCTAGGTTCTGTCGCCCCCGTTGCCCAATGTTTTCGGAATGCTGCCGTAACAGCTCTATGTAGTAGGAAATGTCCCTGCGGGAGGTTAAACTCCTCTCGTAGGTCCTCGAATGGAAGCATTTGAGATTCTCTAAAGAGATCCCCAACTACTTTCAGCCCTGCTTCCTTCCATTCACCTAGTCCAGCCCAGTTCCCTCCATGCGGTAGCTGGCGGAGCATGTCGGTGGGTATGTCTGGGGAGTAGGGGACCCTGCAGCCCGATCTTTGTAGCCATCTCGTCCAGCACCCCGCAATTATTGTCTCTTCGTCCATCTTCCTACAGGGCCTCTGCCTCATCCGTAACAGTATTTTCATTAGGACTTGGGGTTCAGGGGCAAATGGTAATTGCACCCTGTCTGGGTCTCTGCTGCTCGCCAGCCATCTTACGAACCATTGCAGCTGCACTGCCAGGTAATAAGCTTCGAGGTCAGGGACCGCTAGCCCTCCTGTGGCTGTAGAATGCTGCATCGTGCTTAGTGCCACTCTTCTGCGCCCTGTCCCCCACAGAAAAATTATGATCTGTGAGTTTAGTTCGCGGAATACCACACAGGGGATCCAAATCGGGAGTGCCCCAAATATGTATAGCAGACGGGTCAGCACCACCATCTTCAGGAGGGCCACCTTGCCCGCCACTGACAGCGGGAGGGACCCCCAAAAGTCCATGGAGGTGCGGAGAGCGCGTATCCCCCTTCCCACGTTACCCTCTACCAGGTTCGCCGTGTTATGGTATATTGTCACTCCCAGATATTCTAGGCATGTGGATTCCCATTGTAAGGTCCCCAGATCCTCTGGAGGTCGTCCATTATGCGTCACAGGGAATACCTTAGATTTCTGCCAGCTTACCCGTAATCCCGAAAGAGCTCCAAATTCTTCTAACATACCTCTGGCCCCCTGCAAATTTCCCCCTGTATTTTGTAAAAAGAGGAGCAAGTCATCTGCATAGAGTGCTATGCGATGAGAAATGCCGTTGATCAACAGCCCCGCATAGTCCCGTCCCATTCTGGCCCGACACGCCAGCGGTTCCATGGCCAGTGCGAATAAAAGAGGGGAGAGAGGACATCCCTGTCTAGTCCCTCTCTCTACCCTCATGCTCTGGGAGATCCCTTTCCCCGTCCGCACCCTTGCCCTGGGGTCTGCGTATAGCAGTTTCACCCATTCTATGAATCCCACGCCTAGGCCCATCCCTTCTAAAACTCTGTAGAGGTATTGCCATTCCAGGCTGTCAAATGCTTTTTCGATATCTACTGCAAATTTTGCAGTCTCGTCCTTGGCATAATCCTCTGCTCTCATTATGGCCATAAGGCGCCTGATGTTAATGACAGTATTCCTTTGTGGTATAAATCCTGTTTGGTCCACGTGCACTAGCTGGGGCATGCGGGGGAGCAGTCTATTTGCTATAATTTTGCTCAATATTTTATAGTCCATGTTCAGCATGGACAGTGGCCTATACGCCGTTTTATCATGGGGCGGTTTTCTGGGTTTAAGTACAGGGATTATTAGGGCTTCCCTCGTAGTGTCGGGCAGGCGGCGCTGCTCTCTTGCTGTCCGGAACAGAACAACCAGCTTAGGAGCCAGCTCCTCAGCATAGGTCATGTAGAACTCTGCCGGGAGTCCATCTGTCCCTGGCGTTTTGTTACGCGCCATATGCTTAATGGCAACTTTCACCTCCCGTAGGGAGATGTCTGCCCCAGTACCTCTACTTCCCCAGGGTCTAGCTGAGGGAGTTCCAGCTCAGCCAGATAGTCTCCTAGTGTCTCTTCTCCACTCCCCATTACACTGCTGTATAAGTTGGTATAGTATTTGGCGAAGGTGTCATTGATATCGTCTTGTGTGTACTGTCTGCACCCATCATTATCTTCCAATTCCACCGTCAATGACCCCCTGTTGTGTGGGTTGGCGAGCCACGCCAGCAATGAGCCTGATTTATCGCGTTCCGCATGTGTGCGGTCCAGATATTATTTATAGTCAAAGGCTCGTAGTCTCTCTGTCTGTCGCGCCACGGTCTCGCTCGCTTCTAGGAGCGCTTCCTGTAGGTCAGGGCGCTCCGGTCTTTCCCGCTCTATCCGTCTTAGCTCCTTTTCAGCGGTTATAACTTCCGCTGTCAATGTACGCCTGACCCCTGTTATCTCTGCTATGCAATAGCCTCTAATGGTTGCCTTAAAGGTATCCCATTCCAGGAGCAGAGAGGATGCCGTCCCTTCATTGTCTTGGAAATATTGCGCAATCTTTTCTCTGGTACCTTCTTTCAAGACCTGGTCTTCCAATGTCTAGGGGCGCAGTCGCCAAGTAGGAATGGCCGGAGCCCGACCCGCCCAGCTGAGGCCCAGCAATAAGGGGCTATGATCAGATATCGTCCTCGTCAGGTATTCAGTACTTTTCACCTGCCCATGCATGTCTGGTGTGCATAAAAATGTGTCCAGCCGTGTGTGTACCTCATGCGTCGCCGAAAAGAATGAGTAGTCTCTGTCCTGTGGGTGCATGGTTCTCCATGAGTCCACCAGTCCCCAATGTACCTGCCAGTCTCGAATCGCCCGTGCATGATGGACCGTTGGGGAGTCTGGCAACGGCGGGTGTGATCTGTCCAAGTTAACATCAGCAATGGCATTAAAGTCTCCGCCCATGAGCACTGCAGTCGTCAGGTATGGGGCTAACTGTCGGGATAGTTGTGCTAAGAATTGAGGTTGGTCCACGTTCGGGGCATACACATTGACAATGCTCACTCCTCTACCCTCCAATCTCCCTCTTAGCGCTACATATCGGCCCTCCGGGTCTATTAGTTTACTGGTGACCTGAAATGTAACTCCCGCCCTCACCCAGATCATGACGCCCCTGGCAAAGGCAGAATATGTAGTGTAGAATGTTTGTCCCCGCCATCTCTTCTGCAGAGCTTGGCTGTCTTTTGCCGTGCGGTGTGTCTCCTGGAGGAGCGCTATGTGTATCCCCAGTCTGTTGAGGTAAGAAAAGACTTTATACCGTTTGGTCATTGTATGCATGCCCCGTATATTCCAGGTTAAGCACCTATACTTCATATCAACTGTCATATCTCAGTTCCTCCTTTTGGCGCCCACCCCTCCGACTCCACTACCCTTCTCGCACAGACCGGATGTGCCATCCCACAACCGCTGAAATAAGTAGCCGGTGCAACTCGTGTTTCCCTTCTCAACAGTTCAACATCATCATAACAAGTTCCCCAACGCCCCTTCCCCAGGACAAGTAGGCAAAACCCTCCCATCCAAACCAGAAAGTCAAGTTCTTGGACTGTCGTCCACAAAGTTAGGGGGTGAGTCTATGGGCGCTTCCGACGCATCCGCCCGCCAGCTCGCTGCTCAGCACACGTATTGCATTAGTTCATCTGTGTGCCCCAGTGTCGCTCTCTCGCCATCCCCCTCATTGAAGCTCTCCTACCTTCCTCATCAGATAATTTCGTCTGCTGTGCCAGGTGTCACGATGGGGAGCTCGTTACTCGGCGCCTCCGAGATGTTGGAGTCCCGCTCAGAACCAGAGTCCGTACCTGATCCGCCCACTTCTGAGTTGACTCGGGTGAGTTCCTTTCCGCTGATCAGAGCTACTACTTGCATAGCTATTCCTCCGTTCCAATTGCGTCTCCGCCTGCGTCGGTGCCAGTGTGCCCCTTCTGGCGTCCTTACTGCGAGATCTCCTGCGTCGGTTCCCTCGGCGTCCCAGGTCTTTCGGTGGCGATACTCCTCTGTGCTGCTCCAGCCATGTCCATGCCTCCTGTGGAGAGGTGAAGAATTCCGTTCCGCCCGGGGTGGACACTTGTAGTTTCGCTGGGTACTGCATTGCATACTTGTATTCTAGTTGGCAGAGTTTGGCTCTGACACTCATGAAGGAGCTCCTTTGTTGTTGGACATCCCTCGAGAAGTCCGGAAAGAGGCGCACCACTACATTGTTGACTTTTATTTCGCCTTTCCATCGGGCTTGCGCCAGTATATGGTCTCTGTAGCGATAATGTAGTAGTCCCGCTATCACCGGTCGTGGTGGCGCCCCCGGCGCAGGCGGCCTTGCCGGCACTCGGTGCGCTCTTTCTAAGGCATAGAATGGCGAGAGGCCCTCCGGCGCCACCGCTGTGCGCAGCCACTCCTCAAGGTACCCCACCATGTCCGTTCCTTCTATTTTCTCGGGGAGACCCGTTATTCGCACGTTGTTCCTTCTAGAGCGGTTTTCCGCGTCCTCCGCCCTGAGTTCAAGCACTCTCACCTTCGATTCCAGCCCCGTGAGTTTCTCTTTCAGCTCCTTGAGTGCCGGGCCCGTGTCAGAAAGTTGACGTTCATTGGCCGTAACTTTTTCCGTGAGGCGTCGGTGGTCATCCCGCAGCAATCCCAGATCCGCCCCTATCGAGTCAATTTTGATCTCCAGCCTCTCGCTCGAGGCATTAATAGCCTGCAGGATATCCTGTAGAGTCGGGCTCTCTCTTTCCTCTTAATCTGTTTCCCCATTCTCTGTTTGGTATGTCTGTGAGCGCCCTGTTGCCCTGAGATGGGGGAAAATCCTGTTGTCTCATTCAGGAGATCCCAGCGCCGTGCCGTCTTCCTCTGTTCTGTGTATCAGGCCTCTGGTTACGTGCAGTCGGCGTAGCCTGGGCCTCAGTGCTCTGCGCCTTCTGCCAGGCCGGCGTCTCCTGTATAATGCAGTCTGTCACCCGCTTATGAGTTGCGTGGGGAGGCGCCGCACTCTGATCCTGCTCTCCTCAGCTTCGTCTGCTGCTGTTCCGGGGATAGGGCCCTTGACACAGGTCACCTGCCTACGCGGTCCACTGTGTGGCAGTCAGGTTGTGGGGAAACGGGGGGGCCCCATCTACAACTCTGTCAGTGGATGTGCAGTCGGATTTAGCTTGTTGCGGGCATGGCCCCGCACCCCCCCTCCACCACGTCCCGTCCCGTCCGGGCGTTTCGGCTATGGGGCAGGGGGAGCTCCAGCTCCTTCCTTTGGCGTCAGTGGCACGCTCCGGCGCTCTCTTTGGTCGTGTACAACAACCAATCTGTTGTAGCGCAGGTCCCCACGCTATCGCTCCTCAGGGCAGAGTCTGTTTCTTGCTCCCAGTTCCACGTTTCAGGCCCCCCTCACTGCCATGTATAACTGGAACAGCCCTTAATTAGCGAGAACTCCCACCGCCAGTCAGCGCCGCCATCTTGTCGTTGCGCACTCTTCTGGCTCGCTATACAGTTCCTTGGGAGTTATCAGGGCTTATGTCGCGCTGTTGTCGCCTCTATGGGTCCTGCGCTACTGGTGTCTCTTTACTTGTTGTGGCAGGGGTCCTGATCTCCGGGGTGGGCCTCCCCCAACTCTCCTGCTGTGCAGGCGCCGCTGTCAGTGCTTCTCCCAGCACGCTACTGCTCCTTGGTGGACAACCCGCTGACGCTACAGCTTTCCCGCCGCTCTTACCCACTTTTTAGGCGCAAGTTGCCCCTAGCTCAGCTAATTCCTTCCGCCTCGATAATGCGGGTTCATCGGCGGGTCTTCATCGGCGTGCCCGTCTCGGTCTCCGATTATTCAGCACCGCCGTGCGCCGCCATTTTGATGTCTCCCTGCCTCCGCTGCGGAGTCTTCTCCTTCGCCGTTCTTCACGCGGTACCAATGCTCGGGAGTCCGCGCTGTCACCTGCTTGGTCCAGGGGTGTGGGGCCACAAGTGATGGTCTTTCGGTACCCCGTGGGCTGTCAGGATGGGTCCGAACAGCGGCCGGCGGGACGGAGCTCACGAGCTCTGCCGCCTACTCCATCGGCGTCCAAGCCACGCCCCCCACCTGGCCCTGTTGTTGTTGCAAAAGATTCACATTTTCTTTTCAAAGGGTGAGAGCGAACTAAATAAGGGTTAAGATTGTGTTTATGCATTTTGAAAGTGTTTGAAAACCACTGTTGATAATTTTAAATGTGCTCTGCATTGTTTCCTTGTCAGTTTCCCTAATATCTTCTGTGGTATTAAGCCAAAATATCAAAGAGAAAATATTGTGATACAAGAATATTGTGTCAAAAATATTGCCAACTTAATATCATCTTTGGCCAGAATGTAGACAGCAACACTAATTTTTTTTTAAACTCTTGCATATATCTTTTTCTTCAATATAGTGGCATTAAATATCATTTTTTAAATAATCTAATTTATATTACGTATTACATTATTATTAGGTATTAGTACTATGGTAATGTTTTGTATTTTTAATTATTTTAGTATAGTTTGCAATTTTTAATGTATAGTTTACATTTTTCTAAATTTAATTAGGGATTTTAAATTTAGTAGGGATTTGGAGGGAATAAGCACGGGAAATTATTTTAAATATACATTATTTTTTTTAAAGAATGTTTATTATTAATTTTAGTTATAAATTAAATATTAAGTTATACATTGATAATTATTTACATTATTTATTAGATTGTTATTCCAAATATTTGTTGTACTTTAATTAATTTCTTGATTAGATTATTTAATTGTATACTATAAAAAATAGTTATATATTTATACTTGTTTTTGTATAATAGGTTTACTATTAAAAATGTTTAATTATAAATTTTTATTAATAATTTTTCTTTGTTCGGTTTTGTTTTGGCTAGAAGGGAGAGACATTTATCTATTTTAAATATATTTTTTATATATTCATTTTCTCATATGACATTTTTATGTTTTTCTACTTGATTTATTATTATTTATCTCTAATGTATTATTTTTATTTAAAATATGTTTACTTTTTAACATTTTGGTATGTATTTAATTTAAAAAAATGATTAAAAAAATGGAATGGTATTTATACCAAAGTCCAACACTTTCCTTTCCAAATCTAACACTTTCCTGCTTTTGATTACATTGGAGTGGGAATAGTAAATCTAACTCCTCCAAAGTCCAAAAGTATCCCTGCTTTCCTTATGTTGGAGTTGGAATAATAAATCGTACTTCTTCAAAGTACAACACTTTCTCTACTATATTTTCTGTTTTGGATTGCTATTACTTTTTTAATTTTCCAATTTTCTTACATTATTCATAAAAATGTTTTTATTTACTTATATTTTTATTTACAATTTATTTCAATATTTAAATTATTGTTAATTATTTCAATGTATAATCTTTACTTTTTATATTGGTTTCATATATATATATATATATATATATATATATATATATATATATATATATATATATATATATATATATATTATCTACTGGCGGTCGCCAGTAGATAGTTATAGTTAGGACCTTTATCCATAGGAAATCCGCAACATTCTATTTGAAATAACTCTTGCGCCGGTTGACGAATCTTCGCAAAAGCTTCCAACTTGTTGGGGCGCTCCGCTCCGCTCCTACCCTGAAAGTCTCGGGTTGATTCGTCAAGCGGGGGCCGAGAAAAAAGGGGGGTCCCAAAACGCGTTTTCTCCATGTTAATTCCCATAGGAAATTTTAGCCACGGCTACAGCCCGAACTGCTGAACGGAATTACACCAAATTTTGCAAAAAGGTAGCGCTTGGTTCAGAAAGCGACCTTTTTTTTAAATGGTGTAAATCCGTTCAGTAGTTGCGGAGAAATTAAAAAAATAAGAGTGAAAAAATCGATTTCCCATAGGAAACTTTATGCAAGGCTACAGCAAAAACTGCTGAACGGAATTACACCAAATTTGGCAAAAAGGTAGTGCTTGGTCCAGAAAACACCCTTTTTAAAAATGGTGTAAATCCGTTCAGTAGTTGCTGAGAAAATCCAAAATAAAAGTTTCGATATTTAGAGGCACGGAGGATCCGCGCACCCTCCCGACCACGAGCTGCATGCTAATTGGCTGTCAACACTCCAAATCAGGAAGTGTTGGCAGCCATCTTGTTCCTCGGTAGAACCGAGGAACAAGAAAGCAGTAAAAAAAAGGGGTAGGGTAGAAACACCCTGACCCCCTAGGCCTGCTCAGGGCCAAAAAATATATATATTTTTTTTTTTTTAAATCGGCAGGATGCGCTTACGGTGCGCGGATCCTGCCGATAAAAAAAAAAAACGAAGCACGGGCTCCCGCGCTTCTTTGGTAATTGGCCCCCGGGTGGGCCAAGTCCCGGGGGCATGGGAGGGTTAAGTTTTATCATGTGGGGGGCCTCTAAGGCCCCCCAAGCCCCGGGGACCGCCACCCCCCGGGGCTTTAATAAAAAAAATTATGCGGGAGGGCTCTCGGCCCTCCCGCAGCCCCGGGGACCGCCACCCCCGGGCTTCTTTTTATTTTTTTTAAATAACCTATGTGGGGGGCTTGAGCCCCCCACACGCCCCGGGGACCGCCACCTCCCCGGGGCACTAAATATTTTAATGTGGGGGTCCGTTAAGGACCCCCAGAGCCCCGGGGACCGCCACCTCCCCGGGGCTGTGCAATTCAAGGGAGGGGGGCTGCGCGGCCCCCCTCCTGGAGCCCTTGATGGCCCTGGGGACCGACACCCCCCAGGACCGGCTCCTGCAGTGTCCCGGGGTGCCTACCCCGGGACACTGTAGTTTGCTATGACAGGACGGGAGCCTCGCGGCTCCCGTCCTGCCATAGCAAACTGCTTTGATATTGGAAGCGAGAGCAGGGAAACCTGCTCTCGCTTGCAATATCAGAAAAATTCACTGAAAAAACCATAGGTTTCAGACACGTTATAGTTAGAAATTAGCATTTAAAAAACCTTTGAAATTCACTGAAAAAACCATAGGTTTCAGGCACGTTATAGTTAGAAATTAGCATTTAAAAAACCTTTGAAATTCACTGAAAAAACCATAGGTTTCAGACACGTTATAGTTAGAAATTTGCATTTAAAAAACCTTTGAAATTCACTGAAAAACCATAGGTTTTAGGGACAGTTATAGTTAGTTGGACATTGCACTCGTACAAAACCCGTGAAATTCCCCGTTATAGTTAGTTCAGCTAACTATAACTCGCGCCCGCAATGCACTGCTGATGACGTCACATATTACATCACTCATGACATGGTCAGTGACATCACTGATGACATCACTGATGACATCTCAAATGACATCACTGATGACATCATGCAGTGACTCTGTGTTTCTATAAAGTTTAAATATGTTTAATATATATGCCAAGGTGTATTGAATAATGAGTGGGTGTATAAGTGTCTGGATGGATGATTTAGTAGGTGCGTGACTGACTCTATAAGTGAGTGATTAAACGTATCTTACTAAATGCATGGGTTAGTGACTAAACTGTGTGAATGTCTTTATCCGTCTGTCTGTTGGTGTGCAAGTGGCTGCATGGGTTTGTAAATAGCTACATGAGTGTCTATGAGTTATTCATTGGTTGTCTGAGTATCTGTATGGGTGCCTGAGTGTTTGTGTGGATGGGGTGTGTGTGACTGCACATAGATGTATCAGTGGGTGATTCACTGGGTGCATGGTTTCAAGAGTGCATCTGTGATGGACTGTATGGGTGGGTGAGTGTGTGTATGGGTGTGTTAGTGAGTGAATGTATATCTCAGTGGTACATGTGTGAGTAACTACATATGTGAAAGGCAGTATATATATGTGTTGGAGTATATAAATAGCTATAAGCGAGAGTGTGTGATTGTGATTGTGAGAGTGAGAGTGACTGTATGGATGAGTGTGTGCTTGTATCAGTAATTGTATAAGAGCGTAAGACTGTGCTAGTTTTTGTATGAGTAAGTGAGCTGGTGTGTGTATAACTGTATAGGTGAGTAAATGGCAGTGTGATTAATTATTTGCATGACTGACTAGGTGTGTGAGTACCTCTATGGATGAGTGGCGGTGTGTGAATGTCTATGTAGGTGTATGAGTGCATATGATAGTCCTGTACTGAGTGACCGTAAGTATGAGTGACTGTACGGGTGAGTGAGTGGATGTGTGTGTAGACCTAAGAATCAGTGAGTGGGTATGTAGTTATTGGTGTTGGAGTGTCTATGGTTTTGAGAATGGCAGTCTGTAATTTACAGTGGGTGTATCAAAAGTTATATTAGGGTGTGAGAAGATGCATGAAATTATCACATGGATGATGTCATCAGTGATGTCATTTGAGATGTCATCAGTGATGTCATCAGTGATGTCACTGACCATGTCATGAGTGATGTAATATGTGACGTCATCAGCAGTGCATTGCGTGGGCGCGAGTTATAGTTAGCTGAACTAACTATAACGGGGAATTTCACGGGTTTTGTACGAGTGCAATGTCCAACTAACTATAACTGTCCCTAAAACCTATGGTTTTTTCAGTGAATTTCAAAGGTTTTTTAAATGCAAATTTCTAACTATAACGTGTCCGAAACCTATGGTTTTTTCAGTGAATATATATATACACACACATACATATGTATATACACACACAACTTTCTATTTTTCAATTATGCTATTATTTTGTGCCTGCTTAAACATATGTTTTTATATATTTAAAGTATATATGTACATATACATATACATATACATAGGCACTTGTTGTGCCGAAACGCGTTATGCTGCTAGTGCTGTTTGTGAGCTCAATTGAATAAAAAAACTGCACTTCATCTCAGGTCCGTGCTCCGTTGTTTTCTGTGGGAAAAGAGTTGGAGTTACCTGGATATATATATATATATATATATATATATATATATATATATATATATATATATATATATATATATATATACACACACACACATTTTTATTAATGATTAAAACTATTTATTTGTATTTTACATAAATTACATATAATAGAGGGGGTGCTAGAGGGCGCACAGCGAGATGGCTGCGTTGTAACGCAGCTCCGCCGGACGGAGCAAATCACGTCTAAAATCCTGCTGTTTCCTCGCCAAAACTGACCGAAAATAACGGAACTGTGCTGCGGAAAGCCCCTGGCTGAGGGGGAGAAGCGGGGGTGCCGTGCGGATGCTGGTTTTCACCGTTATCATCGGTGTTTGAAAATACGGGCCGGCGCTCGCAAGATGGCGGCGCCGCTCGGCTAGAGCCCTGACCCGAGGATTATCTGCGGTGATCGCGGCCCCGCGCTGTGCCCTGCAGACCACCAGCACACGCTACCTGCTGCTTGCCGGTGGTTGGATTGGCGTGGCGCATACACGCCTGATCTCATCATCTCAGAGGTGAGAGCCTGGTGATTACACGGTGGGAGTGCCCCTACACTGGGAAGGACCCGCTGAGGCGAACACGCCGGGAGCCGCTGTGACGGAGGCTTCTCTGGCGGGTGTGCCGATCAAGCAACGTGTGCCCCTGACGTCGGCCCATCTTGGCGCAGGGTACGAATTGTGCGCCTGAGTGAGGAGCGGCCAACTGGTGGCCTAGTGGTACTGCTGACGATCATTTCCGGATTCCCCGAAATGCCCGGATTGCGACTGGGAACGGGCGCCAGTGCAGCCGCCTGGCCCCGACCTGCTGCCACATACGCTAATAACTACTAGCTGGACATCTGCGAAGTTACAGTAAGGAGTTTGGGGGTATTCAAATTTGCGGCCTAGTATATTGTGTGGGAGGTCTCAGTCTACGCTTGTGCCACGGCGCTGGACGCGCAAAACTGTGGCGAGTGACTGTGACAAGCTCTGCAGAGTATAGATCCTCTGCGTGATAGCACAAGCCACGGGGCTGGAGGTGCAAACCGAGCCAGGACTAGGCGAAATTACCACGGGGACTGTAAGTGCCTAACTGCCCTCTGCTACGCTACACCGTAGCCGTATATAACCCGTGCCTGTTGCACGTGTTGTTGGGACCTCGTTGACACGTCGGAGGGGCAGAGGAGGTCTCCCTCATCTAAGATCTCGCTCGACACGCTGACAGTCCAGCTATCGAAGTGCAAAACAAAAGCCTCTGCATAGGAGGTGATACTCAGACTGTGCTGTGGCCGACTGGTGTTGTGCAATATTGCAAAGACCGTGGTGTGGAGTGAGAGCGTCGTTTATACACCTTGTTCCACGTGCGGTGGCTGCACGCCGCTACCAACATGGGGAAGTCAGAGCGAAACCAGCCCCGGTTAACTTTCGAGCCACGCAAATCCAGCAAGTCCAGACAGCAGGCGGCCTCGGATTCGGAGGTCGACGCTCCCTTGGACAGTCTCAATGCCATCGAGAAGACGTTACTAGCCGTACAAAACAGTTTGCAGACGATCGACGGCAAAATAGACAATCTGAATCTCAGGATGGACCACATGTCCACTAAACTGGATAAACACGCGCTGCGACTAGGGGAAGCTGAAATCCGCATTTCTGAAGCCGAAGATGGGCTTCAGCAAACGGCCGAAAAAGCACTAGCTATGGAAAAGATGCTTGCTGTGATACAGGCGAAGAACGAAGATTTGGAGGCTAGATCCAGACGTAACAACATACGCATCACGGGTCTGCCCGAATCCACCAATACTGGTCGCCTAGAACCCTACATTGAAACTCTGCTACAGTCGGTATTTGGTGCTGAGAACCTGTCAAAGATGCTGATAGTGGAACGAGCACATAGAACATTGGTCGCTCGGCCGCCGCCGGGTGCTCTCCCGCGGCCTATAATAGCACGCTTGCTCAATTACAGAGACCATGACACAGTCTTACGTCTGGCTAGGGAGAAGGGTAATATTATCCATGAAGGGAATCACCTTGCCTTTTATCCAGATTTTACAGCAGCAGTTCAGGCGGCGAGAAAGGAATATCTCCCTACCAAAAAGCTCCTCATCGCGGAGAAGATCCCTTACGCAATGTTGTATCCTGCGCGGCTGCGCATCGATGTCGACGGGAAGTCAAAGATTTTTCATAATCCAAAATCGGCACTGGACTATGCGAAAACCATCAAGCGTAGACATTGGGACGCATCCAACCAGCCTGGTAGCGATGACGATGCCGCACTACAGCAAAGCTCAGATTGATCGCTGCTGACTCCTGTCAAAGACTCATGGAGCAGTCACCAGATGTACTGTATACCTCTGATGGGTGAACTGGACACTAGAATTGCGACTTCTCTGGGTGGCCGCCATCTCCGGAACTGATGACCTAGACACTGGACTTGCAGATAAGAATTTACTGTTATCCAGGGGAACTGCCAAACTTGCCAGTTATTTGATGATAAAAGTGAAAGGGCGGGAACTTAGCTCATATAGTCTCTGTCCACCTCCCGCACACCTTGGGAAGGGGTACTGCATCCCTATGCGCCTCAATGGGTGATCCCCAACACTCTTGGTTCACTGTGTTTTGTTTTTTGCCAATTTGGGGAGGGAATTGGGATGGCTTTGGCAGGTTGGGGTTGCTGAAGTGGGTGGAGGGCCGGGCGGTTGCTAATCAGAAGTTGGGACAATGGAAAATGACTGGGGGCCCAGACCATGCTGTCGGGTGGGGGGAGGGGGTTGGGGGCTCTTTGGTTTCAATTTGGAATTGGTTTTCTGTGATTGCATTGTTAGTAGAGACTTGGCCTGCATGTACTGTACTGACTGAGTGTGTGCTAGATCGCAATATGCTGTTACATACCCAACATCGACATGGCTATGGGTGATAGATGTACATGTCTGACATGGAATGTTCGTGGACTCAACTCTCCTCAAAAGATTAGAAAGGTATTTGCCTATCTGGATAGACAGGGAATCCAAATTGCTCTCCTGCAGGAGACGCACCTCACCAATAGGACAGAGTCTGGGGTGGCACGTAAATGGGCTGGTTACAAACTTGCTTCGTCTTACTCTGCATACACTAGAGGGGTTCTGATCCTGGTCAAAAAAGGCACGCCATTCACACCTTTAAAAACATACACTGATGACGAAGGACGATGTGCAATGGTACACGGCAAACTGGGTATGACACTGGTTACTATTGTCAATATATACGGCCCTATTGTGGATGATCCACAGGTTTTTCATCGCATGCTCAATGAACTACGAAACTGGCCGGATTCTGCAATTCTTTGGGGGGGTGATCTGAACACTCACTTGGACCCAGCGAAAGACAAATCCAGTCCTCACACGTCTCGCAAGGTAGCTCAATGTATCAAAAATGCCATGGTGGAACTTGGTTTGTTAGATGCCTGGCGCATACGTAACGCTGAGACACGCGCGGGTACACATGCCACGCCCGAACACAACAGTTGGTCCCGCCTGGACTATTGGCTACTGTGTGAGAGGACCAATGAATGGGTTTCGGAGGTGGGGACTCTGCCTCGCACATTGTCTGATCACAATCCAGTACGACTGACGCTCATTATTCCCACTAATCCACGCCGTCCATTCACCTGGCGGTTCTCCGCGGAGGCCCTCCTGGACCCTATATATGAAGACACTATCCGTAAAGCGATAGTGCAATACTTCGAATTAAATGTGGGATCTGTAGACAGTGCGGCCACATTGTGGGAGGCCTTCAAAGTAACTGTGAGAGGGGTCTGCATCAGCACCACAGCGGAAATATTGCGTGACATCAGGGGTCAACTGCATAAACTAGAGTCCACACTGGGGGGAACTAGAAAAAGAATACACGTCACAACCATGCACATCCACATTAACCCGCATACATGAGCAAATTTTGGAATATGACTCGCTAGCACAGCAGGAAGTGCACTATATATCACGTAGACACGTCGCCAGGAAATACGGGGAAGGGGGTAGGCCGGGTAGACAACTGGCCTTTAAACTTAAATTTCGGACCGACCACCACCACATTTCAAAGATAGTGGACGATCGGGGAGGTGAGCATTTCGCGCCCCAGGACATAGTGAACCAATTTCGGGAGTGTTATGAATCTATGTATACCTCGCGTGGGAGTTTAAACGATGATGCCTTAGAGGACTATCTCTCTGACATTGCTTGTGCATGGATGGGAGATGGACAGCGCGAGTATCTTAGCCTACCCATTGACGAAGCCGATGTGAGGGCCGCTATTCTCTCTCTACCGAACAAAAAGGCGCCGGGGCCAGACGGCATGTCAGCGGAATTTTATAAGGCGTATGTAGATCTGCTGACACCTCACCTGCTTGAAGTGTATGCGGAAGCGCACGAAACTGGCATACTGCCGCCCTCCCTCCGGCAGGCCCTGGTTATAGCGCTGCTTAAAAAAGACAAACCTCAGTTCCATTGCGATTCATATCGCCCTCTATCGCTGATTAATCTAGATGCAAAAATTCTTGCCAAAATCCTTGCTACCAAGCTCCAGCCGTTAATGCCACACTTCATTTTACCGGATCAATCTGGTTTTATACCTGAAAGATCCACGTCTCACAACTTGAGAACCATCTTCGCTATGTTCCATGTGCTTAATCCGGACCTCCCTGCGGCGGCAGTCATGCTCGACGCGACTAAAGCATTCGACTCGATTGAATGGCCATACATGTTCCGCGTCTTAACTGGTATGGGGTTTCCGCCCGTCTTCTTGGGATGGGTGCGTCTACTATATTCGGACCCGTTAGCGATGGTGCGGATCGGAGGGCTCACATCCAAGCCCTTTTGTATTGGGCGTGGCACTCGGCAAGGGTGTCCTCTGTCGCCACTATTATTTGCCATTATGCTTGAACCGCTAGCCTGTGCGATCAGACAGCGCCACCGAGAGGCAGCGTTAAATTTTCATCATCGCCCAGTTGGCATATCTTTGTACGCTGACGATATGGTGTTGTTTATCCGAGAACCACAGCAGTACCTTGCCCCCGTGCTACGGGAATACATTCGATTCGGCTTACTCTTCGGTCTCACTATAAATTGGGACAAATCTGTAGTCATACCATTAACGACAATTACCGCTCCCCCAACTATGGAGTTTCCACTGGTATGGTCCACAGAGCCGGTCAAATATTTAGGCGTGTGAGTACACCGAGATCCCGAAGTGGTCATAAGAGAGAACTATGGAAAAGCGTGCGTGGATCTAGAGCAACAGGTAGACAAATGGTCGGCGCTACCACTGTCCCTGGCGGTTCGCATTGCTCTGATAAAAATGGTAATTCTACAGCGCTTCCTATATCTCTTTAGTAATATTCCTATAAAGCTGACTGCCCAATTTTTTTTAAACGTGCGAACCCTTTTGCTAAGACTGATTTGGAGGGGTAAACAAGCTCGAGTAGGCTGGAATACGCTCACACTGGATTATGACAGGGGAGGTTTTAACGCTCCAGATTTTTACCTTTATTATCTATGCGCCCAAGCGCAATATGCGTATCATTGGTACCATCCACATGCTTTTACACCCCACGTTGCAGTAGAAGATGGAGACGCACACCCCACCCCACTAGCCGGAATACTTACACACACACGCAGAGGCACGCCGAGATCGGAAATCAACACCTTAGATGCTACCATAGGTGCCTGGCAGGCAATTGGGAAAATTACAGATAAGCTTCCCTTATATGCCCCGGCTTTGCCAATAGCGCATCACGTGGCGCTCACAGTGACACAGGAGCAGGGCTCGATGAGGTTACTCAAGGAGGTTGGCATAGATTGTATGCAGGACATTTATCCTGATGGGCATTTCATAACAGCCGAAGACATACAACACATTACCAATCAACCACTGTTATTTCAGTTCACGGTGCATCGCTTGAAGCTCGCAGTTAAAAAGCATTACGCGACATTCCCTGCCGAACCTCCTACATCAAAAGCCCTACAGCTTTTACTAGTAGCGCCCACACGACATCAGATGGTTACCAAATTATACAGGGCAGTGAGAGAGGAAAAGGTGAGAGACAGTGATAGAAGTATGTGCCGTTGGAATGAGAGACTTGACCCCCCACTGACGTCACTGGAATGGGAACATATATGTGCCCTTACAGGCAAACTCACATCCAACGGCAATTTGAGACTCATACATTTTAAATATATTCATCAGGTATACCACACACCTCTCAAACTATACACCTATGGCCTTAGAGACACGAGTAACTGTAAGAGATGTGGTCACTTAGATGCAGATTTCTGCCATCTTGCATGGTACTGCCCACCAGTGGCTCAATATTGGGAGGAAATACTGAATTGCACTCAACAAATGTCAGGAGCTACAATAGGGTGCACACTCGTAGTTTGTTTGTTGAGTTATGTACCTAACTTGAGGGGGGCGATAGGCAGATTTGTGAAACTTGCCCTCTTATTGGCAAAGCAACACATAGCACTCACCTGGGAAAGTCCGCTGACCTCACGTCTTAAACATTGGATCCGAGACATGATATATTGTAAAGATAATCTCGAATTATATGCTGAGGAGCTTCCTGCGGCATCTAAACCTAAAGATATATGGGAACTCCTACGTCAATATCTCCGTGCACAAACTGAAGAGGATGCGGTCCCTGACACTGAGGAGGGTTGAACTTTATATGTCTATTTTCACGACGATTGTTGGGCAAAAATACATGATTACCATGTTCCAGATGCAATGTAAATCACAGTGCTTATGATGTTATGTTTAGTTGTATCGTTTGATGCAGAATCCGCTCTGCGTGGCGATGGCAGTGACTGTCTTTTTTTACTTCAATAAAATGAATTCAAAAAACAAAAAAAAACAAATTACATATATTACTATAAGTATGTATATTTCAATATTCTTACCTTTTATTGTCGCTATTGTGCTCCACAATCCTGTTTTTATATTTTGGTAGTTTCTATACAAAGTATTATATTATATTTTTCAGTAACGCTCTTTCTTGTAGGGACTCTATCTAACTGCAGATTCCTCACCTTTTGAATTTCCCCAGGAGTCTCACTGGATCCAGAATCTTTTGAGGAGTGCCTGTGTGAGCCAGTGGGTGGCGCTGTGAGGCTCCGCATAGATGCAATTACACTGCAGAATTGACGGGCGGGGCGCATATAGGCACAAATGATGTCAGTGCGCTCACGCCAGTTGCTTTCAAGGCTGTCCGCGCCCCCGGATGCAGAGCAAATTATCTTCGAGTAGTGTGCAGATTCCTAAACTTGGGATCCTATTAATAGATAGAGCCCAGTTCACAGAACTGGGAGGATGGGAGGGTCGCTAAAGAATCTCTGCTTAGTCTCTAGATCTTTCAAAATATACATCGCTACCAGGGATTTAAACTATGAGGGCTGGTCCAGTAACCACAAAAATGCCCTAAGAGTCGAAAGGTACCCTTGACCTGAGCCTAAAGCAAAGACTTGCAGGGTGAGAGACAAAACAAACAACTGAACATCAGATAACCTGGTCCTGAGGGGGGTCAATCTGGTGTGTGCAACAGCAAACCACAAATTTGAACCACTAACCGGTGTATACAGTTTTTTGTTACGGACACCTGCCTGCCAAGATGAAATCCACCACACAATTTTAGAGGACCGAGTGAGGAACCCGGACCTGTTGCTGTGACAGCAGGCTTGCCTGGAGGGCTGCCTGATTGGAGGACAGATGCTCCAGCTGGGGAAATCTCCATATTATACTCTCTGTACCGAATCTGGGGCCCTTAAAATTAATTGGGCCCGGTCAGTCCTGATTATCTTCAGAACTAAAAGCATAAGAGGTATCGGCGGAAATGCGTACAGGAGTCCCGAGTTCTAGTCGGAACTTGTCACCAAGGAGAGACGCTTTTGGAACTCCAATGCACAGAACTGCTAACATTGCGGGTTGCCTGAGGTGGCAAATAGATCAAGCCAAGGTGCTCCTCATTCATGGAAGAGACCTTGCACCGTTTGCCATTCGAGATCCACTAGGCGTCTACAGTTGAGTTTGCCCGCCCTGGCATCTAAAGATCCTGCCACTATGGTTCACCACCAGGAAGTGGTTGTTGGCCCAGCCATTGCCAGAGGTGCAGTGCCTCCTGGCACAAGGCCCGGGACCTCACTCCGCCCTCTTTGTTGCAATACCACATGACGGTGGTGTTGTCCTTAAGCACCTGAACCAGCCTCCCCTTCCTGGTTGGAAGGAAGGCTTTCAACGCCAAGCAGATAGTCCGGTAGCTCCAGGAAGTTGACATGGAGAAGGGCATCTGTCAGAGACTAGAGACCTTGGCTCTCCACCTTTCCCTTGTGACCGCCCCAACCCAGAACCAATGCATCGGCCACCCCTGTCAGCTCTGGGTCAGGTATGGAGAAGGGCCTGCCGCAGAGCCAATCTTGGTCCAATAACAATCACTGAAGATCTTTAGCAGTCTCCTCTGAAATCTGTACATGGTCAGAGAGGTTCTGTCAGAACCCTTAGGAGGATTTCCACCAATCGCCCTAGCATAGCCAGCATTTTTGGAGAAAGAATTCCTAAGCGGCACTGGTACTTGGGCAGTGTAGGAAAATGGAGGCCAAGCTGGCAGCATTGGAATTTCAAGATGTCTGACAGCTCGCCCCCTTCAGTAGCGGACTAGTTGATATTCCAATCATGATTGGAATGTGAAGCGCGTGCTGGTTTTAGACTGCACACTTCACCTGAAGAGATTCCAGAGTAGGAGGCTTCTGTAAATTCTCCGTTGGTTAGAGCACTCAGGGTAGAAGTGCTGAATACGTTGTTTGTTTATTGCTTCGGGAACTTACAGAAATAACTAATTTCTAGAGTAGTGGTTATCGCGCATGTTCAGAGTTAAAAAGGAAGTGTCTCACTATTGAGCAAGTCGACTCGTACTGTTAATAGCAGAAGAACTGAGTAATTGGTTTTTGAGGTAAAACATCTCGTCAAAAGACAAAACAGGAAAAGACAATTCGCCTTGTCTACCGGGTACGTACAGCGTTCGGCAGACCTTCTTTTCTTTTAGGTCAAAAGGTCTGTGCAACTCCGGTTCAGCCTGACGCGCGTTCGTATCCGACTGAAATTTGAAGAGAGCAGGTTATTTTTTAATTTTAAATAAGCAAGCGAATTCACCAAAAAATAAATTGTAAAGATTTCATCATTAAAGAACTAAGAATAGTTATCTTTCTAAATGGAATAGAAAGATCTACACATTAAAGAAAAGAGAAGAAACTTACCTGACAACGGCACGGAGGCTAATCGAAGGAACAGCTGATCCAGTCTCCAATTCCACCTTCAGTCACACAAGTACTTCCTCTGGAAGTAAAAGACATAGAATAATTAATAATAATGCTTACATAATGTAAAGATCAATTAAGAAGAAGTGTTACATTAAAGACAACAACAAAATATAGAAGAGGAGCTTTAGCCAAGAATATTTTGGGTATGAATGAGTAGTAGTTCTAGTAAATCAAATTATTGTGACATATTTTTGTGTTAAGAAAATATTTTTACACATAAGCTTAGACTTGTTATTGTTTACAGTTTTCAGATACTACTCAAAAAAGGACCAGGACATTATACAACTGTCAGAAGATGGTAATGCGCATGCAAGGCCCTTAGGAGTGAAAACCACAGTTTTTGGCTGTCTCTTATTTTTCCCCATCCCCTTACCCCCCCTGGAACATATCTGCAGGAAGTAGTTGTAGAACTTTTGCGGAGTTGTTCTGAGAGGGGTATTGGGAAATTAGCATTGTTCTGCTCCTGTGTAATTCAGAACAATCAAAGTATCCTGACAGAGTGAAGTGCCCACGTGGTAAATTACACCCTAGCAGAATGGCGGAAGGCATAGACCTAAAAAACTTAGGAGAAATTTTGGGGAGCATTCAGAAGGACTTAGAGGCAGTAAGGGAAGAAAACAAAACCTTAAGATTAGAAATAATCACCTCTAGAAGAGAAACTTCGGAATTAGCTAATAGGATGGGTGAGATTGTTTCAGGGGGAGTTTTTAAAAATCAAACATCAGAAGACTCAAGACCTACAACTAGTTCGATGTCATTCACTCCCGCCCAAGTCATTCACTCACTCTCTCCAGTAATTCCGTTAGCCTCCCCAGAGCATTTCAGTGGAGACCCTCAGAAAACCCAAATATTCTTGAGTCAATGTTCTCTCCATTTCATGTGCCGCCAAACAATTTTTCCCAATGCACAGTCTTGTGTCGCTTTTATTTTGTCCTATCTTAGTGGTAAACCAGCGTCGTGGTCCATGCCTTTGGTGGCAAAAGATGATCCGATATTATATGACCTAGATGAATTCAAAAAAGAATTCCTTCGAACATGTGACAGAAGTAAGGCATTGCAAGCAACAGATAACGAACTATTAGAGTTGAAGCAAGGATATCCAGAGCTAGTTGCTTATCTGGCCCAGTTTAATAAACTGGCAGTGGAAACGGAATGGCCAGAAAATAAAAGAGCTGCGGTTTTCTATCAAGGCTTAAAAGACTAATTGAAAGATGACTTAGCACAAATTCCTAATCAACCAACAGAGATTTCGGCATTAGTGGATTTGGTCTTAGAAATAGACTTTCGCCAATAACAAAGGAGAGGTGAGAAGAAAAACGAATTTCAATCAAGTGTACCCCGTTTTGATAGAATGAAGTCAGACTCCACTAGATCCATGGAAGGTACGTCTGGTTCAGAACCTATGCAAATAGGTACACTAAGAGGTCAACTAACCAAAGAAGAAAAAGAGAAAAGACAGCAAAACAAATTGTATCTCTATTGTGGAGGAAGCGGGCACTTTGTTAAGATATGTCCTAAAAAAAAACAAGATACCGTTAAAGGAAAACGTGCAGCACCACCAGTAAGCGGAGTTGCATTGGTGTGTGCAAAAGAGGAAACAACTCCAACAAACCATCTGCTAGCTAATACCTTACAAGCATCTCATCTGATCCTGTCCATGACCTTAAAATTTTGAGATACTGTCCTGAAAGAAATTTCGGTCATGATAGACTCTGGGGCCACGGGAAACTTTTGTGATCTGAGGTTTGCTAAATTCATCGGTTTAATTGCCATAAGAAAAGAAAGAAGCGATGCAGTCCGAGCGGTTGATGGCACCAATTTATCATCAGGACCTATAACCAGCCATACAGAACCTGTGCAACTAATAACCTCAGAGGGACATCAGGAAGTTTTGCAGTTTAATCTAATAGATGCCCCACAGTTCCAACTCATACTGGGACTCCCATGGTTAACGGAATACAACCCCACAATAAACTGGAATGCTAGAACAATTGAATTGAATTCAGAATACTGCAAGGATAATTGTTTCACTGAAAAAGAATTCCAACGAGATTCATGCGCTGCAACCCGACTTTGTGAGAATGGAGTCTCAGTTTGTGTGATACAAACTAATGAAATTCCAAAGGGATATGAGGATTATGCAGATGTATTTAATGAAGTGGAAGCGGAGAAACTTCCTCCTCATAGACCCTATGACTGCAAGATTGAACTCGAGCCAGGGGCGAACATACCCTGCAGTCGAATTTACACTCTGACTGAAAAGGAGAACCAATATTTTAAGACTACCTTAAGAAATATCTGGACAATGGATTCATCAGACCATCTCAATCCCCAGTTTCTTCACCACTCTTTTTGGTACCAAAAAAAGGAGGAGAGCTGAGAACTTTCATTGACTACAGGGCAATCAATAGTATTACCATCAAAAACTGTTATGTTTTTCCACTCATTTCTGTACTCCTAGATCAAGTGAAAGGAGCGAAGATTTACACCAAACTGGACCTTAGAGGGGCCTACCATCTGATTAGACTACAGAAGGGTGCTGAATGGAAAACAGCATTTAGAACCAAGTACGGGTTGTTCGAGTACCAGGTAATGGCTTATGGTCTCTGCAATGCCCTAGCAGCATTCCAGCATTTTATAAACGACGTATTGAGTGAATTCATTGATAAATGTGCAATTGTGTACATTGATGATATCTTGATCTATTCAGATACTGAAGAGGAACATCAGAGGCAAGTCAGATCAGTTTTACAACGGTTGAGAGAAAATGCCTTGTATGCAAAATTGGAGAAATGTTTATTCAATGTAACAACAGTGGAGTTTTTGGGATTTGTACTCTCTCCTTCTGGTATCACTATGGACGAACAAAAGATTAAGGCAGTCACAGAGTGGAAATTGCCAACAGTAAAAAAATTCAGAGTTTCATCGGATTCGCAAATTTCTACAGAAGGTTTATTCATGAGTTTTCTCAAAAAATCATACCCCTTACCAAACTGTTGAAAAAGGGGATACCCTTCGAACGGTCTGAAGAAGCCTTTAACTCCTTAAAAAGAAGTTTCACTATAGCTCCAGTTCTTCTCCATGCAGATCCGACCGAGCCTTTCTGTCTAGAAACAGACGCTTCAGAGTTAGCCATTGGAGGGGTCCTCTCTCAAAGACACAAGGAAACAGGGCAATTGCACCCAGTGGCCTATCGCTCTTGAAAATTAAATCTAGCAGAGGTCAACTATACCATCCCTGACAAGGAACTTTTGGCCATAAAGGATGCCTTCAAGGAGTGGAGGCATTATATAATGATTGCGAGACATATAGTGACTGTATTCACAGATCATCAGAATTTATCATTTTTAAGATCGGCACGAACTTTAACACCTCGACAACTCAGATGGTCCTTGTACTTTGCTGTTTATGATTTCGTCATCACCTACAGACCTGGAGCCAAGAATGGAAAAGCGGATGCCCTGTCCAGATTAGACACTGAAATTCAGAAAAAGGCAATTCGCAGATCAGAAAATAATACCTCAAGAAAAATTCATAGGAGCAGTCTTCAAAGAGACCTTTGAGGAACGAATTAGACAGTCTCTAAACGATGAAAAAATGAAAGAATGGGCTAATGAAGATCCAAGGAGAGAGATGCGAGATGAACTACCTTACCAGGATGAAGCCTTGTATGTACCTACAAAAGAATTACAGACCCAAGTAATGTATGAATGCCACGACAGTCCTTTAGCAGGACATAAAGAAGTACAAAAGACTGAAGATCTGATCAAACTGAGGTTTTGGTGGCGGCACATGAATCAGGACATACAGCAATATGTAACTGGCTGTGAGATCTGTGCTCGGGGAAAATCTGAACGGCAAGCTCCAAAAGGGCTATTGCAACCTCTATCCTTGGCACACAGTTTCTTTAGATCTAATAGTTGACCTCCCTTCAAGTCAAGGTTACACAATCTTAGTTTGTGCAAACACCTTCACTAAGATGACACATTTTATGGCCTTAAAAGGAATCCCTACAGCAAACCAATTGACACAACTCTTTAATCAACATATAATTCAGATTCATGGTATCCCTAAGATCATAGTCACGGACAGGGGCTCTCAGTTTGTATCCAAATTTTGGAGAGCTTATACCAGCAGTTTACACATCGAAACTCGATATTCAACTAGTTTCCATCCTGAAACGGATGGACAAACGGCAAGAACCAATCAAGAGTTGGAACAATACCTCAGACTCTTTTTATTGGATGAGGAAGGGGATTGGCCAGAGTACTTGTGGACAGCTGAGTTTGCTCATAATAATGCTAAGAGTGTTTCTACATGTTTTTCACCCTTTTATCTGAACTATGGCCGACACCCGAATTTCTTGATCGAATGTAAAGAAGTAGAGGGGCCAGCAGTAAAAGATGGTATCCAACACATAACTAAGGTCCATCAGTGAACCGAACAAAATCTGACACGCGCTAAAGATAGTTATAAATATTTTGCTGAGAAAAAGAGACGAAAGGAACCTAATCTCCAGGTGGGTGATAAGATTTGGCTAAGCACAAAAGACTTAAGATTAAAAGGTGACCGCAAATTCCAACCACGATTTGTAGGGCCATATCCCATTGAGAAAATGATTAATCCTGTAACATTTCGTTTGACACTTCCAGAGCACCTAAAGATTCACCCAGTTTTCCATGTCTCTTTGTTAAAGAAGGTTCCACCAGGTTTGAGACCATCTACTCCTCCAGAACCTTTAGAAGTGGAAGGAGAAATCGAGTATGAAGTAAAAAGAATTTTAGATTCAAAAATAGTAAAAGGTGATCTGTACTATCTAATAGACTGGAAGGGTTTTGGACCAAACGAAAGATCTTGGCAGAAACATATGGACGTTCATGCTACACGCCTGAGCAAAGCCTTTCGCAAAACATTTCCTACAAAACCACGATTGGAGGAAACCTCCATGAGAGGGGGTACTTATTTGATTTATTTATTTATTTGAAGAGTTTTATATAACACTGGCTAAACCCGGGGGTATCAGAGCGCTTTACATGAGGAACATTGAGTTACAAGATACAAATTACATCCGTTACAAGAGCATAGTAAAAACACAGGTAAAAACAAGGTTACAGTAGTTCGTCGGAGGGAGGGGGAGGAAGGACACACAGCAGGAAGACAAGGAGAACAGTGCCCAATGACCGGCTGGGTAGGTGACGGCCGAGGGGGAAAACCAGGGTCGATCTCCTCTATAGCTGTCTAGCAGCTCCACCGGGCATCAGCCATGTTGCTCAGGTCTCCGAGATCAGGGATAACAAGAATAACAGTGTTATGCATAGTTACATTTAGTTACAGTTGCATAGACAAACATATAAGGACAAGTCCCCAATGGAGGATAGAAGGAAATGGGGAGGGGAGTAGAAACAGGGGGATGGGAAGCAGATCAGTTCAGGCAGATCAGCAGTGGAAGACAAGTACCTCATGGGAGCCCAAAAAGATTAGAGTAAGCGGGCCCAAACCCAGGTGGGGTCACAGTCACTAAGTCCAGTGCCAAATTCAATCACCGCGTTGGGTCATCTCGGTAATTTGGGGGACCTCAAGGCGGGGGTGAAAATAAGGGAGCCTAATTAGTGGCCATTAATGTATGGGGGGGGGAGAGAGCATCCCAGAGGGGGCCATCCAGGGGCAAAGGACAGGCAGGCGACCAAAGGCGTGGACCGGCGGCAAGCAGGGATCCAGGAATCGGTCGAGGCCAACATGATGGTGGGCCCAGAGTAACAGTCACAACAACCTCGACACAAAATGGCGGCCCCCAGATCAACAGAAAATGCAAGCCAAATAACAGCTCCAAACTCCCTCACAACCAAGCACATTCTGTGTAGTCTATTATGTGCACCATCTTCACCACGATGCCCTCTCCCCACCAAGTCGCACACCCAGCTATCACCGACAGGGGGGAGGCAGTCTTCAGCGCTCACAGGCCCAGTCAGCTGCTGCACGTCAGATAGCAGCCCATGCAGCAATTTATCACCAGCACGTCCAGCGGGCCACAAATACTGCTAGGCCCCTCCTCACCTGCCCGCAGCTCCGACGAGGTCACCACACTCTACGCCGCACAGCAGGCGAAGGCCCCCAGGCAGTCCGAGCTCCTCGCAGAGTCCGCCTGCCTCAGCCACAGCTCCTCAAGTGCCCGCATCGGTCGCTACGCCCACAGCCAGGATCACACGCACAACTCCGGTTAGGAGGAGGGGGGGCTCACCGCTCACCTCCGCTTTCGTGAACAGGTCCGGTAGCTCCGTCGCGGCCGTGGCTCCTTTTTGCGACCGGGCCCCACTAGCGGACGGAGCTCCCGTACTCCTGGCTCACGTTGGCTGCAGCTACGGTGCTCTCACCTGGTGCTTTCACTATTCCAGCACCGACCGTTCCCGGTACCGGCGGGGGGGTCGCCGTCTGCCCTCGCCCCGGCCGGGGACCGCTCGTGCCCTCACAGGTCCTTAGCAGCTTCGTTGAATATGCCAACCGCCATCTTGCAGTTGCGAAGCGCCTTCAGGTCTCCGGCGTCGGTCATGATTTACAGGCTCAAGAGGGCTGCCCGCACACCGCTTCAGGGACCAGGACGATCACAACTGTGTTCTCGGTCCAATTCCGTGGTATATATCCACGGATGGGCCGCTGTGGATGGGATTGTAAGCGGATGAGCGGACTCGGCTGGCAGAGCCGCTTCAGCAAGCAGCCATCTTGCCGCCGCCACCACGTCACATCTGTACTGTCAGAACTATTAGGAGGATTTCTACCAATCGCCCTATCATAGTGAGCATTTTTGGAGAAAGAATTCCTAAGAGGCACTGGTACTTGGGCAGTGTAGGAAAATGGAGGTCAAGCTGGCAGCATTGGAATTTCAAGATGTCTGCCAGCTCGCCCCCTTCAGTAGCACACTAGTTGATATTCCAATCATGATTGGAATGTGAAGCGCGCGCTGGTTCTAAACTGCGCACTTCACCTGAAGAGATTCCAGAGTAGGAGGCTTCTGTAAATTCTCCGTCAGTTAGAGCAGTCAGGGTAGAAGCACCAAAGTCGTCGTTTATTCGTTGCTTCTGGAACTTACAGAAATAACTAATTTCTAGAGTAGTGGTTATCGCCCATGTTCAGAGTTAAAAAGAAAGTGTCTCACTATTGAGCAAGTCGACTCATACTGTTAATAGCGGAAGAACTGAGTAATTGGTTTTTGAGGTAAAACATCTCGTCATAAGACAAAGCAGGAAAAGACAATTCGCCTTGTCTACCGGACGAGTACAGCATTCGGCAGACCTTCTTTTCTTTTAGGTCAAAAGGTCTTGTGTAACTCCGGTTCAGCCTGACGCGTGTTCGCGACCGACTGAAATGTGAAGAGAGCAGGTTATTTTTAGTTTTAAATAAGCAAGCGAATTCAGCAAAAAATAAATCGTAAAGATTTCATCATTAAAGAACTAAGAATAGTTATCTTTCTAAATGGAATAGAAAGATCTACACATTAAAGAGAAGAGAAGAAACTTACCTGACAACGGTACATAGGCAAATCGAAGGAACAGCTGATCCAGTCTCCAATTCCACCTTCAGTCATGCAAGTACTTCCTCTGGAAGTAAAAGACATAGAATTATTAATAATGATGCTTACATAAAGTAAAGATCAATTAAGAAGAAGTGTTACATTAAAGACAACGACAAAATATAGAAGAGGAGCTTTAGCCAAGAATATTTTGGGTATGAATGAGTAGTAGTTCTAGTAAATCAAATTATTGTGACACATGCAAGGCCCTTAGGAGTGAAAACCACAGTTTTTGGCTGTCTCTTCTTTTTCCCCCATCCCCTTTCCCCCCCTGGAACATATCTGCAGGAAGAAGCTGTAGAACTTTTGCGGAGTTGTTCTGAGAGGGGTATTGGGAAATTAGCATTGTTCTGCTCTTGTGTAATTCAGAACAATCGAAGTATCCTGACAGGTTCCCTTGATGTTGAGCTCACTTAGACTTCAAGTCCCATTACAGAGCCTGCATGTGCCAAGTGGTGCGTTTGTCCACCGGGATGAAGTATGCAGTCAGTCCCAACAGGCACAGGGATGACCTCAATGAAACTCAGGGCAGAGGCTGAAAGATCGGGGACATAGCCTGAAATGTCCTGAACTCTCCTCACTGGGGGAAAGGCGCAAAACCAAACTGTGTCCAGAATGACTCTGATGAAGAGGAGTCAGTTGTGACTACAGCATGTTAATAATGAACTCCAAAGATAACAGGAGGTTCACAATAGTCTGAAAGTGGTTAACGACAACCTGCAGTGAGCCCACCTTTAACAACCAGTGATCGAGGTAGGGTAAGACTGGAACCCCGACCACTGAAGGTGTGCTGCTACCACCCCTATCATGGGGCGCTGGTGAGATATAAGGAGAAAAAGGCAAACAGAAAATACTCCTGACCCACTACAAGCCACAGGTAGCACCAATGGGACTGCAGGATGGGTATATGGAAATAGGTGTCCTGCAGATCCAAAGCCACCATCCATTCTCCAGTGTCGAGGGCAGACAAGACCTCGGCCAGTGTTAGCATTTTGAATTTGTCCTTCCAGAGGAAGTCTTTGAGAGGGCGCAGGTTTAAAAAAGGGACGAAGGCCCCCATTCTTCTTTGGCACCAGTAAGTAGCAGGAAAAAAAACCATGACCTACTTCTGGCACAGACAGCTCCCCTATAGCCCTTTGGCCAAAAAAGCTTGAACTTTCTGGAATAAGATGGCAGATGGTCCTCCAACAGTGGTTCCGGAGACAGTGGAACGTGTGGTGGAGAGACAATGAAGGGCAGAGAGTACCCTTTCTGGACAATTTGTAGGACCTACCAGTCTAGTGTTGTGATCTGCCAAAATTGCAAGAATCGTTTGATCCTGACTCCAACTCGGTGGCTATGCTCCACTAAGAGCACTCTAAGGGGGCTTAGCATGTGGGGCTATTGGGGGAGAGCAGTGGGCTGAGTGGCTCGCTGACCTTGACTGCAGGGTTGGTGGACCATGAAACTGTTAGGCATCTAATAAGGCTGAATTTGACTATGGGGTACCTCTGCTGAAGCTGCAGCAGGAATGGTAGTGCTGATGCGGCTGTCGTGGTGTGGCATACAATCCCAAGGAGCATGGTATGGCTCTGCTCTCTTTGTACCGCTCCAGAGTAGAGTCTTCCTTGTCTCCAAGCAGGACAGTCCTGTCAAAGGATATGTCCATGAGGGACAATTGGGCATTGCCTGAAAAACCTGCGCATGGCGACGCTGTTGCCAATGGCTTGCCCGATAGAATTAGTGGTATCAAGCCACAACAAATTGTGAACTTGACCACATCATGACTATTGTGTATAGCTTGGGTTATGCCAGGTCGCAGTTCCTGGGAGGGCTTCAGCAACCGAATCCCAAAGAGCATGAGTATAGCGGCCCAGCAAGCAACTCACATTGAGGGACTTGTGGGCCAAACTGGTGGAAGAAAATACCCTCTTCCCAAAGGTTTCTACTGTCTTGACTCCTTATGGGGAGGAGAAGTCAGGAACGTAATCTGGTTAGCCTGGCTGGTCCCGTCTGCATCACTAAGCTCTCGGGAGAGGAGTGCTGAGACAACAATGCAGGGTCACCCGTGGTAGGTCAGCGGCATTGTGCAATTCAGGGTTTACCAGTGGCCTGGAACAAGGTTTGGCCCAGGCCCCTAAAGGTTTATCAATGAGCGCCTCGCTAAAGGGTAATAGGGGCTTGGTAGATGTTTGCACCAGCTGAAGAACATCAGTCAAGACATTTTTTATACCTCTAAGGTGGTGAGCTGGAGGTCAAGAACTTTGGCTGCTCTCCCCATGACCACCGTGGAAGAAGCACTCTCTTCAGTAGCAGGACCTGGGGGTGTGAAGAGGCCAGAGTCAGGAGAGGTATCAAAGACAGTGGCGTCCTATAGGTCATCATAACAGTTATCCTCACGGTAGTGTTGGCAAATCTCATAACCTGTGTCATAATCTTTATCCAAATCTGTGCCAAACAAGGAACATAATGTGTGGGATCTTGTTTGTGAGTGTAGAGTGGTGCAGGTTGTGATTTGACGGCAACTGAGCACCACGGTCTCGGTCATAGCGACACTGACTCTAAGTCGGTGAGCACAATGGGCACCTCCTCCTCCGCAGTCGATGAAGTCGGCATTGGCGTTGATGTTCCGGGGTCTGATGTGGATTGTGGAGCAAGAGGCAGAGTTGGTATGGGAACCAGAAGGGTCCTGGTAATGGGAATGGTTTCCTGAGCGCATACTCAGCCTTCTCTGTTCCATTGCACAGAGTTAGTGGCAGTCTGCATGCAGTTGCACACTAATGGGACAGTGTGAAAACTGGTTTTTCTCTTTGGAGCACTGCTGGTGGCACAGTAAGAGGTTATGAACGGCAGCAAGAAAAGGTGATTCTGTTATGGCCTGTATTCAATCAGCCATTCAGCCGACAGGTATGTACTAAATGGAAAGTGTTAATCACAAATGTTACATTTAGTTTTGAGCAGGCTCAGGTTGTTAATGAGCGCCTGTGTGTGTTTTTTTCCTTTATTCAGGACAAATGAAGAGGCTACTGTTAGTTCATTTAAGAATTTAACCAATGTCTTTCTTTCCATGGAGAGGCAGGAGGCTTATCTCACAGCAGCTGTACCCTTTGTGGTAGACAGCCCTGGCTTACGCTGCCTTCCCCAATGCCTTGAGATTGATGCTCAAAGTTTCTTGAGTAAGAATTACAGATCTTTAGAACTGCTGCCTCTATGCTTCTTACTTCTTAAGCCTTGGGCACAATGTTAGTGTTGCCCTCTCCTAGCCCTGAATGAGGATGGAGTTTGAATAGTCCCTTTGCTGAGCATTTTTGTGCACAGTGGCATTCATGCCCTAAATTTACAGAATTGCCTAGAGGTGATGCAATTTGGTGGGGGGCCAGTGTGTAAGACATAGGAGCATGATAGTGGGAGGCATTTAAAGGGGTTGGAAAGGATAGCAAGAAAAGGAGAGGGTACAACATTTAAGGCAAGAAGATTAGTAAGAAACATATCATAGGTGAGGGAAGATAGGAGAGAAAGGGATAGTGTGTAAGACAGAGGAGCATGATATTAGGAGGCATTTAAAAGGGTTAGAAAGGGAAGCACAGAGAACAGAAAAGGGTACAAAACAAATGAGAAGATTAGTAAGAGGTGTAAAAGGTAAGGGAAAGGATGTTGATAGGAGAGATAGGCTACAAAGTGATAGTGGGTAAGACAGAGAAGCAGGTTAATGGGACAGTAGTAAAAAGATAGAAAGGAAAGCAGAAACAGGAGCGAAGCAGAAGTATTCTGTGAGATGTGTAAAGGAGAGGGGATAGAGTGTAGACAGAAAGGTAGCAGAACCGCGAAGAAAGAAGAAACAGGAGATTCATAGTAGGAGATCTGTGAATGGGCCAGGGAGGAATTAAAGGATTATCTTCCCTATTCTGCTATTTAAACCACTAATGTTCGTAGCTTGCACACTTCCATAGAAATCATTGAATGTCTTAAGTGCACGTAAGCTTAGCTGCAGTGCACAGAGAACCCTCATTGCCGCACACACAGAAAAAAATTAGACGGAACATTGGGGACAGGTTCGGAGGGTCCAACTGGCACCAAAGGCGAAGCTGCCTGTGGTAACCAAGATGGATAATCTCAAGGCTCTACGGGGCTGGAAGGCGATCCAATTCAATTCAATTCATCTTTATTCGGATAAGAAAATATCCATAAAAGAACAAAGTAATAAATACCAGCAGGATAAAAAAAAAAACAGTAAATACACAAAACATATACATACGCAATGCTCAGGGGATTTGTCTTACACTTATAATTTGTTAGGGGCAATAGTATAATAGTTCCTTGAATCAAATATCCACTGATTTGATAAATAACATCAGACTAAAATAGTAACACATATTAAAATGAGAATAAAAAGTTCATTAAATATAGCAGCATAATGATTTAAAATGCGGACAATTTATCACATTAGACCAGCGTTAAAATCAGACAAATTCATTAAATCTAGCAGCATAATATTATAAAGTGCGGGCAGTTTATCAAAAATTATGTAACAATGAAATACACACAATACAATTATGCAACCTACATATAAATGAGAGGTTAAAAATGGGCGATCAAGGCCAATTATACCAAACTCATAGAAGCGCGTGAGCGGACAGCCAAACGCAAGAAAGTGCTGACGCGGAAAATTAAATTTTCCGTCTTTGAGCTCAACAATTTCTCTATATGCCACCTTATAGTTGCAGATAGCAGCTGCCTTAAAAAACGGGACCAGCAATTGTTTACTATATAACTGATAAAAGTTACAGAAAAACAAAAAATGTAACATAGATTGATTGCCACGATTACCACAGGGACAAGGGGTTTGCTCAAGGTTACTAGTGTGCCCAAGGGGAAAACATAATAAATATTTTAAAGTACCAGCCCTAAGGCGAAAGAGCAAACTTCTTTCCCAACGGTTAGTCGCCATTAAAAGATAACGGACTGGCAATATTATCGGTGGGCCCTCAGCGTCCGACATCGTTATGTAACGGGCAACTGAGCTTTTGAGCTTCATGCCTAAGTCTCATACTGGCATAATACCCATACAGGGTCTCCTGTATAGTCTTTTAATTAATGCCTGACATATCACTTGGATTTGAGAAAATGTGTGGCAGATTTACAGCGGACAAGTTGTCCTTAACAGCTGCCAACCAAGGTATGCTACTGCCCTTGTCACATTTAAGACAATCAGCTATTATTTCTCTGGTAAAAGTGGTTGGCGGATTTTGCCATACTTTTATCCCAAAAATAGTTGGACGGGCCCTAATATAATCTTCAATATAAGACAGTTTTAGCTCCCGGTGACAAACAAAGGAAGAGGAGCTAATCGGAACCCCCAGAACTCTCCGACAAAATCTATTTTCCTCTATTTGAATATTGTTACAATTTGCATAACCCCACACTTCAGCTCCATAAGTTGCGGTTGGTCTACATTGAGTTCTATATATCTTCAGTAGGGATAGCACTACCTCAGTTCTTCTGGGTTGAGGGAGGCATAAGATTGAGTTGGAGGCCTTTAAGAGTTTGTTCCGACTATGTGTCAAATGGGCAGTCCAAGAACCATTGTCAGCAAATACCAGCCCCAGGTATGAGAAAGTGCGTGTGCAAAATAGTTTTTCAGAGCCGGAGCTGATTACATTAACCCGATGTTTATTTGGACCACAATTCATTAAAAAGATTTTTTAAATTTGTACACAAGTCCAATTTAGACATAAAATCGACAAAGCCCCCGACTAAAGTGCGTAGTGCATTTGGTGTGCGGCCCATTAGGACCGCGTCATCCGCGTATAATAAAGCAGGTATTTTGATACCATTGATCACCGGGACATCCGTAGTCAAGTTTGACAGCTCATCATGCAACTCATTAATATATAAAATGAAAAGCAGAGGGGCCAGCACACACCCCTGCCTGACCCCTCGGCCGATGACAATATTCTCTGATACGGCCCCATCCCTACTAATCCTTACCCTTGCCCCCAAATCCTTGTGTAAGAAGGCCAAAAAGTGTACTAAGGCCTCGTCTAGCCCATCATTTAGGAGACATGACCATAGGTGCGATCTATTCACATAATCGAAGGCTGAGGTGAGGTCCATGAAAGCTAGGTAAATGGGAGACTGCCGAGCTATCGTATATTTGTCAACAATCAAATTTAAATTGAGACATTGCTCTATAGTTCCTAATTTGCTTCTAAAACCTAACTGACATTTATTTAAAATATGCGTATCCTCAGCCCAACTCCTAATTTTATTAAATAGCACCCTCCCAAGTATCTTTAAAGTGTTATCGATCAAAGAAATTGGTCTATAACAACTAGGGTTAGCCCTGTCCCCCTTCTTAAAAATCGGTACTATTGTGCTGGACGACCATGTACTAGGAATTTGGGAGTTTGTTAAGTTATTAAAAACATTAAGTAAAATCGGGGCCCAGAAATCTAGTTTATATTTAATAAAATCAATGGGAAATCCATCAGGGCCGGGGGCCTTATTGCCTAAACTCTGATCAATTGCGTCTACCACTTCTGAGAGCGATATCTGGACTCGTGACGCAACGTAAAGATCTATATGGACCTCATCCAGCGATGCGGCAGAATATATTTTAGAGAAATGAGAGACCCAGGCATCACTGGTTATATTACAACTTATGGGACTTAAGTGCTGACCAGTGTTTCTCATATTTTTGACCACCTCCCAAAATCCTTTTGTATTATTGAATCTTGCAGCGCAAGCCAAATTATCCCATTGATCTCTCAAAATCTCCTCTTTCCTTTGCTTAACCACTTTATTATATTGGTTCCTTAGTGATCTGATTAAAATTGCATCCCTAGGTGTTGCCGACAAAGCGGCACGAAGTTCTCTATTAGCCCGGGAGCATACACTATTGAACCACTTAGGATGGTGGTTGTTGTTAAACGCAGGTTTAGAGATCATCTGTTTAATACCTGCACATAACTGAGTAAAGGCTGCAACCACCTCAAGGTTAGGGTCAATAGATGACAGACATGCGTCAACAGCTGATCGATGAAGTGTTACCATGTTCTTAAACAGCATGCTGTTATCAATTCCTTTCCAGATGATTCTTAGATTGTCAGTTGAGGAAGATATATTACAGGCCCCAGGTTCTCCCTTGAAAATGTGTCTGGGGGCAACCCTAAACAATACCGAAGTTGGGTGGTGATCCCCAAACGTAGTAGGTATAACCTCTGCACCAACTAAAATGTCTTCAAGTGGGGCAGATATAAAAACATAATCAATTATTGAGGCACAGCCTCGGCCTCTATATGTTGGCACTGTCTGATTATTACTATGGTCCATGGATGCAATGTCCATCACATTTGATAAATCATGCATTAACAGATAAGCCATTAATTCAGTTCCCCTTTTACTAAAATTTTCATATTGTATGTAGCCAGTATCCAAATTATATGCTCTAGAGATCTTAACATTAAAATCACCCCCCAGACAAATTCCAGCTAAATTTTGATTTCCCGCTACAATGTGTATATTAGAAACACATTTAAAAAGAATTTCAACAATCTTATTGGGTACACTTAAAAAGTCATTATTATAAAAGTTAATAAAACAAATTGAGGCCCCACGTGTGTATATCAAAGCTTGGTAATTAGGGCTGTTTGTCAAAATAGTCTTAATAACGCCACCTGACGATATTTTAACCCAAATAGAAAGGCCGCCAGACGGACGCCCATGTTTAGGAGCCAGTGCACACACATTAAAACATTGGAAGCCCTCACAATGTATCTCACTTGTCGCCCAAGTCTCCTGGAGCAATAGAATATCAAATTTATTTACCAACCCGACCCAGTCTTCATTATTTACTTTAGAGGCTAGGCCAGCGATGTTCCAACTTAATATCTGCAAGAGTTAGTCAGACTGCCTAGAGGCATCTCTTAACAGTGATACAGGTGCTACTATGGAGGGGACCAATTCAATAGTCACTGATAACGGGGCCAGTCAATCTAGAGTGTCTAAATCCGAGAGGGAGGAAAATCTATTGTGTAACATGAGCGGAGAAATGGCTTGCGTGACGTTGGGTTTATAAAAATAGCCAAGGGGCAATGACCAGACATCAGTAGAACTGTCATGCTCTCTCTGTGATAGTATCAATTTTACAAGTGCGGGTTGTCGGAAATTAACAACAATACAGTCTCCCTTTATTAACTTCGCTGATGATCCAACCCAGCCAACCCTGCGTACCATCAAAATCTCATTAATGTTAGACACCCTAAAGCCTTTATGTTTCGTAAGCCAATTTGTGCACTTATTGCGCAGTTGGTCCCAAGACTCTTGTTGGTTTTCCTTTAAAGGTGGCACCCCAGCTAAAACTAATACATAAGGACAAGCCTCAGGAGGTAAACTTAAAACATCATTTCTTGCATTGAGAGGCCTGCAAACGTTAATCCCAGGTAAGGAAGCTATGCTCTGTAAATTATGTGTTTGATTTACGTCTTTTACTGGGGCTTTAATAGATGCATGCACATCTTGGTGGCGGGGTAGATGCAAGGCATTATTGCCCAAATTTAAAACGCCATCCTGAGAAGTGAGAACCTTGGTAAGGGTGCATTTATTAACTTTACAGCAAACGTCACAAGGATCACGAGAACCAGTTAACGACGTTTGTGAGGCATCTAAGGGTTGCTGTGATGTATTGGGGGCTAAGCCATTTAAGGCTTGCGGAATGTGTGGCACTCCCTGTGTTAGCAGCGTATTAAATGCCTTACTATGTGAGTTAGGCTTACTAATTAGTGATTCTAATCGATCTAAACGTTTCCACAGGGTAGTAAATTTTTATCGACAAGCTCCTTAACGCGCTCAAACATGGTGTCCATAATAATATCTATTGCAGTGTCCCCCAGTTTAAAAATATTAAAAGGTGCTGGTATAGATTCAGTTTGGGTATGAATTGATTGACTAGGCAAACTAGTAGACATTAAAACATCAGAAACATTGACAGAGGCATTAACAGTCACTGTTTCACTTGGGGCTGCTGACCCTTGCATCCATGCACTCAAAGCAGTACGCTGTGGCTTTGAACGCGGTGGTTGTTTCCTCTTTGGGCAAGCGGGCTTCATTACTTTCTTTTTTCTCTTTGCCCCCGTGATTACTGGATCTGGGGAAACATTCACTGCTGCAGCAATGTCCTTCCCGCGAGTTGATGATATTAGGTCCGTTAGATCCATTGACCCCACATAAGCTCCAGTATCTTCATTACCCCAGTTTTGCTCATTAACCAGTCCACCCTCCGCAGCTGACATGAGAACTAATGGATTTAGCGTTGAAGGAGAACTGTTTGGCAAGCCGGAGTGAGTCATATTTTGGGGGGTGGGGTGGGGAGTAGTTGGGCCCAGGGACATACGCCTCTCAGTCAGCTCTATTTCAGTGCTGACAATGTTAACAACTCTCTCCAGCATACTATCAATGGAGGCAGAGCCGCGTAAGCTGGATACAACAGGCCTTTTGGCCATGTTTAATGCAAAAATATGCACTACAAAAAAAATATATATACTAGGCTTACTTCACTCACCACACTGATGTCTAAGAGGATGAGCAATGTCAGAGGGTTAGCCCAGCCCGGCCTCTGACGGTCACGGACGGGATCAGACGGGCCCGCCCTTGACCCGGGCTTCGCCCGCGCGCGTCCCGCGCTGCGGGAGGACAGCCGCACCTTTATCCTGGCGGGAGGCGCTGGGGCAGCTGGGAGATGTAGGCCGTTCCCCTCACGGCGGCGTGGAGTAGGCAGAGGCCGTTCCCCTCACGGCGGCGTGGAGTAGGCAGGAGCCGTTCCCCTCACGGCGGCGTGGAATGGACAGGAGCAGTTCCCCTCACGGCAGGTCTGACCAGCTTGGTAAGGGGTAATTGGGAGCCAGAAATGATCCGAAGAGTAAGAACATGTCCTTGCGGAACACTTAGATATGCCTCAGTGTCCCAACTTGGGTTGTACCGGGACAATTTGAGGTATGGACTTCGATTTCAATTGACTTTGGCAGCGTGATCGAGAGGCACAGGACTGTCCGTGCGCCCTCACAGGAGTTCGAGTGGCGGGAAGGGGCCTAGTCCCATTTGGATTTTTTGTGCTCCTTCTTTGACTTCCCCCGAAGATTTGGAGCGCAAAGACAATCAACCCATGGAGTGCCTACTGTGGATCCTAGACAGGAAGTGGATCGAGACCAACCCTTGGACTTGGGCCGGTCATGACATGGGGTCTTAAGATGCTTGGCGATGTAGAACCTTTGGGTTCATTGACGTGCAGTCACTGCAGGCCCTGGAGTCATGGCTCAACCACAGCCACTACTGGCAGACCTGGTGAGACTCAGTCACAGGCACTTGATTGCAACAGTCCTTACAGGGCTTGAAGCCTGTCATATTGGGAGGTGTCATTTTCCTTGCACACTAAAAGAATTTTGTCAAAAACATTGTCTCAAAGAGACAAAAGGTAACTCCTGGTCTGCATTTGGTGGTGCAAAAAGAAAGAAACTGACATCAGCTCGCAAAAGTTGCACCCATATGTGCCTCGCATGCCATTTCCGGAGCAGAACGAATTAGTGCAGAGCCACAGAGCACAACCTACCGGTGGACAAAGGCACTGCTCAAATGTTTCCAGATCCAGTTTTATCCCTGAGAGTATTCAAAAGGTGAAGAATTTGCTGTTAGAAGTCTCTATCAGAAACCATATTTCGGTGTCACAATATTTTTGTAGACAATATTTTGTTATACAACCTCTTTCTGCACCTTTTCTTTGAGAGTATGCCTGCTCTTCTTTTATAGCAGCGTATATCAGCATAGATCAAAGTTTACATTTGAGTATTTTTTCACAGGATGTGGCTCCAGAAGACAATCACTTAAATCCACGTGTTTGCTAAGCTTTTACAGGTGTTCATTCAAGGCATTCAAACTGGAATGAGAAAGCCATCTCTGGTACACTTTGTCTACACTACTCCCAGTTACAGTCATAGTCATATGTTATATCGGGGATCTTGTCTTTTTGTCACTGGAACTGTGGCTTCAGACAGATATCTGTGCAAACATGTGAGTGTCTATTGGACACAAAGCTATTCACTCTGAACCAAACATCATTAAGCTGTGAAGGAAATGACCCGATTCGGGTCACCCGGGTCACTAATGACCACCTCTCAGCCTTCCATACCAAATGAAGAGTCGGTCAGACTAGAGAATACAAACCAATATCTATTTATTCAGGTACACTCACAGTGGAGCCCAGTCTGCCCAGTCTCTAGGAGTGCTGCAGAGGGACTGAAATCAACAAGCATAGAGATACATTTAGTACATTTCGTAACTGGGCTAGAACACGCCCATAGTGGCATTTTCCAGGCAGGTGCTGTAAAGCAATGCAAACGAGAGAAAAAAAACAATCTCACAGCTCATATCTTACAAAGTTGCAGAGTCCAAGGCCACTGCAGGCGGGCCCGTCTCCAGACGGGTGGGAGAAGGCCTGAATCTAGTGAGAAAGGTATGCGCTAATAAGAACAGTCTATTCATTAGTGAAGCAAAACACAACCTTGGAAAAGTGAAACTCAGCAGAAGCCTTTTCTGAGAAATAGCAAAGGATTAGTTTCGATCATGCTTCATAATGGCGTCTTAACACAAAATGGTGCCGCAAATGCTAACTTGCATAGAATAATACGCAAGCAGAAGCAATTTCATTTCAACAGACCCTCCATTTAGCTTGAGCTAAAACATTTTGTGACAGCAATAAGAAAAATAAAACATTAGGAGAACTTTTATGAACATTCCATATGCTCATTATCTGGAAGGGAAACTGTAAGGAGGGAAGAAGTCTCGAAAATGCCCTCATCTATCTGCATTAAGTCATCTATCTCTTTCTGGACCATAATCGCAGCATTGGTATCATGAATTGATATTTTTCTCTTAGGAGCGACAAAGGTGGTGCAATAAGAGCAACAGAAGGGGAAGCACTGAATAAGGGCACAGCAAAGTATTAATACCACAATCAGGTAAATCACTTTTTCAAGAATCGAACCCCAACCACCAAAAAGAGACCAATTCCAATTTCCGCTTTCCATCCCCTTGACATTTTCTAGAATATCTAAAATATGCTTGGTAATATTCTTTTCCATATTTGTTATCCCAACTACGCACTGGTCGCCAACTACTGCGCACACACCACCATTCTTAGCCAAAATAAAATCCACTGCTTATCGAGTCTGTTCGGAATAAATCTGCATACTTTCTAACTAAGTGGTGATATGATGCAGAGCTGCCACAGTCGTGTTGGATAAAATTTGTAACTTACACCCAAAGTATTCTTGAGCTTTTTCACCTCTTGACATGGCAGTTCCACCTAATGTAAAAATAGAAGACATGATTTATCTGAAGGTAATACCATTACTGTAATTATTGATCTCGATATCTGTGACTCCTTCACAAAACTCCTTCATCAACGTTCTTTTTACCCATTTTACCTTAGGTCTTGCACGTTTGCAGGGCACGCCTAAGGGCAACACCATCCCAAGGGCCATATCATTTGTCCCGTTATGAACATTAGAGTAAGTCCCATTAGACAAAAAGAAAAACCCTGGGTGTGCATAAATGGGCCCATCATAATCCACTGCAGAATATCGAGTAGTCATTACAACAGTATTTGGATAGTCTGCTCTTACCAAAAATATTGTCTCCTTATACATCACTAATTCAGAACAATTTATATACAATGACGTGTCAGTACTATTGTTTATAGGACAACAAGCAGGATAATAACCAGCTTGCCGGGGATCGTCAATTCTTTGTAAGGCCAACCTACCAACGTTATATTCTGCTCTTCCATATAGAAATTATCACAATAGGTGTTATCACGCCGGGATAACCCTCCCCCAGTGGTTTTAGATGGTACAGGCACGGTCCTGAATAACCAGATCCAAACACTCCTTTTATCTCTGCAAAATCAGGGGGTTCAGTATATGTATAATTCACTAAAGACAAGGGATATGCAGTCCATAAGCTAGTAACAGAGTCAGTGGAGTAGCATGCTGTACCATTACCGAAGAATCTCTTATGCGTCTCCAAGAATATATTACTCAAAGCTACTCATTTCTTTTCGGAGAAAGACCTTTACCTCCACTGTGTGAAGGTATGCTGTAAGCATTTTCCAAAACCCACAATACCCCACATAGGATTGTCATCAACAAAACTGCAGAAGTCACATAAATCAATTTTCTTTTACGGGTCCACACTACATTACGTTGAGCAATAAGAAGCATCGGCTGCTCTTCCTTGGCAACCAACCTGCCAAAGGGATGCATAATGAATGATAAAATAGGGGCCAAATGCAAAAGGAAAGATGTAAGTAAGTGTCCCAGTGTCCGTCAGAGTCTCACTGGTACAGGCTCCTATTGTCCATCAATACGTTGACACTCTTGAGCACCGGCGGTGGAGCTTGCTCTGTCCTAAGCTCATATCCCAAGTCGGTCACGTTGGTATACCTCCACGGTATAATGTTGTCTTCCCTATCTAATGTTCAAACAACTAAACTAAAGCAAGCACATTTTTCATCAAGCTCACTAAATCTCCATTGGTACTATAACTCAGTACAATCTATCTTAAGCAGTCTATCCCTAATCTTTTTTCTCCTTAGATGCACTTTCCCTCAGCCAAGAGCACATATTGTACCTGGTAGCCCCAGGCACTGTATGATCGGTGAACAGAGACTCTTGAGCATCTCGTATTTCTGGGGGGGACAGCCTCATTCAACACCTCTGCATTCTCTTTATCCGTCTGCGTCCACGTGAGCTGGGCCTCGCTGAATGGGACAAACCAAGGCAACGGCTAACACTCGGAGTCCCAATGCCGTCCTTAACCCACTGGTCGTAGGGCAGAGGTAGAGGTACCCTCAGACAGTGGGTGGCGTGGACCCAGCTCTTACGGCCAACAATCTTCACCGCGGTGCACATCACCAATAGGACCTGCTCTGGCCACTTCCAACGCGACTCCAAACTTTTCTTTCTCTGAAAGTTCTTCACCAAAACATAGAGTGAGAAGTTGGCCTTGTATATGCTGTCCACTAATTAAAGTGGGCACCTTGCACCAGTCCAAACAACCCTTATAGTGATTTAAGAGGTCTAAGATAACCTTAGAAAGCTATCCAAGTGGTAGCTGTGGAGAGCAGCCTTCAGGCTTAGTCTTGAAGGAATGTTAAGCAGCTTGTTTTACCAGAATGCAACCTTATTGTATTGGTTAAATGAAAGGAGAACCACACAGTAGTTATAAGAATATATATTTATTATTATAACACACCTTAAATACCTCACAGTATCTGCTACACGCAGATAAACACAAAGCACACAATACTATAGCACAGAAACAATCGTAAGTAGCACTAATACACAGTGGGCTCACGGGGAGACCAAACCATATACTAAAATAGTGGTATAAGAACCACGACTCGAGTCAAGACAATGTCTAGAGAGTGTAGAATCGCTGGGACCCCAAGGAACCACCCAAGGTGAGTAAGTAGGGACACCACGGAGGACGGGTGCAGTGTGAGAACACGACCACGTGCTACGTACAATTCAATGGGAGAGTCACGGTTGCCATTTTAAACTTTAAGGACCCTTCCCAGTGGATTACGAGGAAACCCTTTGGAACATAGAAGGTTGGAGAGCCGGGTGCATAGGGCTGAAGTGGCGTCGGAAACCGCCGTCGTTGTCAATGGGAGTCTTCAAAGAAATGCCACTGCTGGAAAGAAGAAAAGTGTCCGGTGGAATCCGCAGGTGGATTCTTGATGATAGGAACCTGAAAGCAGAGGTGACAGAGTCTGGGTCACTCAGGAGTGACCAGGGGCTCGGTAGACGAATGCCCACCGATGTCGGGTGCTTCAGGTGTGATGGAGACCTTGACTCTGCAGCTGCAGGGACCAGGAGACGTTGAGGACGACCAGGAGCCAGGAGCTGTCTAACAAAGGATGTCGAGTGCTGAGGGGTCGGTGTCCGGCGGGAGCACCAACAAGCCTTGGCAATGGCAACCCACGAAGAAGGTCAAAGAAGGTTACGGTCTGGCCCAGCAAGAACCAGAGGACTCACCACAGCAAGGGGAGTCAGGGCAGGCCTGGAGCAACCAGGGGAGCCCAAGAAAATCACGATTGTCCCTCAAATGGACCCACAGGCTGAAGGCATAGGAGTCGCAAGGGGATCTCTAGCAGTTTCACAAAACAACACCTTACAGGGCACAGAACGCGAGGAGGCCAAAGTCCTTTGTATGAAATGTGCGCAGAAGTTGGGGCTATCAATAGCCCAATGCACTTGATTGGGGAACGCCAACAAGTATATGTAATTTCAAAAGTACGTGGTGCACAGGGGTTCGGATTATGCGGTCCCCACAAGGGATATTGGCCTCAAACTTGGTGAGAGGGCAGATCAACCTCAAGGAACTTAGGAGCCCACCTCTTGTGTTGCTGGAGCCTTTGGAGTCCGCAAGAGCTCAGGATAAGCAGACCGGTCAGTTGCGTTACGGTGCCTGCGAATGCAGGGGAGTGACTCCTTCACCCCAAGGGAGATACTTCGGATGTCCTTGATGCTCCACAGGTCCTGCATGGAGCCTGTATGGTGCACGGGCACAGACGATGCTTTGGACGGAGAGGGAGACGAAGTCAGGCCCAGTCAAAGTCCAGAGTGTCCAGACGGTCGGAGGTCAGTGGTTTCTTGATCATAATCTTGTCCACGTAGAATCTAGGGTCCTACAGCCAGGTAAGCCCTTTTGTACCCACGGGAGAGGGTTGGACAGATTCAGGGGACCCTCCCAGGGCAGAGTCAGGACAGTGGGGAGGTTACTCCCATGTCCTTTGTCCAGTTTTCATGCCAGAGCAGGAGCCAACGGCTCCCAGAACTGGTTTGAGCTGGACTATGCACAGGGCCACCAAATGTGCCCCTCGTGCAGACTTTCAGGCACTTTGGAAGTGCACCCACCCAGCGCCAATACACTAAACCCTGTCTGGGAGGTGGTCACACCTCCATGTGACAGGATGCCTATTGTGTTGCCTTCCCCTGCTCAAGCTTGCCTCAGCAGCAGGAGGGCAGAAATGTGTCTCTGGTCGGCAGCAACCATTTTGTGCTGTCCGGGTCGAGAAGGCTGGTACCGGGAAGACCAGGGACCCCACGAAGCTTGCTTCTGAAGGGTGGAATCGTACCTCCCACACCGGTTATAGGTGTGGAGGTATGATTCCAAGGTGTTTGATACCAAACACGACATGGTTTGTTGCAGCCGTTTTCGAGATAGCATTTTACGGGAGCATATAATGCACCTCTACCTACATGTCTGGCTGCGTCACTGACAACCCGGTAGAATGGTCTCCGAAGGCTGCAGGGGTGCTCTGCTCATGCAGGGGCACCCTCTCACGTAAAACCCAGCACCCTGCCTTCAGGATTGTTAAGGCCTGCTATAGGGGTGACTTATAGGTTTTAAGTGTCGTGACCTATATAGTAAACCTATATCTAAAGTAAGTGGTGCATGCACCATCTTACACAGGCTGCAATGGCAGGCCTCTAGTTCCATTTTGCATGGCCTCTCATGGGTGACATAATACATGCTTCATCCCATGGGAGGCCTCTGGGGTACTTATGCCCTGGATACATGTGTACCATATACTAGGGACTGACAAGGGTACCCCAGTATCCAATTTGGAGTGTACCTAAGTTCATGACATATCATTTTAGGGAGAAAGCAGATATGCTGGGGTCCTGATTAGCAGGATCCCAGCCAGACTAGTCAAACACAGTGTAACATCAAGCAAAAAGTGGGGGCAACCATAAGAAGCAGGTCCTACTTTCCTACACATAGTCTCCAGGCTGAATGTCGTGGCCAGGCCCCTCTGGTATTGGCGGTAGAGAGTCCCGAACCTGTTGGTGAATTGAACGCAAACTGTCTGTTAACTGGCCAAGGCAATCAATTAGCACAGGGTACTCAATGTCTGAGAATCTACGAGGACGCGGGACGCCCCAGACATTTGCGGGGCGCCCAAACACGACCTCATAGGGAGACAATCCTGTCCTAGAATGTACTGTAGTTCTTGTTGACAAAAGTGCTAACAGTAAAGCATCTGGCCATTTTAACCCTGTAGTCTCCTGAATTTTTGCCAATTTCAGTTTGAGAGTACCATTGTACTTCCCAACCAAACCCGCTGACTGGGGATGATTAGCGGCATGGAACTTCTGGTTAATGTGGAGACCCTCACAAATCAACTGAATCACTTTTGCATTAAAATGACTTTCGTTGTCACTCCAGATCACTCGGGGCAAGTCGAAACGAGGAAAGAACTCCTTTAGGAGCACCTTTGCAGTCGTAATGGCTGTATTATCTTTAGTGGGATAGGCCTGAACCCATTTACTGAATACACATACAACCACCAACACATACTTAAGATTATTGCATCTGTCTAACTCGATGCAATCCATTTGAAGGACTTCAAAAGGGAAAGTGGGTGGTGCAAAATTACCAGGCGCTGTAGGGGTACCCTTCCCAGGATTATGCATCATGTATACCATGCAGTACTTCACTAAGTGTGCAGCTGTCTTAGAAATATTGTCATTCTGCCATACGGGATCTAACAGTTTACAAATGCCTTTAGCACTAATATGAGCTGGACCGTGGGCCATAGTAACCACTGGAAGAACATATGCATCTGGCAACATCCATCTCTGCTTCCCTGATTTATCAATCCAACATCCTTCGTCATTCAACTGTGCTGTACTCTTCTGCCACACCGCCAACTCTTCTATCGTAGCTTCACTCTGTATTTCCTTTACACTTTCAAGGGCATCTTCAAACATGACAACCTCAGGGACCCATCTAGCTGGACCTGCTACAAACATTCTTTTCATCTTTTTCTTTAACTGTCTGATCTGCAAAAGCATTTCTCCTACCTATATCATCAGTAACCTTCCGGTGGGCACTACACTTCACAATTGCCAATTTCTTAGGAAGCATTAAAGCAGACAAAAGCCTCAATATGAGGTGCCCATGCTGAATCTTGGTGCCATGGGAAGTAAGGAACCCCCTCTCTGCCCAGAGTCGCCCAAAATTATGCGCGACCCCGAAGTCATACTGGCTGTCAGTATAGATATTGACAACCAGTCCCTCGCTTAATTCACAAGCTCGAATAAGGGCAGCTAACTCAGCAGCTTGAGCTTACTGATAAGGGACCCGTTATGTCTCTACTACAGTACGCAGTGTGGTAATAGCATAGGCTGCAGTCGTAGTGCCATCTGGTAACTTAAAACAAGAGCCATCAACAGATAGTTCCCCTTGGGGGTCAGATAAGGGAACATCAGTCAAGTCTACCCGTCCTTTCGTCTCTTCCTCCGTTCGGAAGAAGCAATCATGTTTGTCAATTTCATCACTCTCAGAAGGGAGGGGTAGTAACGTGGCTGGATTCAGAGTAGCACATCTTTTTAATTGTGCTATGCTTAGCAAACAATGTCAGTTCATAGCCAGTAAGGCATGCACTGGTGAGGTGCTGTGTCTTTGTCTTATTCAAAAGCGTAGAACCAAGGAACACTCCCTAAGACCTATATCTCTTTAATAGAAGACTGAATCTAGTATGGGTGTACACTTATGTCATACATCAGATACTTATAACATATGAGCAACATCATTGTTTCTTAAGATCATATTTATTATTGTCATTGATTTCTTTTTTCTTTTTCTTCCAATGCATTAAATGTCATAATTTTTTCAATAGGTGCAATAAACTTTTTTTTTAATGTAATTTTTTATATAAAATGTGAATACATATACACAAACATGCAGCATAAAAAAACAATGTAATTACTCCCCACAATAACAATTCTCCTAAAACTCATCCATTCCTCACACTCATTCACATACATACAAAACACTTATACACATTTGGACTCAGGGGAAACTAAAGATGTAAATTATTTCCTCCAAGATGACACATTACTAAGATCTGGACACACGAGGTCGACGCGCGTTTCGGTGGGTTGTCACGAGCATGAACCACCTTCTTCAGGACCTTATCCAAATCAGGCACAGTAACAATCATACAGATACAGGGGGACCTACAAAGCAATAAATGATGGAATTCATTAACCCATACATAAGACCATAATTAAAAAACTCTGTGTTCGCAACTCAATTACAAAATAAGAAACATCATAACCAAGAATTGGAAAATCCTCAATGCACATGGAGATGAAGATTTGAGACTACCATTAATAGCTTATAGGAGGAACAAAAATCTTCGTGACATGCTTGTACATACTAGACAGCAAGTCCGCCACACATACCAGCAGACTACACTTACGGGCCTTCCCCCTATTCTAGGAAACCACAAATGTGGTTGCTGTCATGCATGTGACACTGCAATAGTTACTGACACCCTCACTTATAAAGGGAAAAATATAAATCTTAGAGAGCTTAGCAATTGCAGAAGTCATAATGTTGTATACATCATCTTGTGCCCATGTGAACTAGCATATATAGGGGAAACGGGTCGCGAATTTCGCATCAGATACAGTGAGCACAAATCGGCCATCAGGACAAACAAACTTTCGGCCCCTATAGTTGCACACTGTTTAGAAAAGAGACATGGAGAAAATGACTTACGGTGGTGTATCCTGGAAAAGGTTAAACCCAAACCAGGCTCATCAACAGAAATAATCCGCAAAAGGAGGGAAACCTTTTGGATTTTCACCCTCAATAGTGTAAAAGAGGGATTAAATGAAGAAATAATTTGGAACATTACTGATCGGTACGCATAATTAGTATATATGTGTGGGCGTTCATGAAGTCCTAGAGCACCCCAGCTGATCCAGTAGCACCCTATATTACACTTGCACTGTCATTATTCTTCCATGTTTCTGTGGTTAGTTTTCTGATAAGTGTTTCACATATCAAAGTCCACCACAGTGACCTATTGGTTCCCAGCATCCTCTGTAACAAGTATGGGTCTGAAAACATATGTCAATCCAAGTTTCAGCCTATCCTCGGTATATCTTATTTTGTGGTTCCCCTTGAAATCTTCAGTCGCATATGCTATCAGCCCACGAAGTGTTAGCAGTTATACAGACGCTTGTTTTAATCGGGCAAAGAGGAGTTAGTATTGTTTCCCGGTGTAGGGATTGCCTCTAACCGTTAATCATGCACCACATTAAGATGGTGGTTGTTTTAACGTTATTCGTGCGTTGGATTTATTACATGTGATTGTTGCGTGTTCACGCAATCACTTGAGACGTTCGGCGCATGTGCAGCTGGATATCTAAGACTGACTTTTGTAACGCAAAGATAGGCAACGAAGGCAGTACGTGGAGCACTTTGTAGGACCCTTTATTTAATTTTGGTGAGTCAGCAGCTACATAGATGGTTATTTCCATCGGGTAGTGAGGGTTCAGTATTGTTTCCTAAACGCAGGGATTGCCATCCAAACCGCTATATATGTACCACACTAAGATGGCGGATCTTTTAACGTTATTCTCGCGTTGGTTTTTCCTATATGTGATTGTGACGTATTCACGCAATCACTTTCGGGATGTTCGGCGCATGCGCAGCTTGCTATTTAAAAATTGCCTCCAGTACCGCAAAGATCGGTAACGGTGGCAGGACGCGGAGCACTTTGTAGGACCCTATATTCAATCCTGGTGAGTTCTCGGCTTATGACTGTGGAGGGACTGTCTGGTGTTTCTAAATAGTTTGGCTCACAACCTTCTTGATACTAGGGTATATTGTCAATGTAGGTAGACCTATCATTATTATCGGGCCTGGGTTAGTAAGAAACAGACAGGCCAACAGCCAAGTGGTATGGGGTGGTCTGTCTATCCCCTTATATGTGATTCAGTAGGGAATGTTTGCCCCCCTTATCAAAATGTATTGCTACTTAGCGGATATTGGGTCACTTATGATCGTAGTGACTCTATGTATAATGCATAGCACGTTATATGTACAATATATAGCACGTTATAGTACTGTCTGCTGGATAATTTTGGTGATAGGCCGCGTTCCTATAAAACCAGTTACAGGCAAATGAGGTGCCGTTTGATATGGGGTCCAGCATTGTCTACATATATGAAGACACCACAAATAGATTTAAACAACCATATTAATTCAAGTTCATCTTGTTTCTAGGAACTGTGATTACTGTCATCAATCATTCGAATTTTTTTACCAATTTGTGAGGTTGTTACCCCCTATGTTGGCTGATTACGATTTACAGTTTGCCACTAAATAATATATGGAAGATAGTAGATCTAGGAATATACGCCAATATGTGCGTATGAATATAGTATGATTCTACATCAATACAGGTCACTTTCAGATTAGGAAATGTTTTTATAATCATATTATATTTCCCTTTCCAGACTATTCGTGCTTATAAATCTTGCTAAGGTCCTGCTGCTATCCATGCAAGAAATGTTGAAGGCCATATAATTTGTTTTATTCTTGGTAAGGACTTACCATCATATCAGCATACACCACTCAGGGCCCCTCAGAGAGCTCTTAAAGTAATTCTATATCCTTTATTCCACTGTAGAAAATAAGATTTAGTGGTCACTACCTCCGACATTAGACTCCACCGTTCCAGTCGTGAACCTTGGAAACTTCATCAATAAAAATTTGTAAGTTTAGCGTGGGCTTACTCTAAAATCTATAGATATACACAGGTGAATTAGCACTGGACACTCATTGGAGAGCGTGCATGGAGGGTTCTCTTGTTTATCTACATGGAAGGGCTGTCCTTTACTTTTATGGCACTAATGTACATTAATCTCATTTTCTGGAACATCTCACAGTGAGTATGAGGTGTTCCATTATTATGTGCACTTATGATCTGTGAGGTCACATATTACATCTAGTTTCACCTTGGTGAAGGGATTATAATTGGTCTATCATGCAGTGTTCATGCTGAATCTGCAGCATAGTGGTCTGATCGAACACAGAGTTTTTTAATTATAGTCTTATGTATGGGTTAATGAATTCCATCATTTATTGCTTTGTAGGTCCCCCTGTATCTGTATGATTGTTACTGTGCCTGATTTGGATAAGGTCCTGAAGAAGGTGGTTCATGCTCGTGACAACCCACCGAAACGCGCGTCGACCTCGTGTGTCCAGATCTTAGTAATTGTGTCATCTTGGAGGAAATAATTTACATCTTTAGTTTCCCCTGAGTCCAAATGTGTATAAGTGTCTTGTATGTATGTGAATGAGTGTGAGGAATGCATGAGTTTTACGAGAATTGTTATTGTGGGGAGTAATTACATTGTTTTTTTATGCTGCATGTTTGTGTATATGTATTCACATTTTATATAAAAAATTACATTAAAAAAAAGTTTATTGCACCTATTGAAAAAATTATGACATTTAATGCATTGGAAGAAAAAGAAAAAAGAAATCAATGACAATAATAAATATGATCTTAACAAACAATGATGTTGCTCATATGTTATAAGTATCTGATGTATGTCATAAGTGTACACCCATACTAGATTCAGTCTTCTATTAAAGAGATATAGGTCTTAGGGGAGTGTTCCTTGGTTCTATTGGTTCTCTTAGTTCCCCTCTTACTCCCAGACCTTATTTGTTCTCTAGAGGGGGTCCCTTGTTCTATTATTATTTTATTCAAAAGCGTATCCACAGCATGGGGTACCATAACTGTGAGGGCAGTATCAAGTACGAGTCCAGCCGATTGTCTGATTGAGGTGGCCAAAGCCGCGGCCGCTCTTAGACAACTCGGGAGGGCTCACGACAGGATCAAGCACAGTAGAGAAGTAAGCACACGGCCGTTGCTTATCCCCAAATTTTTGTGTAAGGACAGAAAGTGCGCAACCAGCCATCTCATGCACATACAACACAAATGACTTACCGTAATTAGGTGTGCCAAGCACGGGAGCCGAACAAAGCGCAGCTTTTAATTGCTCCAAAGACTGCTGACATTCAGGCATCCAAGGCAACGGCTCATGCACTTCTTTAGTTGTTAGTGCAAGCAAGGGTTTAATTAGTAAGGAGAAATTAGGTATCCACTGCCGACAGTAGGAAGTGATACCTATAAAAGCACGCATATCTTTTTGAGTCTGTGGAAGGGACATTTTAACAATAGTACTGATACGTTCAGGGGTCAACCTCCTACCCTCCTTCGACAGTAGGTGACCTAAATAGGTCCCTAGAGGGCGAGGTCCTCGTGGACGAGGTCGTGGGACTGATAGAGCTCAGAGTGCTGCGGTTTCGCTGGGTCGTTCTGATACCAATTACTTTGATGACCCTTGTCATGGGCAGTATTATCATGATGATTACGATATGGATGAGGTGACAGGGATGTCGTACAGCTAGGATAGCCAGGGACAGAGTGAGGTACCAGTTCCAATACCTGTAGATCAGCGTGGTCCTTATGTCACTGCGGATTTGCAAGGCTCGACTAAGGAATTTTTGGTGGATACAGGTGCGACAAAGAGTTCTGTTTCTCGACAGTTGGTCCCTGGGGCGGCTCTGTCTGGCCATAATAATGTTTCGGTAGGTTTTTCAGGTGTACCGGTTGTAAGCCCCATTTCTCGGCCCCTTGCATTGACTGTTGGTCCTTTTACTATGGATTCTCCGTTTTTGTTGACATCAAATTGTGGGGAAACTTGATGGGTTTGGATTTGTTGAAGAAATTGCATGCTACTATTTATTGCTCCCTGGAAGGTGTCTGTATGACGATGGGCCCAAATGTGAGTTCTAAGCAGTGTCTGTCTCACCCTCTTCCTGTTGAATTTGCTAATGTGCCATCCACTCTATGGTCGACAGGTGATACGAACGTAGGATTGTTGCACATACCGCCAGTTTCGATACAGGTTAAAGACAATGCTATTTTGCCTCATATTCCTCAGTACAAGATACCCCAGGTGGGAGAACGAGCCCTTCTACACATTATTCAGGATTTGATATAAAAAGGTGTAGTTGAAGAGATGTCTGCTAATATTTGTAATAGTCCCATTCTTCCTATTCTTAAACGGACACCCTCAGGTTCCCCTGATAATCAGGAGGATGTTTATCGTTTTGTGATTGATCTGCGCGAAGTTAACAAGATTGTGGTCCCCCAGTTTTCGGTGGTTCCTGATATTACCACCCTTTTAACCATGATTCCTTCTACTGCTACATTCTGTTCTGTTATTGATTTGAAAAATGCATTCTTTAGTATTCCTATTCATCCAGATAGTAGATATTTGTTTGGTTTCACCCTAGCTGGTAGGAGCTTTAGATACTGTTGAGCTCCTCAGGGCTATACAGAGAGTCCGGGTATTTATAGTCAATCTTTAAAGAGTCAGTTGGATTCCCTTTCGCTTCCCTCAGGTAACGTATTGGTGCAGTATGTTGATGACTTGCTTATCACTTCCGACACAGAACAAGGTTGTAAAGACAGTACTGTTCAACTGTTGTTACATTTAGCTCATCATGGACATAAAGTTTCCCTTTCTAAATTTCGTCCAATCTCTATCCTCAAATCCACGTACTGGCGTCTCAGTACTCAAAGAAATCGGAGGATGAAAAACCATAGAAGGAGAAGCAACAGAAATGCCAAGTACAATCGTCACTGGCGCTTGTACCAGAGGAGAGAGAACAGAAGATACAGGAGTCGAGACAGTAGGGGTGCTAATAGTCATAGTTGTAAAAGATGACGAAGACAAAGAAGGAGCAGGGGGTGCCAAAGCCGTTGAAACAACAATTGTAGATACGGGTACAATCGGAGCAGACATAACAGGCTGCTGCGTCTGTAAAGGAACAGCGGGGTATATCCTCTTCGGAGCATATGGAGGCGGGGGTCGAGTGTCTAACAATTCCTCCACAAAAGTATCCGTTTCCTCCTGAGCTAAATAAGATTTGTCAATATGCAACCGAAACCTCCTATCTTCACATTCAACTCCTGCCTCTTGCTTTTGTCTATCATATGCTACAGCTTTTTGAGTCAGTGTTTGCATCTTCCCTTTCCGTGCATCTTTTTCCATCTTCAGTCGCCTTGGTCTAGCTACTGTCTGCCATGTTCTGAGGGAATCAAACATAGACTGTCTACTTCGTCTTTTAAATAGCTGTTCCTGTAAAAACCCAATCTTTTGTTCATCGAAAGTGCCCGTTAACGGCCACTGTAACTCGGAATTGTCCCTCGTATATTTGTGCCATAATGTACTAAACATAATAGGGCCAAGACCATGTTTCGCATACATATCAAAATTAGGGGTGCCTTCAGGAGGCGCCGGCTGAGCTTCTTCCAATCGAGCATCTGCAGAACAGCCACGACAACACAAACAAACACGTTAGCTAAAACTACTCATTTTAAACAAGAAAACAAGTTTGTTACCTTTACCCAGCAAAGTAATTGCAATCACTTTTATCAAAAATGGTCCTCAGACCGTACCAAACTCAAACCACAATGGTACCATATCCACGGAGAACCAAAACAAACTCACCTGGTATGAGTAGCACACACAAACCGATTCTCCACTGCCGACTCTTCAGACCAAACAGTCTGATCCAAGGGTTCCACCGTTCAGGACTCCAGTCGGGATGACCACTGGGCGAGGCACCGTCTGGCAGGACAGAAGGGGCAGCTGTGCGCAATTCAATACTCCTCGTGCAGGGATCCCTGAACCGTCAGTCCGACCCGACGATGGCCTCGACCTCCCCTCTGTCCGCGGAAAAGGGATGGGTCACTCACCCGAAGAAGTCCCTGTTCAGGTGCCAACTGAAGGAAATTTCCCGATTCGGGTCACCCGGGTCACTAATGACCACCTCTCAGCCTTCCATACCAAATGAAGAGTCGGTCAGCCAGTAGAGAATACAAACCAATATCTATTTATTCAGGTACACTCAGAGTGGAGCCCAGTCTGCCCAGTCTCTAGGAGTGCTGCAGAGGGACAGAAATCAACAAGCATAGAGATACATTTAGTAAATTTCGTAACTGGTCTAGAACACGCCCATAGTGGAATATTCCAGGCAGGTGCTGTAAAGCAATGCAAACGAGAGAAAAGAAACAATCTCAGTGCTCATATCTTACAAAGTTGCAGAGTCCAAGGCCACTGCAGGCGGGCCCGTCTCCAGACAGGTGGGAGAAGGCCTGTATCTAGTGAGAAAGGTATGCGCTAATAAGAACAGCCTATTCATTAGTGAAGCAAAACCCAACCTTGGAAAAGTGAAACTCAGCAGAAGCCTTTTCTAAGAAATAGCAAAGGATTAGTTTCGATCATGATTTAAAATGGCGTCTTAACACAAAATGGTGCAGCGAATGCTAACTTACATAGAATAATACGCAAGCAGAGGCAATTTCATTTCAACAGCTGTATGTTCCATGCTACACCACTTCAGTTACATCATTGTCAGCAATATTTTCCCTTTCTAATCTGTAACGTTTGTCAAATACATTTTTGCAATTGATGATGTCTTTAAATGTTTAAAAGACGCAAAGCTCAAACATGTATCCCCGTCTCATTGAGGAATATACATTTTTCTGGAAATCATTCAGGGCCAAAAAAGGGTTAGCAGTGCCCTTAATTTGCCAAAACCTAGAACCCTATACATGTTTTTCATTTATACTTTCCTTCCAGTATGCATAACTTTGTCTGCAAATGAATCAATAAACTGAATAAAATAAATAAACGTGTGGTTCGTAATTAGGCTCTTTTTCAATTTTTCTGATTCTTGAGAATAAGAAAAAGCAGATCGATCAGACCTATCATCATCATTAAAATACGGAAACCTTCTCTGAAAATGTTTAGTACTATTTATAGGTGTGGTCCAACAATGATCCAACTATGTATTTCTCTAGGGTTGTTAAAGCGGAGAATATAATGGGGTCAATAATCATGAAAAGAAAACAGCTCCTGATGATTTTCTGCATTTAAATACAGATTCTCATTGTTCAATGAAGATATGAACTCGAATCATTCATTAGTTGTTTATTAGCAGTTATGTCCTAAAAATGGACAAAAAAGACAGTAATTCCAATTTTGTCTAGGGAAATTTTTAAAGCAAACAACACAGTCCAACACAGGGTACGCAGTGATGTTAACAGTACGATAATCCTTTTTGCTCTATGAGTAGAAGAATATAGTTGCAATTTCTGAACCGCAGGAAAAGGTCCTGTTTTATCAGGAAGGTAGTTCCCATGTACAAGAGCAAATCACCGATCCCAACCCGATACTGGAAATAGACTTCAGATTGGAGTCAACAGTATTAGAACAGGACACCTGGAGATGTATTCATAGGTCGGACACTAAGAAATGCGAAACAGAAGCTAGATACAAGGAAATAGGCACAGTAAAGCCGAACAGTAGCCCTAATCCCTTAGAGTTCATCTATGCTAGTACACCATTAGGGTCTTCCATACATCTTCCCATCATGCCACAACCTAGAACGGAGTATGAGAAACGCTGTGCCCCCCACCCTAATATAGAGTTCGATAAGCTCAGCGCGCAATCCATCAAGACCTATAAAGCCATGCAACTCGCTACCAGAGACATGAAAAACCTTCTACACCTATCAGAAAAATGGCTATCAAAATGGGAGCTCTTACAGAAATCCACCCACGAAACCCAGAAGAAACCAAAATCTATCCCAATGGTAGCGACAAACCGACTACTCCGTCCCCGTATTCAACTAAGCTATCTGACAGACAATGAGATACAAACACTATTACGATCCTACGAACTAGCCCCTATTCCTCCTACTAAGTTAGATGAAAATAGGATTCAGTCAATCCCAACTAACGCATACAGAATAGCAAAGTCTAGCAACAGATTACTAAATCTTAACAACCTAAAAACTGTGATAACAATTCCCGAAAAGTTAGACCCATCAACGATCAATCCACAGAAACATATTAGGTGTATACTACTCAACTGTCGATCTGCAAAGAAACATGCTGCTGACATAGCTGACCTCATTCTAAGCCAGGAAATCGACATATCTATACTAACAGAATCATGGCTATCTGACTCTTCCTCTCCTTGTCTAGATATATTAGTCCCCCGAACTATTGCATTATGAGACTAGACAGACCATTGAAAAAAAGGAGGAGGCATCGCTTGTATATATAGATCTGACTTTGCCATCACGAAAATAAAATCGGACCCTCTTGAAGCATGTGAGTATCTCGGTATGTCATTAAGATCTGCCGATAATCAAACGTGCAAACTGCATACATTCTACCACCCCCAGGTAAAAACACCAGATTCATAGACCAGCTGATCGAAATCATCACAGCAAACTCCACCCCTCAGTCCAATGATATTTTCTTAGGAGACTTCAATCTTCATTGGGAGGATCCTTCTGAGAATAAGATCAACCTACTCAAAGCCTTCCTTGAAAATCATTCGCTGGTCCAAGAATGTCATCTACCAACCCACTCCAAAGGCTCTACCTTAGACTGGATCATAGCTAAAGAAAAAGCTATAGATAAAATTTAAATCACCCCATGCGACTGGTCTGATCACCACATCATTTCCTTCCAATTACCCTTCACAAAACCAAAAGCTTCCTCACAAGCAAAAAAACCCAGAAAATGGGTTCGGGACACCAGAGGGCTCAATATGGATATGGTAGCAGCACGCTGTGAGATAGAATTGCAACCTCCTAATAATATGGTTGACGTCAATGACCTCACGGAGTATTACAATAATACAATGTTGAGTATTATTGAGGACATAGCCCCACAAAAATTCAAAAGGATCCCGGACAAAGACAAAAACCCTTGGTTTAGCGGTGACCTTAATGAAGAAAGACGGTCACTCAGACTCACAGAGCGGAAATGGCGACAACACCCTTCCTCACCCCATCTATTACAACTAAGACTGGCCAGGAAAGCATACAATAAAAGCATTCTAAACTCAAAAAAGACTTCTTCAGGAAAGAACTGGACAATGCAAAAAATAGACCGAGGAAACTATTCGACCTGCTAAAAGATCAATCTAATAAAACGGCCAAATCTGCACCTACTACGAATTCAAATATAAGCAGCGAAGATTTCTCCTCCTTCTTCACAGCCAAAGCCAAATCGATGGAGGAGGAGCTCAAAAAAGCAGAAGAAGGCCCCGATATCACTAAGAGCACCCCTGATGAGTTTCAAATTCAACCAGATCGGGAAACGCCTAAAAACAATGCTGGATGGTCAGAATTCAAGCCGTTCAGCGATCTAGACATTGCAAAGATCATCTCGACCATTAAACCAAGCAATCACTCAACGATCCTTTACCTGCAAAGTGTTGGTCTACAATAAACCAACTGCTCATCCCCTCATGGACAAAGATCATAAACGCTTCACTGGCACAAGGCTCAATACCGGACTGCCTAAAAACAGGGCAAGTCACCCCAATCTTAAAAAACCAACAGAGAATCCATCTGACCCCAACAATTTCAGACCAGTAACTAACATTCCCATGCTAGCCAAAGTCCTAGAAAAATGCGTACAACAACAATTGAGTCACCATATCTCTGAATTCAATCTGTTGAATGACTTCCAATCAGGATTTAGACCAAACCATAGTACTGAAACAGCGATCCTGCACATCGTGGATGACGCTCTACTTGCCCTCGACCGCAATGAAACTTGTCTCCTAATCCTGCTCGACCTCTCTTCGGCATTCGACACGGTTAACCATGCCAAAATACTAGATCGCATGAAAAATAGGATGGGATTAGAGGGTACAGTCCTAAAATGGTTTAGATCATTCTTAGAGAATAGAACTCAAAAATTCACAGTCAACCAAACATTTTCAGCTTCAACCAGAAATGAGATCGGAGTTCCTCAGGGCTCAACACTATCTCCGGCACTATTCAATTTGTACGTAGAGCCACTCACAGAAACCTTACAAAGAGCAAACATCTCTTTCCACATGTACGCAGATGACACACAGTTGTACATCAAGATTACATCAGCGAAAGAGATAGATATCATGAATCAAGCACTAAAGAGTACCATCCATTGGCTAACCAGTAACCACTTAAAGCTTAACCCTCATAAAACCGAATTCCTGCTGATTTCCCCCAGAAAAGCGCTACGAACATCCTAGAGTGGACCAAGTTGATCACAGCATTAAACTGTACTCCGAGGATTGTTGAGTCTACCAAATCACTGGGAATTATACTAGACAAAAACCTGAATATGATTTTGCATATCAACACAATGGCAAAAAATGCCCGGTTCCATTTAAGCTACCTCAGAAAATTGAAACCCTTCTTAAATAAGGCAGACCTTAAAACAGCAGTCCAAGCACTAGTAATTTCAAGGATCGAGTACGGCTGCACAACCCTAGCTGGCCTCCCCAAGATTTCAACAGCCCCACTAAAAGCTTGCCTCAATGCGGCCACAAGACTCATAACTGGCTCCAGGAAATTCGACCACATCACCCCTCATCTGAAAGCGCTTAACTGGCTGCCTTACGAAGCGAGAATTCAACTAAAAGTGGCATGTATTACCCACAAAGCGATACACTACAAATCACCAGCGTACCTAGCCCAGAAAATCACACTTTCAGGAGGTTGCCGTGTCTCCCGGAGTCAGGGAGGGCTACTACTGAAACCGGCTAGATTCCGTAAGAAAAGAACTTATGACCGAGCTTTCTCTGGTGCAGCGCCTAGAATTTGGAACGCTCTCCCCTAACATTAGAAAAATTTCGTCAATCTCTGCTTTCAAAAATGAAGCCAAATCTTTTTACATGAGTAAATATCTCCCATAATCGCAGCAGACTTGTCATTATCACTGATCTAACATGATCATACGCATGCTACCTCTCATCGAACATTAACCTCTTTGGGGTTCTGTTGATATGTTTGTGTTGCTTTAATGTTTTTCGCAAAATCACTTGTACAATTACTGTTGACTTGGTAACAAAACTGTTTATAGATATGCAAATGTAAAGCGCTCTGATACCCCATTCAGGGTCATGTTCGCGCTATATAAAACACTAAATAAATAAATAAATAAAAATATTATAATCCAAATTAGACTGGAGAGAACTCCAGGAGCAACACAGATATATGACCATGATTAAAAAGGCATCTGTCAATGAACCCCACCTTGGTGTGCCACCCGTCAGCAGTTTAGTACGTTTATTTTTGTTGCTGGAAGAGTGACAGTTCTTCAGGTTGAACAATTTAGTTCAAATTTCTTGCCCAGTCTGCAAAAGGGTCAGCTGTGAAAGAGGGTCTGGCGATTTGATTTTCGACTCTGCCACCTTTCCTGGGAAATTAAGATCAGGTACAAACATTAGTACTCTAAAGACTAATCTGTATGGGTGTGACTACCATTTACTCTAGGCAAATTATTTAGTGCTATCTCAACACCATACAGGCTAGGTAACCATTTCATTTCTGTATCCAATAACCGAAAGCAATCAAAAGCGTTTATTCACTCTACATCACTGTTCAATCCCAGGCAGAATGAGTGTGAATATAGCAGCCGTACTTTCGGAGCGAACACATCCATAAACGCTTCACATGGAACTCAGGATCATTGTCGGAATTATAGGTATGACCTGCTTCAATTGCTAATAGGCACTGCAAGACTTTAATGACTGCTCGAGAGATGGCAGTTTTTCATGGCCAAACCCAAAGGAATCCAGAGCAGGAATTGACCATAACCAACATGTACTTATATTCATTGACATTCAGTAGTGGCGCAACATGGTCAAGGAAAATTACCCTGAATGGTTTTTTTGAGATAGTAAGTGGAGTAGGTGCTGGTCTTACCTAGTTGGATGTTTAAATCAGTTGACAAATGTGACATTGCTGCTCATATTTTTCCATAAGCTTTGGAAAGTAAGGCCACCAGTACCATTGTTGCAGTTTGATAATCTAGCATTGATGCCAGCATGAGCATAAACTATTCCTTCATGAGCGACCCTGGCTAAATCTGATCTAGGTCACTCTTTTGTAATATGCCGATCGCCAATCCCATGTATTAAAACCATAGAAAAGTTAACTTTAGTAAGAGAATAGGAATATTTAGAGGGGAAACAGTCAGGAGGGTTTTCTCTTTTCAATGCTGCCTATATTGCCACTAATATGTCTGCATTGATCTTGGTTTGAGATCGAGTTAAAGAAGCTACCTTAAAGGTCTGCTCTGCTCTCTTTGCAGCCAAATATGCTGCACAGAATTCTTCCACTTTTATGGGCACGGTGTGCTGTACAAGTACCTGAATTAGTTTAGGCGCAAGTGCAGAAAATCTACAGTATACTCATGTACATAGAATGCTGAATTAGACACAATAAATGTGGGAACTTATGGATCAGCCTTCTAAAGGACTTGTATTTCTGATAGCTGTGTATTGGAGTCTTAAGTGTGTGAACATAGTGCTTAAAGTTGCCAGCATCAAAAAGAAAATAAGTTACTTACCAGTAACTGCAGTTGTCCAGAATAGTGATCTTTCATAGATTCACATGCTTGAATCATTCCCCGAAGTCCCAAGGTACCATAATCAAGCAGTATGATAAAAGTATCATAGACTATAATGGCCCTAGGACCTCAGGTTAATAGCCTATCTATGTCCTTTTTAAAAAGAACCAAAGTTTAAACTATAACCAATCAGTTGTTAGCACCCTTTAGAACACTCCCAAGAGAGGCTGAGTCCCTCAGATTTTCCGGCACAAGTGTGAATAATATCCTAGCCATAAGGGAAGGCTCTCCGGGAAGGAGGGTGGGTCGCATGTGAATCTATGAAAGATATAAATACTGGATAACTGCAGTTGCAGGTAAGTAACTTATTTTTTTTATCCAGTATTGAGGTATGTGTAAAAAAATGTAACTAAGAAAAATTGAGAAAACTGTTAAGCAGTCACATACCAACGTCAGGAAACATTTAACATCTTGAACATAATGAAGAAAAACGTCTACTTAAAGAGGCTCACCTTATTGGAATAGATGACATAATATGAATGGCCCACGGCTGTGTCAATACGCTGCACTGATTTCAGGCAGCAGTGCTGTGTGAACATGTGGGTGCTCTTCTATGTCACATTGCGGCATATTTTCTCTAGTGAAATGCCTGCAAACAGAGCAGCCAAAGTAGAGATTGCTCTCGGCGAATGCGTTGATTTTGTCACTGCGATACCTTGACGGCCTTGACCATAGGCTAGCAATAGCTGTTCAGTTTTGCGGATTCTCTTAGTTCTTTGCAGGTAGCATTTGAGACATTGTTTAATGTCCAAAGAGTGGAAAGCCTCTTTAGCCGGCGTGACCAGATTGGGAAAGAAAGTCCTGAGATCAACAGGCTCATTGAGGTGAAATTGTGAAGGAACCTTTGGGATGAATTTAAGATTTGTCCTGAAAACTACAGAGTCATCCGTGAAGCGAAGCAAAGATTCCTTAGTGGTAAAAGCCTGTATCTCACTAACCCTTCTGACTTCGCCAGGGAGAATAGATAAGGTAAGATCTGCTCTGGAGAAGAGCGGAATGGATGTAGATTGTTCTGTTGGCACCAAATGCAGAATCTTTTCCATTATAACCTGTAGGTCTTGTTGGTGCAGTCCACTCTAGACCTGTAGAGAATATCTCAGAATTCCTGTGCGATCTTTATATTCGAATTTCATAGAATTCAGGAGCCATGCATGCAATTGGAGAGATGCTGGCTCCGGGTGATATTTTTGACCCCTGTTCATGGTCAGAAGAGATGGAGTTGATGGAAGGCGAATGAGTTTGGCCTTTGAGAGGAGGCGAAACTCGCAAAACCAGTGCTGCCTGGGCCACTTGGGGGCGATCAGCAGGAGACGACAGCGTTCCACCTTCATCTTGGTGAGGACCTTGGGAATCAGTGGGATAAGGGGGGGGGGAAGCGTATGCATATATCCCGGACCATCGCATCGAAAGGGCATTACCCCATGATCTTGGGAGAGGGAATCTGCTGCCACAAAACTGGCATTTTGTATTGCTGTCCGTAGCGAAGAGGTCCAGTGCTGGTATCCCCCATCTCGAGAACACCATGTCTAGCTGATGTTGTTCCAGTTCCCACTCGTGGCAACTGTCCTTTGTCCTGCTGAGAGCATATTGCAACAGTCCCGGAATGTTTGGCTCTTAGAGATATCCTGTGATCCATAAGCCAATGCCAAAGCTCCTGGGCTTCTTGGGAGAGTGTTAGAGATTTGGTTCCTCCCTGTCTGTTGTTGTAATACATGCTGGCCATGTCCGTACGAGCAAGCACCGAGGATCCTGAGATCCTTGGTAAGAAAGCCTGCAGGAAGAGGAATATGGCTTTGAGCTCCAGGCTGTTGATGGCATTAGTTGTTGAGGTGAAGACCATTTCCCTTGGATTTGGAGGTCCTGCAAATAGCCTCCCCAGACATCCATTGAGGCGACCATTATGACGATGAAATCTGGGACCAATGGTAGAAAGGTGAGGCCTTCTGAAAGCTGCGATTTGAGTTGCCACCATCTCAACACTTCTTTCTTGTGTGGGGTGATGGAGATCAAGTCTTCGAAGGACCCTGTTACCTGCACCCACTGCAGTTGAAGTTCTTCCTGCAGATTCTCATTTTGAGGTAAGCCAGTGGAATTAAGCATACCTAGGAGCGATTTGAATATCCTCACTGAAACGTACTGTCTTCCTGCAATGTTTCTTGCTAAGTTTGCCAACCGCACTTGTCTGTCTTGAGAGAGGAAAGCCTTGTTCTGGACTGTGTCCATTTCAGCTACAAGGAATGTTATTGTTTGACTGGGAATGACGGAAGACTTTTTTTAGTTTGTGGTAAAGCCGAGCTTGTGAAAAAGTGCCAAGCAGGCTTCTGTAGCATTGGTTGCTTGCGAGCCAGTTGTCCAAGTAGGGGAATACTTGATGACCTTGCTTTCTTAGGATGGCTGCTCCGGGGGCTATGCACTGGGTGACTATCTGAGGAGCGGATTTCAGGCCAAAGGGAATGACCTTGAATTGGTAATGGGCACCAGCTACAGTGAATCTGAGGTATCTTCAATGCTTGGGGTGGATAGGGATATGAAAATAGGCATCTTCCAGATCTAGAGATGTCATGTAATCTCCGCTGTTGAGGCACTGAAGGATGTTTGAGAGTGTAATCATACTGAAGGTTTGCTTCCTGAGAAATCTGTTGAGTTTCCTGAGATCTAAAATAGGTCTCCACTCCCCGATTTCTTGTGTATAAGGAAAAAACTGGAGTAGAATCCTTTTTCCCTTTGAGTCACAGGAACCTTCTCTGTCGCACCCTTGGTGAGCATTATCCTGGCCTCTTGTTCTGATAAGTGAAGACGAGGGGGGTGCGCTCCCCTAGGCGGAGTGTTTGGTAGTTGTTCAGTAAACTCCAGGGTATGGCCATAGTTGACTAAACCCAAAGCCCATCTGTCCATTGTGATGTTCTGCCACTGATGGCTGTGGTTGTAGATTTTCGCACCAATGGGTCGGGAGAGGGTAGTAGTTAGTACCTGACTGAGGTCACCATTTGCAACCTGTGTTAAGGCCCTGGGACAGTGGTTTTCTGCAGGAATCCTGCCTGGACAAACCAGTTGTAGATGGTTGGCGATATGCTGATTGCTGGTAACCCTGTCTACACTGTGACTGGTAGGCCTGGTACTGCTGGGTGCGCTGGTATGCACCTCTATAGCTCGAAAAGCCCTGCCCACGTGCTCCTTGAAAGGGCAACTTTCAATATTGTAGGGTGTCAAGGGATTTGGCGCTATCAGTGTCTGTCTTAATGGCTAGCAAGGCGTCATCAATATGGTTTCCGAATAAAGTATGTCCATCATATATCATGTCCAGGATCTTAGATTGGACTTTAGGTCTGAATGAGGTTGCCTTACGCCATCCCTGGCACTGTAAAACCGCTGCGCCAGCCAGTTGTCTAAAGCCTGTGGTGGCTATATCCATAGCGCAGTCAATCACCTCAGAGGCCTCGCGCTCTCCTTCCATCAACATTTTCTTAGCTTCCTGTCTGCTATCCTCTGGGATGAGGTCCAACATGGAAATCATATTGGACCATATCTGCTGGTCATAAAGGCCAAGAATCGCTAAAGCGTTAGCTGCTCGTACGGTTATGACAGATATGGTGGACAAGTGTTTGACAATATTATCTAAGCGGCGACCTCCTTGTCAGGTGGTGACGTAATAAGGGTCGATGGATTTTTTGGATCTCCTCTGCGCTGTCTGAGATATGACTGAATCAGGCCTGGGGTGCCCTGCAAGGCAGGAAGGGGAATCCTCCAGGGCCCTATACTTCTTAGCAATTCGAGGCAGGACAGCCACCTCTGTGGCCTGAGTCTTCAAGACTTTAAACCCCTCCTGCCAAATATAGTTGATAATAGGGATGGAGCGTACCGACTTCCTTGACTGTTCTTTAAAGTCATAAAGGAAGCAGTCTAATTGCTTCACTGTCAAAGGGAGGTGGGATCTGGTAGCCGCTCTCTCCATTAAGTTGTGAAAACCTCCGATATCCGGAGGAGGAGAGTCTACAGGTTGATGTGGAGGTAGGAATGGTGCGGGAATTATATAGTTAACCCAGTCATCCGCAGGCGGTGGAGGATCATAAATTCCGCCCTCTTCTGTGTTCTCATCCGAAGAGAATAGGTTGTCTCGAGCAGGTTCTGCCATCAAGGGACGAGGCGTCCTTCTAGGAGTGGCAGGAGGAGTTACTGTTAGAGTGAGAGGGGCGATGGGCTGTGGCGGTGGTTGTGGCACAGTATTCTCTTCTTGAGGTTAAGGGAACCTGTTCCTGTAATCCGATAACATAGCCTGCAAATCCTGGATCAAGGAGGTTGGTAAGTGTGTAGTATTCGGTCTAGGATGGACCGAGTAATACCAATAAGTCGCAAATTGCCTTGGAGGAGTGGGATAATAATGTTGGTAGTATTGTTCCCCATCATCATAGTTTTTGTCCTCCTCCTGACATTTGACATGTAGGTCTGAAGGGCTGTGACCTGTCCCATACAGACCGTCGTCATCCAATTCTTCCATGCCTAGTAAGTGGCTTGGGGGCAACGGTGACCTCAGGGCACAGAAATGTCTTGCCCATTTTGGTAACGAGCCCTGTCGTAGACGGAGGCATCAACGATACCGTCGTCAGTGGGATGGATCTGTCTTCTTTAAAAGTAGGCGTTGACAGGACCATCGTTGATGACATCATAGAACGGACCACTGTCAATAGGTCTGACATCAATGGGGTCATCGTTGACGGGATCATCGTCGGCTGGGACACTGGCTCCATCACTGATGGTGTTGAAGTCGATGGTCTCGTAGTTGGCGTTAGTGTCGATGAGATGTTAGAGAATTCTTGTCGACGAGATGGGGGCACCAATGGCTATCGTTGACGTCGTTAGTGCCGTCGGCGGTGTGGACGACGAGAGGGTGGTAGTTGTCATCGACAGCAACGACGGTGATGGCGCTGTCAACAAGGACTTCTGAGCGGATCTGTGCCTCACTAGATCTGACGAAGAGGCAGAAGAAGGTTTTTTCTCCTTAGCAGAAGGAGTAGATTGTTAAGATAAGGCTGGCTCTGAGGAGAATTTTCTGTGTTTCTCTTTAGCCTGCTGGTAGGTCTTCAATTTCTTGGTCTTCCCAGACGTACCCTCCAGGGATCTGGCTCTTGTGCAAGACCTGGAAGAGGCATCGCTGTATTCGTCTGAAGATGTTTTTTTGTGATTTCGTTTTCTGAAGCCACAAGAGTAGTCTGCCCTCGCTATCCCTTAATGCCTTGATGAAAAAGTGCAACAGATTTTGAACTGTTTTACCTCATGCTGAGGATGGAGGCAGTAGATGCAGTCTCAATGTGTGTCATCCACATGAACCCTTTTCCTCCCACAGGTCTGGCACGGACGGAAAAGGCCTTTTTTGGCCGACATAGTATATTTAAGGTTGAAAAAGCTGTTTGGGAAGAAAAAACTGAGCAGGGCACAGGGAGACTCCCTTCACACATGACGTGCAGTGAAAATCTAAAGGACTCAGCCTCTCTTGGGAGTGTTCTAAAGGGTGCTAATAGCTGATTGGTTATAGTTTAAACTTTGGTCCTTTTTTAAAAAGGACATAGATAGGATATTAAATTGATGGCCTAGGGCCATTATAGCCTATGATACTTTTGTCATACTGCTTGATTATGGTACTGTGGGACTCCCACTTCGACGACCGGGAATGATTTAAGCATGTGAATATATGAAAGATGCCCCAATACTGGATAACTCCCTACACTGCAGCATAAGCCACAGAGTACTTTTTAGTGCCAACCGCAGACTGTAAAGAGTCATCCATGAAGAACACGCTCTTATACTCATGTATATTGGGAGTTTGTGGATTATTTTGTGTATATTGCAAAAATTCCTGAGTCCGAAGTGCTGAATCATTTTAAAATTTTACATCAGCAGTGTAGGAAGGTGGAGTATTAAGTGGTGATGTTTGTTAGACTTCACCATGGAATACTATCTCAAACCCCAAAGATGGTCCTTGAATTCACACTAATAATTCCTTAGCTCAGTCCTGGTTGTGTGGCAAAGAGCAGTCAGGCTTTACTAGAGGAACGAGTGTTAAGCATTTCAGAGTACCAACATGGACGCTAAGTAATTGACACGACTCTAGAGAAATCCAACACCAATTTATAAAAATAGAGTGTATAGTTATCTTAGTTTAGACACCAAAACAAACGGAATAGCATACATATAACCAGAGTTACAGATTTATGCAGCAATATTTAATCAGTGCAAAACAATACAGTGAAACTTTATCATTGCGGTCAATGGGAAAAACCACTAGTGACTACGAGTCACTTGCAGATCGGGTTGCAGGTAAAGGTGATGTGGGTCCCAGGACCAGGCCACGACAGTCAGTTCAATTTCATCTGGCCCGTGGAGCCTGGATATACAGTTGTCCTGGCTGTCCCTAGGGTTGAATGAGAACCGCGGGTGAGCTGCTTTTACCGCTTACACAGTGCTGCAGGAATCAAGGTGCAAAAACACAATAACGGGGTGTTTGTTGACATCGGTCAATGGTCGGATGGAGTTCCCTCTAAATGCAGCGTTGAGTGCAGGGGTCGAATGCTAAACTGGTGACCAACAAGCCTGGGCAGTGCTAATCCCTGAAAAATGCACTTCGACGTCCGGTGGCATCCAGGGAACTGCCTGTAACTTCCTGGAAGGTTGGACTACAGTTCTCACAATGCACTAGACCATCTGGATTTCGGCGATCCCTCGGAGGGCCCGACGGCCAGCGATTCTTCGGATCCTGAGCATTGTTTTACCTGGAGTATGCAGGGGACTAGTGCCACTAGTCCAGGGGAGTCTGAGGGTGCTTCTGGCTCTCACAGGGGTCTCTGTCTGTGGGAACCCAGAGTTAGCCTAGCCAGAGTCTTGATCAGGCAGTTCCAGGAGCGTTGCCACAGGTGCAGAGTATCCCTCCTTTACTTTGTGCAAGTCATGGTGTCACAGACACGAGTATCTCCTTTGTCCTCTTCGATGCAGGTTGTTCAGAACTGCAGTTCTGGTGTCAGGGTGGCCCCTTAAATCCTAGATTTAGGGTAGTTAGGGATTGTGGGAGCAAGTAGCCAATGGGCTGCTAGTCTCTACAGGTAGTCCACCCCTGAGATGACCACATCCGGGGGTAAAGTGTTAGAATCGAATGCATCATTGCCCCGTCCCCCATGCCGTATACCATGTTGTTAGCATTCATGTAGCTATTTTATATTGATCGCTGTCACAAATGTGTCTGACTCGCTTTTATTAATGTTGTGCAGGCCAAAGTTAGCATCTGAGATGCCATGTTCTTTTCTCTACAGCTGCCACGTTACACTATAAGCAAGGCCCGGTCTCTGTGCCCCCGCTCTCTGCTTGCCTCAGCAGAAAGCTGCTGTTCAGTTGTTCCCTCTTATCGTACTCAAGGTTGAAACCCAGATGTGCTAAATGAATAGTTTATTCTGCTTTCGCATGCCTATCCCTGGTCGTAGTTGTGCTCCCACACTGGAGGGAGCGGAGACCGAGCGAGATGACCTTGAGAGCCTGATAACGTGTATCCATTCTGCAGGTGGTAGCTCATCCTTCTGTGCCTTCTTTGTTCAGCCTTTGCCCAAGCTGTATTTTTCCACCAGGGGCGGGACTTGGGAGGTGTTTGAAAGCTTATTTTATGTTACCAAGGGACCTGAAGCCAGTCCCCTCGACAGCTATCCCATGAGGCTGGTCAGACTGGTCTCCGCTGCAGTGTATTTACTAATAAAGTGTAGTAATGAAGTCCAGACAGATTGATTAAGTTCAAGATGATTTATTCTAGATATGTAGATGAGCCCCACCAGGAACAGCCAGCATGCTGCTCAGCCCCATCACAACTGTGACTTTTCTTGACAGACACCCAACATTCCGTAATACATCATCATACTGTAACATTCTACTGGCAGGGCATGTGGTGGAAAATGGCATACACAAGCATGGACAGTAAACTAGGATACTACATATCTCCTTTTCTTCCATAACACAACAAATTAGAAACGAAAAGAAGAACAAGAAAACACCGATCCTTACATCCAGACACACCCACTGGCCAGACAGGTATGACAGGAGGCAAAGCACAGCATGAGAAATAAAGAAAATAGAGAAGAGAATGAATGAATAAAATAACATCACTCCTACTTCACTGTAAACAACATAGTAATGGAAAATCGGAAATGTAAAGCAATAAGGCTTAATGTAAACAGGGTGGAGAAAGAATGAATGAATACAATAACATCACTCCTACTTCCCTGTAAACAACATAGTAATGGAAAATCGAAAATGTAAAGCAATAAGGCTTAATGTAAAAAAAAAAAAGGTAAAGAACAATTGAAAGTGGGATTACCTTTGTAGAGACAACCTCGTAAAGAGGTAACGTGTTGTGCACTGTAATAATGGGACTAATACCCATATGACACACTGTGTGAGTTAAAAATATAATAGAATGTGTAAGAACAACCTGGACAACCTCGTGTAGAGGTCACTTGACGTCCGCGTAGGACAACCTGGACAACCTCGTGTAGAGGTCACTTGACGCCCGTATAAGGACAACCTCGTGTAGAGGTCACTTGACGCCCGTGTAAGGACAACCTCGTGTAGAGGTCACTTGATGTGCACCATACTGGAAATAAATCCCATACTACACACACTGTGTGAAGTAATAGTATGATAGAAAATTGAACAGGAACCTAAGACATACCCCAAAAGTGGGGATAGCCAAGGTAAGGTAACGTATAAGGGTAAGAACCCATGTAATATACTTCAAAATAGATTTGAAACAGTAAGTAGTACAAATGGGCAAATGTACATAGAGCAAATGGGACTAAAACCCATTGCAATCCCTACTAGGGAAAACTGCAGTCATGCATGTAAATCGTAAATGTACAATAAGCCCAAACATACCTGAAACAGTAACATCATAAAATGTACAATAAGCCCAAACATAAAAGCATATGGTAAAACAGGCTAAAATTGCAAAATGCATTAACATTTCGCTTCATCACGAACAACCAAGAATGTCTTGTATTACCACCAGTGAGCGAAGTCTCACTCGAGTTGACTGAAGAAGCCAGCATGTGAAGCACCTCATCAACTGCACTAAGGACAAGTTAGTAGAAAATTGAAGACCTCACTTTGATCCAACGGCGTCACCGGTCACATCTTGGAAGCTGTAAACTTTATTGAAAACGTGTTGCGAGTAAAAGCAATTCGGCTGGCAATAACGAGCAGCACTGCAGGATGCAGTATACACTGAACACTTCGAGATTTGTGTGCTCCGGTGCTACTTCCAAGAACAAGATGGCGGCACGTTGTCACGGCCGCACCGGATGGCTTGCGGTAAAGGCGTGCTCCCCAACGTTGTACAGCAACAGGCTGCTACGCGAAGAAGAATAACGTCACAGAGAAACCATGGAAGGCAGCAGGAGACAGGTAGGGGTGCGCGTGCTGACAATGACTCGTGCCTCCGTTTTTTTAAAGTAACAAAACGGCTGAACTGGCACTGCTGGCAGAAAGGCTCAAAGGACCCCAAACAATAAGAGACGAAAACTGCCTCACATCACACATCATGGTTCGCAACAAAGAGAAGACAAACCTCTTCAGTAGAGCCAGTTAGAGTACACGAGCAGCTTCAATAGATGGCAGTCGCTTAAGACTTTTGAACCAGAGGTTGGTACAAGTAGCGCACGAACAGAGAATAGCCAGCAGCAAAACAGTTCATTCCAAGTAAACTGACTCACCAGCAGTAGGGGTTGTCCTTTAGGTATGTGCCGGAGCATGTTGCAGGTGATAGCAGTCGCTTAAGTACGCTGTCATACACGGACAATGAAGCATTATAAACATTGCCAGTCTTTCTATAAAGAGCTGGCTCACATACCAGACTCTGTTGATGTGGAGTTCATACCATGGTAGACAGATGTCTGAAGGTCTGCCGGTCTTGAAAGTAAAGTGGTTAGCAGTTCCTAGCGAGTTGAAAGTGAAGCGTCTTAAGAATAAACTGGAACAGAGTCACATGTAAGACCACACCGCTCTTGTGTGGCCTCGGACACGGTAACACGTGGCGTGTGCTAGAGTGCACGTAGGTAGGTTAGCAACAGCGGGTCACTAGTCGCTCCTCTGTGAAACTCCACACAATGATGACTGAAAAATAGACGCCTCACACAACATGGGCAGCTTTTAAGGTTGCACAATGCCAGACGCTCCAAATGTCCTAAAAAATCACAAACTGCGCAGCATTAAAAATAGGAATGACAAGTAAAAAGTCTAAAATTGTAAAGCTTACTTCTCTTGAAGGCACAGTTAATATTGATGTAGACACATGACACCGAGACGGAAGATGTGGCCACATGAGGTTGAATAAAACGCGCAAGGATTGCTTTGATCTTGAAAGACGCTTGAAGACATACCATCCATAGAGTAGAACTGTTCTTGAGTGAAGCTTGGGCAGTCCATTCACTGTGACAGGCTTGTGTGAAGTGGGATCTGGCACACGCACGTTGGGGGCGTCCGGTGAGGAGGTCACTGGTGGGGCTCAGGGTGCCAGAGTCCTTGTTCAAATCGTAGCTTGTAGTTTCTTGTTGTCTCTTTTGAAAAATTATGACTTCTTTGACATTGAATTCTTTTGTTGAGCACGTAGAACGAAGGTAAGTTTCCAGATCGTCGCCATAAAAATGTAGTGATGAAGTCCAGACAGATTGAGGAAGTTCAAGATGATTTAGTGTAGATATGTAAATGAGCCCCACCAGGAGCAGCCAGCATGCTGCTCAGCCCCATCACAACTGTGGCTTTTCTTGACAGACACCCAACATTCCTTAATACATCATCATACTGTAACATTCTACTGGCAGGGCATGTGGTGGAAAATGGCATACACAAGCATGGACAGTAAACTAGGATACTACATAAAGGTGTTAGATTGTATTCTCCACTGACGTCCCGACTCTTCATTTTTGGGAAGGCCGAGAGGTGGTCGCGAGTGACCCGGGTGGCCCATTTCGGGTCACTTCCTTCAGTTGGCGCCCAAACAGGGACTCCATCGGGCTGACCCATCTCGCCCGGAATCGGGTGTAGAGGACGGGGTCGCGTCCGGTCCGAGGGGCGGATCGGGGATCCCCACACGATAGAGCTTGGTTCTCGCGGCTGCTCCGCGGTCATCCCGGCTGGGGTCCTGAAAAGGCGAAACCCTTGGATTGGACCATTTGGTCCAAAGAGTCGGTGGTGGAGAATAACTTGGCTCGACCTGTGTGCACCAGGTGAGTTTGTTTAACCTTTTTGGTAGGTATGGCACCATCTTGAATAATTTTGAATATGGTCTGAGGATTCCTCGTTTGTTTGAGCTTGGTGGGTCTGCGGACCCTTGGGATACAGAAAGTTTGCGGACACTCTGCCAGGCCACCTGCTGAATTTGGTCTACTCTTGAAAAGGCCTGGGGCTAGAGCCTGTCTCCTTGTTTTGGTACAGTCTTCGGACTGTCTTGTTTTGGTACAGTCTTCGGACTGTCTTGTTTTGGTAGAGTCTTCGGACTGTCTTGTTTTGGTAGAGTCTTCGGGCTGTCTTGTTTTGGTACAGCCTTCGGACTGTCTTGTTTTGGTGCAGCCTACGGGCGGCCTGTTGGATTCCCTTTGTTTGGTGTGTTTGGTTCATGTGAGTAGTGTATGTGTCTGCTATTGGGATGCCTTGTTTGAGTAAATTGTGGTGTGTGGGGTGCCGCTGTTGTTCTGCCGAAGCTCGGCTGGAGGAGAGGCAACCTGCATCTCCGGAAGGCACCCCGAACTTTGACATGTACGTGAAGCACGGCCTTGGCCCTATTATGTTTAGTACATTATGGGACAAATATACGAGGGACAATGCCGAGCTTCAGTGGCCACCGACGGGTACCTTTGACGAACAGAAATTGAACTATCTGCAGGATAAATTGTTTGCCAGAAGAAGTACGTAGTCGATGTTGGATTCCCTCCAGGTATGGCAGAAGGAAGCTAGGCAAAGGCGCATGCGGGCGGAAAAGGAGGCCCGGAGAGGGAAAATGCAAACAGTAATTCAGAAAGCAGTAGCCTACAATAGAGAGAAAATAGAAAAAGGTATAGAGTGTGCTGATAGGAAGTTTCGATTACAATGTGATAAGTCCTATGTTGCCCGGGAGGAAGGTGACGCATTTGTGGATGAACTATTAGAAACTCGGCCCCCACCTCCCTACGCCCCGCAGAGGGTATACCCTGTTGTTCCGACATCTCAGTCTTCTGCTCCTCCTGTTTCTACATCTGGCCCTGCTACCTCTGATCCGGCTGCTTCCGCTACGGCCCCGTCTGTTTCCTCCCTGGCTTCGCAAGCTGCGAGTGCAGTAGCTGCGGGTCCTTCTTCTGTCTCTGCTGTCCCCGCTCATGTTTCTCCCCCTTCTCTCACACCTTCAACGCAGTCATTACTAACACTAGTGCCCGTCCCTTCATCTATTGTGTCTTTCCCAGACGTTTCATCCCGGCATCGTTGGGTGCTGGGACACCGGTGCGTGGGTTGGATGAGGGGAATTGGGCTGCGGCACGGGAACGAATGGGGCGGGTGCTGATTCGGTCCGATGTGGGAAATGAGGAAAAACAAATGGTCGCCGACCAGGCTGCGCAGTGGGCACGGAGTCCGATCTACAGTGTAGAGGACATGTGGAGTGTGTTGAAGGATTTTGAGCCGTTTGTGCAGCAGCATGCCCTCAAGCATATGTCGGCTACATTGATAGGGTTGTGGGAACAGTGGTTTGGTGGTGTAGCACCCCAAATAATTTATGACATTCGAGACCGTGTATACGCTGCTGATATGGCCCCTAACGATGTTTTTAGTAATGTTGCAACGATGATTGGTTATCTGGGTAGGCTGCATCAGAAAACACCGACGACTGTGTCCCAATTCCCAATGAGGGAGGTGCATCCTATTTTCCATCCCGAGATCCTGGAACGGCGTAATGCGCAGGATATTGTAGTTCAACAACGGGTGGAGGCTCGCTTTCAGGAACAATGTGTTTACACTCCATGGAAAAGGAGTGAGGTGATAGCCCTTAAGAGTCAGCTGCCGGACCCTAGGAAAAATCCAACTGCATATTACAAAGAATTAACGGAGGCCGCCTCATTGACGGTGATGACACTGGCCGATATCGAGATGTTTTTCGGGTTGTTGGTACCAGTGGACATATGGAGGCAGGTGCATACGCAGGACCATGTTGTAGAGTTGGGTGGCACTTGGAATGAGATTAGGGCATGGGATAATGAGCGAAAGCCTGGCGAAAAGCCTAAGGCTGAGATACTAGCTTTGCCGAGTCGTATCATTACTTAAATGAATTCTCTCATCCCACCCAGACGAGTAGATTGGGATAAGTTAGCGGCATGTCGTCAGAAGTCTATCCCTCCACTATCCTTTTCAATCAAAATAACAGACTAGCATGTTCACTTCTCTAATTCCATATTCCACTATACTAATTCACCACTAATCCTTTATGGGTTCCAGAGTAGCGTGCTACTCGCCAACAAAGCGATTCAACACCCATCAGGGGTAACAGGCGCTATATGAATGCAAACCTTTCTTTCCCTTCTATCCCTCCACTATCCTTCTCACTCCAAATAACTGACTAATATCCACCACTCACATTACTTTCATATTTCACCATACTAATTCACCACTAATCCTTTATGGGTTTCCGGAGTAGCGTGCTACTCGCCAAAAAAAAGCAATTCAACACCCCATCAGGGGTTAGAAGCGCTATATAAATACAAACCTTCTTTCCTCTTCTATCCTTCTGCTATCCTTCTGAATCCAAATAACTGACTAACATATCCACCACTTATTTTTTATTTATTTTAAAAGTTTTATATAGCGCTAGCTAGACCCGTGGGTATCAGAGCGCTTTACATACACACGGTACAAAACCAAAGGAAATTGCATTACTTAGTAGGAAGGCAGTAGGGAAGCAAAAACAGAGATGAAAAATACAACATAAAAAATAGATAAACAGTGCAGCGGAGGGAGAGAAAACAAACGAAGGTGGTTAGCACAGACCGGTCACCACTATCCTTGAATGTCAAGAGAGAGAGGAGTTAACTCGGATATTGAAGTCTAGGTTAGTTGATGTTGGTCAGGATAGTATTTGTTAAGGAGATGAAGTTTCAGGTCCCTTTTGAAACAGGAGAAGGAGGGGTTGCATCTGAGGACTCTAGGGAGAGCGTTCCATATCCTGGGAGCGTTGCCAGAAAACGATCGGTATTTGGTGGTTTTATTTTTCAGTTTCGGAGGGATAAGAAGGAGTGAGTTAGAACTTCTCAGTGTTCTGGATTGACCTGCTCTTACCAGTTTGTTGTTCAGGTAGTTGGGGGCCGGAGAATGAAGGGTTTTGTGTGTGATGCAGGCCAGCTTGTAAATACACCTCCCTTCCATAGGAAGCCAGTTGAGGAGTTGAGAGCTGGAGTGATGTGTTCAAATCTTTTCACTCCAGATATGAGTCGAGCGGCCATGTTCAGCACTGCCCTTAGTGGGGCTAGGTGAGCTTTTGGAGTCCCTGTTAGGATGGCGTTCCCGTAGTCGATTTTAGAGAGAACTAGGGATTGAACTACTGTCTTGAGGTCATCCTGGGGAAGAAAAGGTTTCAATTTCTTGAGGTGTTTTAGTGAGAAAAGAGCACCTTTTGCAGAGTTTTTGATGTGGGCCTCCATTGATAAGTTCTTGTCCAGGGTGATGCCTAGCGACTTCACTGAGTCGGATAGGACGAGGGGGCAGTTTAGGGCAACCAGATTCTTGAGCCACTCATGGATTGGTTGATGGTTGCTTTTTGGAGGAGAATAGGATTAGTTCCGTTTTATCTGAGTTGAGCTTTAAGTGGTTAGTGTTGAACCAAGTTTGGATCTCGGTTAGAGTGACATTGAGGTGTCGGATGTCGTTGGGAGACTTGATTTTGAAATAGATTTGGGTGTCGTCAGCGTAGAGGTGGTAGTTCACTCCCGCTTTTTCAAGATGATTGTGAGGGGCTCCATGAAGAGATTGAAGAAGGACGGGGAGAGGATCGAGCCTTGCGGGACCCCAAGTGTGACTTTTGTTGGCTTCGAGAGACAGAGGTTGATTTTAATTTGTTGCGAGCGGTGTTGAAGGAAGGAGGTGAACCATTTTAGTACTGTGCCATTAATGCCGGAGCGTTTCGACAAGGTCTCCAGAAGAGCCGGATGATTTACAGTGTTGAATGCCGCAGATAGGTCAATAAGGATGAGAAGGCAGGCATCACCTTCATCTAAGGCCTTGTGAATATCGTCAGAGATGTTGAGCATAGCTGTTTCAGTGCTACAGCCTTTCCTGAATCCTGATTGAAAGGTGTCGAGGAGGTTGAACTCATCAATGTGTTTGTTGAGTTGGTGGAGAACGCATTTCTCCAATGTTTTCGCAAGGAACGGGAGGTTGGAGATAGGTCTGAGGTTGTTAAGATCATTAGGGTCGGCCCCTGGTTTCTTGAGAATGGGTGTGATTTGTCCTAGTTGAAGGGAGTCTGGGACACAGCCTGAGATGAGAGAGGCATTGATGATTTTTGTCCAGAAAGGGGAAATGGTGTGGTTGAGTTCTTTTATAATTGTGGATGGGAGGGGGTCCATAGTGTGGGAGGAAGGTTTTAGGGTAGAGATTATACTGAAGACCTCGTTTTCCGACATAAGCTCAAAGTCGGACCAATGCGCATTGTTTTTTAGCTGGAGGCAGACCTGATTGTCCTTGGTAAGAACTCTTTCTGATTGGTCAAGGGTGGTTACAGGGGGGCAGGTTAAGAGGGAAGGAGGGTTTGCGGTTTGGAGGAAGGACTGATCAATTTTTGAGACTTTATTAGAGAAGAAGGTGGCAATTTCTTCACAACGCTCTTTGGTGGCTATGATTTCGTTAGAGGGAGTGCAGTTTGTTTGGCGTTTGACAATGTTGAAGAGTTCTCTCGGTCTGTTTTTCACCAGATCTAGTTGGTTGCGGAAAAAGATGCCTTTTCACTGAAAATGTGTTTTTTGTATGCCTGCCGAGCAGGTCTAAGTTGCGCTAGGTGCAAGGTTGAGGGGTTTAGTCTCCAACACCTTTCCGTTAGTCTGAGTTGACGCCTTTCGTTATTCAGATCCATATTGAACCAGGGTTTAGATTTGGTTCGCCTCATTTGTTTGAGTTTGAGAGGAGCTACTTGGTCTAAGACCTCTGTCATTTTAGAGTTAAAGTGTGTAGTGAGGTCATTGGCCGTAAATGATGAGGGTTGGGGTTGTAGATGGGCATGAATCCTGGATTCAAGTTCGGGTAAAGGGACTTTTTTGATGTTTCTGGTCCAGTGTTTAGGATTGTCATCACGAATAGGTTGGTGTCTGACAAGTGCATCAATCTTGAACAGAATGAGGTGGTGGTCTGACCAGTCAATGGGAGAAATCGCTCTCAGAGAGACCAGTTCATTGTTGGTAATGATCGCATCCAGTGTTGCACCTTTGATGTGAGTTGGTTCATTGCAGAGTTGTTTGAGATTGTATATTTCAAGTAGGTTGGATAGGTTCTGGACCGTGGAGTCTTCTGGGTCATTCCAGTGGATGTTGAGGTCACCCAAGAACACGTCTTTTGTGTCTGTCATGGAGAAACGTGTTATTAGGTCTGTTAGTTCTTCGGGGAAAAGGGTACGCTCTCCAGGAGGATGGTAGATGGTGTGGAATTTGATGGGAGAGGTGCCCTTGGCAGTGAGTTCGACACCCAGGTATTCAAACGATAGGTATTCTGCAGGTTTAAGTTTGGTGATCGGAATTCCAGCTTTGTGAATGATGGCTAGTCCCCCCCCAGTTTTGATTGGCCTGTCTTGTCTGATGATGTTGTACCCTGGCGGGGTGAGAATGTCAAGAATGGGGGTGGAGTGGACATTAAGCCAGGATTCTGTGAGGAAAGCGATGTCAATTTCTTCAGCGAGTAGAGCTTCCGCAATGTCTATGGCGTGTTGTACTGCTGATCTGCAGTTTAGGAGCATGCAAGAGAGAGGGCGGGGAGCCTTGGTGGTGGGGGGAGCTAGGTGGATAGAGGAGTATTGAGCAGGAGGTCTAGGGGAGTGGACAGTTTTAGGGATTCTGTTAGTGCCAACAATAACAGGGATGGGGAAAGGGGCTGATTTCAGGCTCAGAGTGAGGTAAGGGTCGTTGGTCACATCAGGTTTCAATACCGAAAGGGGGAGGCGATGCTGGTTGGGTCGAAGTGCCTGACTCATTGACGGACTGGAGGGTCGGGGGGTGCTCTGTGGGGCCATGGGAGAAGTATTGAGGGGGTTTGAGCTAATCTACCCGACGAGAGGGAGTACGGTGGCTTGGTCCTGTTGAGAAGGTCTTGTTGTAAGTGTAGGAGATCGGCAGCAAGGGAGTTAATTTTCTGCTCCATTCTGTTCAGTTGCTGTGTTATTGAGCTGAAAAAGTTTAAGGTTTCTGGCAGGGGTCGAGAATGACTTGGGCCTATGGAGGGAGAGTGAACAGGGGTCAGGGATTGGACGGAATCAGTGGGATTAGGAGAGGGGAGAGGTTGGACGCGGGGAGCCGGATTAGTAATGCTCCCATTCAAGGAGTTCAGAGGAGGAGTAGAGGGTCTACTGTCCAAGTGAGGACTTAAAATGTACTTGCATGTTTCACTATACTAATTCAACACTAATCCTCTATTGGGTCCCGGAGTAGCGTGCTACTCGCCGAAAAAGCGCTTCGACGCCTCGTCAGGGGTAGTAAGCGATATACAAATGCAATTACAATACAATACAATGTGTGGCAAAGTTAATGCACTGCTTTTAATATATGTCAATCACCCCTAAGGAAGGCCTCCTGAGCCCAGGAGGCAGGGTGCCTTATATTAAACGCGTTGGCATGTAAGTGAATGCTTATATGTACCTAGAGTGACCTTTACTATTAAAGTACACTATAAGTGATAGGAGGTCTAAAGGATAACATGGGCTGGCACCTGGGCAACCCAGAGGTTGGCATCTCCATTATGGTACTGCCTAAAAGTGTTGTGTTTGGTATCAAACAACGTGCTGTCTCACCCCTGACGTGATGTGGCATGCTCTCAGGTGGCTATCTTGGAGGTTGCCCCAGCTTCTCTTTGCTCTGACTGGCTGCCCTCGCTTGCTACCGCCAAGACAGGATTCTGACCTCCTACCAGGCTGCGTAATCGCTTCCAGGAGTCAGGAACAAAGGCCTAGGCAGAAAGGAGGTCACACCTCCTCCCTCTCAGAAAGGCTAGTGAAATGGCACACCAAGGCGGTGAGCTTGAAAGGCTACACCTCCTCTGATATGCTTCAGAGTTGACTCCCAGCGGAGGAAACAGCCCTCTACCTGCCCCAGGCACATTTGCACTTGGGCAAGCAGGAAATTAGGTAATCTAGGAGGTGTACGTCCCCAGAAGGCTAGCCACACTTCCAGGGTGGGCAACCCCGTCTGTACACTGAAAGAAGGGCTCTGCCATTTTTGAAAGTGGCAGAACAGAGGGTTCTGGGTAGAAAAGGTTACCCATGAAGGAAGTGACCCAAAATGGGCCACCTGGGTCACTCGCGACCACCTCTCGGCCTTCCAAAAATAAAGAGTTGGGACGTCAGTGGAGAATAAAATCTAACACCTTTATTAGTAAATACACTGCAGCGGAGCCCAGTCTGACCAGCCTCATGGGATAGCTGTCGAGGGGACTGGCTTCAGGACCCTTGGTAACATAAAATAAGCTTTCCAACACCTCCCAAGTCCCGCCCCTGGTGGAAAAATACAGCTTGGGCAACGGCTGAACAAAGAAGGCACAGAAGGATGAGCTACCACCTGCAGAATGGATACACGTTATCAAGCACTCAAGGTCATCTTGCTCGGTCTCAGCTCCCTCCAGTGTGGGAGTACAACTACGACCAGGGATAGGCATGCGAAAGCAAAATAAACTATTCATTTAGCACATCTGGGTTTCAACCTTGAGTACGATAAGAGGGAACAACTGAACAGCAGCTTTCTGCTGAGGCAAGCAGAGAGCGGGGGCACAGAGACCGGGCCTTGCTTATAGTGTAACGTGGCAGCTGTAGAGAAAAGAAAATGGCATCTCAGATGCTAACTTTAGCCTGCACAACGTTAATAAAAGCGGGTCAGACTCATTTGCGACAGCGATCAATATAAAAATAGCTACATGAATGCTAACACAACATGGTATACGGCATGGGGGACGGGGCAATGATGCATTCGATTCTAACAGACCCTCCTTTTAGCATTCATAGCTAATTTTATTGTTGCTATCAGGTAAGGGTCTTTACAATTCTAATGAAGGGGAAAAATGGAGGTACATATACAATCGTTGAATCAGTTGAATGAGCATCAGCAATGTTAGATAGGTACGCATATCAATATTCAAAAATGCCTTCATCAATGGACATCAAATCATGAACAACCTGTACCATCATGGCAGAGGGCTTAGCTGTTTGTTCTTGAACTCTCATTTTGGGCGTTAACTTTTGTATGCAATAAGTACAACACGCGGGAAGGCAATTAATGCACAGACAACAAGTGAATATAACACCTGCAATGGCTACTAAGAATAAGAGTATTTTCCAGCCCCATGTTGCTACAGGACTCCAAAACCACCCAGACAGGGACCATGTTCCATTTTCCTGGTGGATGTCAGATGCTAATCTGTGCAACTTTTGTATTGCTGCATAAACATTTGGAGCGTGGTCCTGTATGTACACACAGCAACTACTACCGATGACGCGACAGGTCCCACCCCGATCAGCAAGGATGACATCTAACACCATCCTGTTTTGAAGAGCAACGAGTCTTGTAGCCTGGAGTTCAGCTGTAATGTTGGTCAGTAATCCTGCAGTGGTGTTGATAACTCCTTCTACAACCCTTGTAAGCCTGCGTATACTACGGCTATTATGCATGGGGCCCCAAAATGGCAAAATACCCATCATAGCATCTGTAAATTGCTGCAAAGTAGTGTCAGTCTGATCTACATCTTTCGTGTCAGGACCCTTCTTACTCAAGACAGATACACACTCCTGCGTTGTAATCTGTGGTCTCTGTGATAGTTGGATGGCACAATATACACAGGGGGCAAGAGAAAGGACACGAAGCACACCCCAGACCACCCCATGGGAAGCCATACGTAAGCCTGGGACCCGCAAATGAAGTACACATTGTGGGGAGGAAGCAGTGGTTGACTACTAGTCGTGTTCAAATCATACGTGTAGTTGCAGATACTCACTCCTGCTGGAACCTGTCCAAAACCTCAGACACAAAAACTAGTTGTTGTATTTATTACCGGTACTGGCACAGCTTTGTCCTGGGTAATATTGCGCAGCTGAAAGGATCTAAAATACTCAGTAACGTTAAAGTCCTGGAAATCCATCATCTCATTCTGAAGACACGTTACATTTTTCTTTCATAAACATTCATGCAAGCATCGGGATGTAGAGTATCAGCAGCCCCATCCCTCCCCGGGGTAAATCCTTGGTGTGTTGCTATATAACCCAATACAGCCTCATAATTAAGGTATGTTATATTCATTGCATCTGAATGATAATGGGTATATACCATGGTGAACAACTGGAACCAGGCTTCACAGCTGGCTAAATAAGAGAAGGGCAGCGACGGTAACAGGTCAGTCTTATGCATCACTGAGGGGAGTAAGCCACAAACCCAACAATTGGTGACATTGGTTGTGTGGTGAGCCTGATGGAGCATTTGGAGGAAGACATTATCCACATAAGTTTGTCGGTGTCATTCTTTATGAGGGGCCTAAGTGACAAAAACATGTTCAGGGGGCACAGTAGTAGTACCAATTAGGGGATGCACAGGATGTCGTTCTTCGAGGAATCATATAATCCCCAACGCTGCTACCAAAGCAACGAAAACCATTACTAGGAACACAATCTTAGTCTTGGTGGGCCAGCTCGACCATGTTGGACTATGTTGGTCAAAACGGGGTGCCGCTAAAGGCTGTTCCTCTTCCATAACAATACGACGAAAGGGGTACATTTTCATCTATCAAACTACCAGAGGATAGTCCGTGCTATGGAGCCAGGTATACGAAAAAAGGAAAAAGAAGTAGACTCTTAATGTCCATCAACGATGGTGCTACCGAGCACTTCGCGGTGGGGCTGCACGATCACAACCCTTTCTGTCTCTTCGCTCGGGATAGGGCAGCTTCCCTCCTTGGAAAGCACCCCCCACTTATCCTGTCCAGTGTTTCAGACAATGCACCAATCTTCCTTTCCCTAATCTATTGTTGGTACCATAGGCAAGGTACATGGACCCTATTCTTCATCCAGAAGTCCATCCCTACTAACCTGACTGTCCCTTGGGTGCACTGTCCCTCCGCCGGGGACGCAAATTGTACCTAGCCACTCCAGGCACTGCCTCGTCTCAAAAAAGAACCTTAAATTCAGGGAGGCAGTGGACTGAGACTCCAGCTCCTGCGGACCAGATAGAGGAGAAACCTGGGCAGCCCTTATTTCTGGAGGCACTGCCTCGTTCAAAGCAGCGTCGTTCTCCTCTTCCATCTGTGCCCAGGTCAATTGGGCATCAGAAAAAGGGACAAAGCGAGGCACCTTCTCCGTCTCCTGGTCCCTTATGCCCTCACGGACCCCCTTGTCATAAGGGAGAGGGAGCGGGACTCGCCGGCAGTGAGATGAGTGGATCCAGTTATTCCGTCCGTCCACTTTCACAGCAGTCCGCATGACGAGCAAGACCAACAGGGGCCCCTTCCACCTCGGCTCCAAGCCCCCTCGTCTCTGGTAGTTTCGTACCAAAACATATTCACCGGGCTGGATACTGTGCCCTGGCCCCACAGGTATTGGCAGGAGTGCCTCGTGTATCTTGATGAATAGAACACAAATTTTTTGTTAACTCACATAAGTAATCTACAAGTAACGGGTATTCAATATCGGAGAAATGGCGTGGGCGGGGGACGCACCACACTTTTGCGGGACGCCCAAAAACCACTTCGTATGGGGATAGCCCTGTTCTAGAATGAGCTGTCACTCTTGTGGATAACAGGGCAAGGGGTAGCTCGTCCGGCCATTGCAATCCTGTGCTCTCCCTGATCTTTACCAGCTTCAACTTGAGAGTACCATTGTACTTCTCAACCAAACCGGCGGACTGGGGGTGGTTTGCTGCATGAAACTTCTGCTTAATGTGCAGACCGTCGCATACCAACTGAATCACCTTAGCATTAAAGTGACTCCCGTTGTCACTCCAATCAAACGGGGCAAGCCGAAGCGCGGAAAAACTCCTTCAAAAGAGCCTTCGCCGTTGCTATGGCTGTGTTCTCTTTAGTGGGGTAAGCCTCAATCCATTTACTGAATGCACAAACAACCACCAGCACGTACTTCAAGTTGTTAACTCGTTCCATTTCGATGTAATCCATCTGGAGAACCTCGAAAGGGAAAGAGGGGGGTGCAAGATTACCGGGAGGTGTAGGAGTACCTTTCCCAGGATTATGTATCAGGCAAACCATGCAGTTCTTCACTAGATGAGACGCTACCTTAGGGATATTGTAATTTCGCCATACGGGATCCAGTAACTTACATATCCCTTTCGCACTAATATGGGCTGGGCCATGTGCCATTGTAACTACAGGGAATACATATGCATCTGGTAACATCCATCTTTGCTTTTCTTATTTATCCGTCCAGCACCCCTCCTCATCTAAGCGTCCCGTACTCTCCTGCCACGTTGCCAGCTCCTCAACTGTTGCCTCACTCTGAATCTCTTTCATATTTTCCAATGTGTCCTCAAACATCCCATTTTCGGGCACCCATCTAGTTGACCCACCACAAACATTCTCTTCATCTTGGACCTGGTTGTCTCTTTAGCTGTCTGGTCTGCAAACGCATTTCCCCTCCCCACGTCATCAATGATCGCTTTATGGGCACTACACTTCACTATCGCCAATCTTTTGGAAAGTGCCAGGGCTGACAAAAGCCGATGTATCAGAGGGCCGTGTTGTATCCTTGCGCCGTGTGAGGTCAGGAATCCCCTCTCTGCCCAGAGCCGCCCAAAATTATGGGCTACTCCAAACGCGTATTGGCTGTTAGTATAAATATTGACAGGCAATCCCTCACTTAACTCACACGCTCGCAAAAGAGCAACCAGCTCCGCAGCTTGTGCCGATTGGTAGGGAACACGTGATGTCTCAACTACAGTGTGCAGCGTAGTAATTGCATATGCTGTGGTGGTGGTGCCATCTGACAATTTGAAACAAGAGCCATCAACATATAGTTCCCCTTGCGGGTCAGATAGGGGAACATCAGTCAGGTCTACCCGTCCCTTCGTCTCTTCTTCTGTCCGAAATAAACAACCATGGACATCTGTGTCCTCATTTTCTGAAGGGAGGGGTAGTAACGTGGCTGGGTTCAGAGTGGCACATCTTTTTATTTTAATGTGTGGCGCAAACAAAGTCAATTCATAACCAGTCAGACGAGCACTGGTAAGGTGCTGCGTCTTTGTCTTGTTCAGAAGTGTGTTCACAGCATGGGGAACCATTACTGTGAGATCGGTATTGAGGACGAGCCCTGCCAATTGTCGAATAGAGACGGCCACGGCCGCGGCAGCTCTTAAACAGCTCGGGAGGGCTCTGGCGACAGTGTCAAGAAGGGCAGAGAAATAAGCACATGGCCTCTGCTTACCTCCAAAGGCTTGTGTTAACACAGAAAGCGCACATCCAGCCGTTTCGTGTATGTACAACACGAAAGGCTTCTGATAATCAGGCGTACCAAGCACAGGTGCAGAGCAAAGCACGACTTTTAATTGCTCAAAAGGTTGCTGACATTCATGTGTCCAGGGTAAAGGTTCATGCACGTCTTTAGTGGTTAGACGGAGTAAAGGCTTTGTTAGTAAAGAGTAACCAGGTATCCAGTGACGACAATACGAGGTGATGCCTATGAAAGCACGCACATTCCTCTGAGTCTTGGGGACTGGCATCTTAACAATGGATTCAACTCGTTCAGGTGTTAGCCTCCTTCCCTCCTTCGACAGTAGGTGACCTAAATAGGTGACCTCCTGTCGACAATATTGGAATTTTGAAAGGGACACTTTATGTCCATGCTGTGCCAAATGTAGCAGCAATTTGACTGTGGCATCTTTGCAACCCTCTTCAGTATCGGAGGCTACCAACAGGTCGTCCACATATTGCAATAATACGTTACCCGAGGGAAGAGAGAGGGAATCCAACTGACCCTTCAGGGCTTGACTATATATACTAGGACTTTCAGTATACCCCTGAGGAGCTCGACAGAATTGGAAACTCCGGCCCGCTAGGGTAAAACCAAAAAGGTGCCGACTATTCGGATGAATTGGGATGCTAAAAAAAGCATTTTTCAAGTCAATCACAGAAAATAATTTGGCTGTGGAAGGAATCATTGTTAAAAGAGCAGTAATGTCGGGTACCACCGGGAACTGAGGGACCACTATTTTGTTAACTTCCCGCAAATCAATCACAAAACTATAGACATCAGGATGAGCATCAGCAGAGTCTGAGGGTGTCTTTTTGAGGATGGGGAGAATAGGGCTGTTACACACATTGGCAACTGTCTCCTCAACCACCCCCGATTTGATCAAATCCTGTATAATCTGCAACAAAGCCCGTTCCCCCGCCTGCAGTATTTTGTACTGGGGAATTCGAGGCAGCACGGCGTTGTCTTTAATCGTAATAGAGACCGGTGGTATCTGCAACAACCCCACATCCGTATCTCTTGTTGCCCACAACGTGAGTGGCACATCTATAAATTCAGCAGGAAGCGGTGCGTCTTTTGAAAAACACTGTTTGGTACTGGCCACATCTGGTCCTATTGTCATATAAACGCCATCTGGAGAACATGAAATCTTAGCATGCAACTTTTTCAACAATCTAATCCCATTAAATTTTCTCCACAATTCGTTGTCAACAAGAATGGGAAGTCCACAGTGAAAGGGCCAATAGTCAAAGCAAGGGGTTCAGAAATGATGAGGCTCACAACCGGTACGCCTGAAAAACCTACCGAAACATTGTCATGGCCACACAGAGCTGCCCCGGGGACCAGCAAACGAGAAACAGAGCTATTCATTGCACCTGTATCCACTAAAAATGTCTTGGCCGAACCATGCAAATCCGCCGTGACGCAAGGACCACGCTGATCTACAGGTATTTGAACTGGTCCCTCACCCTGTCCCTGGCTGTCCTAGTTATAGGACATCCCTGACACCTCATCCAATTCATAATCATCGTGATAGTACTGCTGTCCCCGAGGGTCATCAAAATAGTTCTGATCGGAGCAACCCCCCGAATATGTACCAGCCTGGACCTCCTCACGACTGCTCTCACCACGACCCCGGCCACCACCCCGACCTCTGGGGGCCGCGACCTTCTGCAACAAGTCCGGACACTCACTCCGCCAGTGTCCTTCCCTCCTACAATACGCACACTGGTCGGCCCCACCGGAACGCCACCTCTGCCAGTGCCACGTCCCCGTTGAGCCGGGCCAGTGCTGCGTCCTCTACCGGACCCCCTTGCTGCTTGTTGCATTAGTACCTTAGTCTTCAACTCCTTATTCTTTTTTTCTCCACCTTTTCCTTCTCATTTTCCCTATGCTCATAGTACTGAGCCATACTCAATATCACTGAAGGGGAGGAGGTAGTCCAGGTGCTCTCAGAAGCCTGCAACCGAGCTGCGATCTCGGGAAGCAGGTTCGTTACAAATCTAATAACGAACAACCGGACACTGCCTTCCACTCACCCCTCTTGTCCACTAAAATCCAGAAACACCCCTTCAAACCGAGTGAAAAAATCTGACACACTTTTTGAGTAAAAAGGGTTTTTGGAGGGGGAAGAGTCAAAGGGAAGAGTTTAGAAAGGTTTGTTTAGGGGATCAGTACAGTAAAGGAGGTGTCAGAAGATGCAAGGAGGGGTAGAGTAGGAGAGAGTCAAGAAAGGGTTATTTTGGGGAACATAGTAGTGGTATGGCGTTTGGGATAAATGAGAGAGTGGGTGTAGAGGATATAGTGATAGATGTATAGAGTGAGATAGGGTAGTGAATTGGAAAGAGTAGTAGAAAGAAGTTAGAGATGAGTCAGAAAGTTGGCCTAGGAGATATATTGAGGGAAGTATAGGCTGAGAAATAGGGTAGTGCATTAGATATGCTTTTTCAGGAGAAAGATAACAGACACATTAATTAATGGGAGGATGGGCAGCATTTCTGGCCCTGGCCAGTCTCGAACAGGCTCAAACAGGCAACTGCCCTTGTCCTCTCCGCCCTTAACAGGCTCAAACAGGCAACTGCCCTTGTCCTCTCCGCCCTTAACAGGCTCAAACAGGCAACTGCCCTTGCCCTCCCCGCCCTTAGCTGAGACGCCCTAACCCTGGCCTTTTATAGCCCTAGTAATCAGGTGACCCCATCAGCCATTGGGAACCCTAGCCCTAATACTATCCAATCACAACACTAGCCCTAAAAGCTAGAACCAATAGGAGATCAGGACCTTACAGCCAATCTTAGCCCTATTCCAAGCACCCAATCAGTTCAAAAAAACCCTGATCTCTACGTCCAATAGAGGCCCTAGCCCTACCAGTAGTCCCAACCCAAGTCCAAGCAACCAATGGCACAGGAAGCCCTAGTCCCTACTTCCAATAGAAAGCCTAACCCTACTCTTAGTCCCACACCTATTCCAGCAACCAATGACACCAGAAGCCCTAATCACTACTTCCAATTAAAGGCTAAACCCTAGCCGTAGTTCCACCCTAGTCCCAACAACAAATAACACAGGAAGCCCTAACTTCCAATAGAAATCATAACCCTAGCCCTAGTCCCAACCCTACATTGATTGAATCACAGACCCAGAAACCAATCAGAACCCTCAAATACCCAACCAATGAGGACACTAACCCAATCCAATAGAAACATCAGATACAACCACCAATCAGTGTATACATGTACCAACCACTAGCAGACTATATAAGGTCCCAGCAACCTCAGACAAGGTTTGCTGGCCAGGGAGTTGGAAGCTGCTTCTCCTGATCAGAATCTCCTAGGAGACAGACAGGCTCAATCCACACTTTGGACTTCCTTCAGGTAAAGGCCTCACAAACTTGAAATCTAACATACTGTTTGAATAAAACTTTACTCCCTCTCCTGGCCAAAAAACGAAGTGTACAGTCCCTATTAAACACAGTTTAAACAGCTCACAGAAGCACCCTCTGATGTAGAATATCCCTGTTGCTGGGGGAGAGAGGCAGGGGGCTGGTTTCACTGGCTTGATAACACAAAATGGTGGCTGGGGTGCACTGTTTAACATACAGGTCTTAGCACAGAGCAAAGGAGAAATTTGGAGGGAAAACTGAATAGTCACCAGGAATGAGAGGGAAAGACTACAGAGTTTGGACTGCAAATCCCACAATTCAACACGTTAAATGGAAGCAATCATGGGCAGGAAAACCACAAGTTTAAAACACAAAACAGGTGATAAAATATGCAATCACAGGCAGGTTAAAACTACAATTTTAAACTAACAACCACAGGCAAAGACAGTAATCACAGAAAGGGAAAATCGTTTTTTTTTTAAACTTTGGGGGGGGGGGGAGGAAGGAGGAAGAGACAGCACTAGTCTGCCTCCTTACCACTTCCTGGACTCTGCTCACTGCAATCTGGGTGAGGGCAAAGTCGAAATGGAGCAATTTACACTGTTCCTGAGGTCAGCAGTGGCAGGCCTGCTCTCAGTAGTTTACTTCGGTCACTCAGGGTGGTATAGACAATGCTGCAAGCCCTGGGCACCACTTTCCCACCCATGCCCTGGGTACCACTGGTACACTATACTAGGGACTTATAAGGGGGTAAAGTCCTTATCAACTGGGATAACTAATTTGAACATAGCAGTTTTAGGGAGAGAGCACGGACACTGGGGTCTGGGCATCCAGTGTACTATCAGAGTCATAACAATCAGCACTGAAGCAAAAAGTGTGTGGGGGGGTGACCATACAAAAAGGGCACTTTCCCACAAGTTGCATTTGAAGAAGCAGCCCACTTCACCCAACAAAAGTGTAGAGCATGCACATTAAAAATACTAGCTTTTTTGATACATCTAATGTAGGTATGGGAGAAACTGTAATGATTTGTTTTCCCTGTGCAAGAAGAAGCTCCAACAGTATAGCTGTCTATACTGTTGTGAGAATTCTCTCAGTTGCAGTACATCATTCCTCAGCAGAAGAATACAAATGTGACCTATATGCTATGAGGGTTGTCATTCCCTCTTTATAAACTACAGATCTGTAACCTGAAGTTTTGGGAACAAGCCCAGTCACTAGGTTTGTCATGTTGTCCCATGTATGTAAATATTTAGTCTTTAACATGTCTGTTTGTAGTCCATGTAAGATAGCTGTCTGCTTTTTTCATCCAATTATTTTCAGGAAGCAATTAATTCATACAAAGGCTTAACATTAGTAAGTAATGGTGTCCATCACAGGTTTTGGTTTGGACATAAGTTATTTCCATCAGTGAAATTCCTGTGACACAACCAGGCCAGGCACAGACCGCAACTGATCCTCGCACGTTTGAAACATAGCAGAACGCCTCAATATCAAAAAAGCATTCAATGGTCAACATTCCCTAGAGCATCACAGGGCAGAACATCAATGAGCTCATTATAACACATTCCCCTTCCTACCCAACCAAGCATCTGACTGCCTCTCTTCACCTCTGCACATAAAGACATCATATGCGCCATGCAACAAGGATCATCCCTCAGCCCCACCCTGTTCAACATCTACATGACCCACCTCGCAGACATCGTCAGATCCCACAGCCTCAACATAATCTCCTATGCAGATGACACTCAAAAGATCCTCTCTCTCACTGAGGACCCCTCCAACGCCAAAACCAACTTCTGCACCGCCATGACCAACGTAGCCAAATGGATGAGAGACAACTGCCTCTAACTCAACTTTGACAAAACTGAAGTACTGGTCTTCGGGAAGAATACCTCTGCATGGGACCACAGTTGGTGGCTGGCAGAACTCGGACCCGCGCCCACACTGACAGATCATGCACGAAACCTCGGCATCATCCTCAACAGCCAACTGACCATGAAATGACAAGTCAACGCAGTCGCCTCCTCCTGCTTCCGCACACTTTGCATGCTCCACAGAATCTTCCGATGGATTTCAACCAACACCAGAAAGACCGTCACTCAGGCCCTCGTCACCAGCCGCCCCTACTACGGCAATGCCCTCTACACCGACATCTCTACCTTGCTCCTCACAAGCCTCCAGACCATACAGAACGCTGCAGCCAGATTCATCTTCGACCTCCCCAAATGAACTTGCATCGCCCCCCACCTGAGAGTCCTCCACTGGCTCCCCATCCAGAAAAGATGGCAGTTCAAGATCCTCACTCACGCCTACAAAGCCCTCCATGACCTAGGACCTGCCTACCTCAACCATCGACCGAATTTTCACCAAACTGCTAGACACCTATGCTACTCTTCACTCGCCCTCGCACACACCCCCCAAATCCGTCGCAGCCGCAGCGGTGGCCGCTCCTTATCCTACATCGCTGATAAGACCTGGAACGACCTTCCACCCCAGCTCTGTACCGCCCCCTTGCTGGCAGACTTCAGAAAGAGATTCAAGGCTTGGCTCGGAGACACAGCGCCCAGGTACACCTAGGGGCGACAGTGTTGTGCTTTACAAATGCTGTTCGATTGATTGAGTGGCATTCTTCACATTTGCTACCACCTCCTATGTATACAAGTCACATTCCCCCGCTGCCTTGTCAGGAAGCCTCGATAAACAATCAGCAATCTTGTTTTTCCAACCCGGAACGTTTTCAGCCCTACAATCATAATCTTGCAGTTTCACTGCCAATCTTGCCAGCCTCCCAGAACAATGTTTCGTGCCTACAGAGCCAAAGACCTTGAGGAAAGGCTTGTGATCTGTCCGCAATACCACAGTACCTCCCCAAATAAAAGTCAGAAAATAACTGGTTACCCAAGCACCAGCCAATGCTTCTCGTTCGAGTAATTCCTCTCCACACCAGACAACGAGCGAGACGCAAATGGCACTCTCCTCTCCACTCTCCCATGTATCTGTGACAGCACCGCACCAATACGAACTGCACTGGCATCCACCTTAATAATCATTTTCAAGCCCATCTGAAACAGAATTAAAATACCTGCATTAGCAATGTTGTCCTGAATCAGCGATAAGGCAGATTGCTGTTCCTAACCCCAAATGAATGTCCTTCCATTTCTCAACAACACCCTTAAAGCTTCCGTTTTATGGGCGAAATCTTGCACAAATTTTGAATAATATTCCACCAAACCCATAAAAGACCGATGCTTGTACCCGACAGTCAGCACTTCAGCATTCACAATTGCACTTACTAAATTCACTTTTGGTTTAACTCCATCCCTTGTGATAAGATAGCCCAAGTACTCATACTCTTGCAGCAGAAAGACATGCCTATCTTTCTGTAATGTCAACCCAACCTTAGCAATACGGGACAACACTTCACCCAAAGTCCTATTATGCACATCAATGCGGTCTTAAAACACCAGTATGTCATCTTGAAAGAAAATGACAGTGTTGATCCCTTACAACAAGCTGGATATGAATCTTCGAAACACGCTTGCTGCAGATGACAAACCAAAGGGTAGCCTAGTGAATTGGAAAGTGCCCTCAAAAGTGATAAAAGCAGTTAGATGCTTCACCTGACAGTAGGTACTCCTTAAGACAAGCTTAAAAAAATATTGTCCCCGAGACAACAGCAAAATCAGTTCATTTATGTTTGGCAATGGAAATGCAATCCATGACTATGTTTTCGTTGAGGCTGTGCAGGTCAACACAAAAAAATCAGCTACTCATCTAATTTTTTTGTGATGAAAACTGTCAATAACCATTCCGTGGCCTCCACTGCTAATATGACTTTGTCTTTGATCATCTGTTCCAAAATTCTCTTCACTTTTGCCCTCACAGCCACCAGCACTTTTCTTGGCAAATCTTTACTGGCACCCCATCCCTCTTGAGCTTACTCTTGTGCAAATATTATGTGGCTTCTCCAATCCTATTCTCAAAAAACAATTTGAATTGTTTTAGAATCTCATCCAGCTCTTGGTCCTCCACAACCATCTCTTGGTTGTCTGCCCTAGGGCTCACAAGTACATGCAGATCGTATTGGTGTGACCATCATAAAATAGGTGAACCATCAACAGCCACGTACACCTTTCCTCTGGTCTCCTGACCGCCAAATTTGATCAATGCTGAAATATAACCAATCACTCCTATGCGCGCTCCTTGGTATCCTTTCAAAATTACAGCTGTGGATTCAAATAACCCCTTGGGCTACACGTGTCATACAACTGTGTAGGTATTATGGTGTACAATGACCCTGGATCCACCATCAAAGATATGACTTTGCCATTCACTTCAAAATTGGCCTAGGATGAATTTTCCTTTTCGACACATCATCCCCTTCTCCAGCCACACCAGCCACCATAAGCACTCTGTGATTAGGTTCATCGTCATCGGCCAATGCAATTTTTTGTTAGAAGCTTTATACATCTGTGCAAAATGTCCTTTGTTCCACATTTGCAACAGTGTTTTCCTATAGTATAACAATTCTTTGAATTGCCCAAGTGATAATTGCTCCCACATCTGTGACACAACTTAGGTGGCACCTTCCCCGTGCAGTTTGATACTCCACAAGGTCTCAAACGACCAGTTTGGCTGCCATTTACAATTGTTGTAGATAGGTTGTTTTTTTTTACAGCATTCACCAAATCCAACTCATTGTCTACCTCAGCCACTTCAGAGGTACTCCTGTTTTTGACTCCACTCCTTTGCATTTCTCGCATGCATTTCTCCGGCTCCTCAACCACCTTGGCTATGGTTATAGCATCTTTCAGTGAAGGATTACTGGCCGCCTACAGCTTTTCCTGCATCTTCTTGCTGCTACACAGCATAATCAGCTGATCTTGAATCAATTCCTCTGTCATTTGACCAAAGTGACACTCATCAGCCAATTCCCTTAGTCTAGCTACAAAGTCATCCACTGACTAAGAAGGTTGTTGTGGCTGAATGTTGAATGTGTGACGTTGCATGACAATGTTCACTGTCTTAGCAAATCTGGTCAGGAGGCGCAATTTAGCTTCCTTATACAGACCCTCCATTTTATTCCCTTGGTCATCATGCACCGTGGTAGGTACTTAAAGACATGTCGGCCCTCTTTACTCAAAGACCAAGCAGAAGTGCTTTTTTTCCTGAGAGCCGAAAAATCCATACCCTCAAGAGCCATCAAACAGTTTTCAAAAATATCAATCCAATCTTCCCACTCGATTGGTGGATCACCAGGAAACAATAAAAAGTCAGTTGCACAGGGTGTACTTAATTGGAAGATCAGCAGTAGGCAGTGTAACACTATCAACCCAATGCAACCTAGTTCAATAATGCAGTAGATGAGGTAGGTGGCGCTACGCAACCACCAGTGGGTGGAGAAAACCACGGCTGTTGAATTGAATGGCTTGCTGTGCTGCAAGAAATTAAACCGTTGCTGCAGTGAGCCGTTAATTTGACAGGTGCTAAAGAGGTGAGCCGCTGAAGTCGTCAATGGAAAGCCGTTAAGCGATGGGTCGATGTGCTAGGAGGTAAGCGGTGGTCTGGCGCTCGCAAGATGCAGTGCGGCCTAATATCTGCTCTGGACCGCAGCGCATGCTTGAAGTGGCAGTTGGCCTGGTGTAGAAGGCTGACTTAGTATATGGTGCTCACTTATTTAAGTGATGCTCCTTGCACTAATCCAGGCAACCCTTATGGTGATTTTAGTGGTCTTTGATAACCATAGAAAGATCTCAAAGTGGTAGGTATGGATTACAGCCTTCAGGCTTCTCTTGAAGGAGTGGTAAGCAGCTTGTTTTATCAGTTTAAGGCTGTAACCGGTAGTACAGGGGGGTACCCCAAGGGAGCCCCCAAGTACATGGGATCATACTTCCAACACTGGAATCATGTTGGGGTATAATTTCAACATGTTTGATACCAAACATGACTGGGTTCGGTGCAACCACTATATAGTTAGACATCTCGTAATGATTGATGTTCACTATATGTCTTAAAATGGCTGGCCACACTTACAAAGCCAGGAGAATCAACTCAGGGGTCTGTAGGGGTGTTCTGCTCATTCAGGGGCACCCTCACACACATACCAAGCACCCTGCCCTCAGGACTGAAGATCCTGCCATAGGGGTGACTTTTAGGTTTTACGTGTAGTGACCCCAGATATAAGGAAAATGTTATCTGTCATGAGAGGTGCAAGCACCCTCTCACACAGGCTGCAATGGCAGGCCTGTAGTCACAGTTTAAGTGGACTCCCTTGGGTGGCACAATACATGCTGCAGCCCATATACTAGGGACTTACAAGGGTAAACCAGTAGCCAATTGTGGATGTGCAGAAGTTCTTACCATGGTCAATTTAGGGAGAAAGCAGAGTGACTGGGGTCCTGATTAGCAGGATCCCAGTCAGACTAAGTCAAAAACACACTGACACCAGGCAAAACGTGGGGGTAACCATGCTAGAATGATCCTTCCTTCCTACACCTGGGTTGCTCTGTATGCGTGTGGGTGAAGAGTGTTGAACATGACGGGTTACCTGGGCGTCAAAGGATGTTGACACCGAAGGTGCTGATACATGATAGTGCAGCTGCCGGGTGAGTCTATGCAGAAGTCCGGGAGCATTGTCTGCGTTTCCGCTGATGTTAGGCTTGTGCCTAGCAAATTGTCACCAAAAATGATGTAGTAGGTATAGTTGTGCACTACAGTATTTGGTTTGGACCGGAGTTTATTCCATCAGCAAAATCCACGTGACACAACCAGGCCAGGCACAACCAACAACTGACCCTTTTTAAATTGAAAACATAGCAGAACGTCTCAATGTCACCACAGGGCAGAACATCAATGAGCTCATTATAACATTAACCCAGTCAGCATAATGTGGTAAGTAAGCTCTTCCAAATTTAAGAAACCTCATTAAGGTTTATAACTTCCTTAATGTGTTTAGAGATTGCAATATAGCACACATCATGTAAGATCTCCTTAATCCTTGCTGTTCCTATACCCATAGAGCTATCTTGTATAAAGCGTACTGAAAACTGCCAAATAAAAAGCAGTTAGAAACTGGGATTAAGGTGCTGTAGTTTCACTGAAGAATCCATTAGATATATCTAACGTTTTTATATTTTTTCCTGACTAGATTCATCATTAGTCCAGTGCTCTGAGCATTTTGAATAGAGAGAGTGTGTGTGTGAGTGTGTGTGTGAGTGTGAGTGTGTGTGTGTGTAACTTTCTATAACCTAAAACTGTTCTATCTGAATGGTCAGGTTTTAATACCAGAAAAAGAGGAATGCTCATGCTGGAATGACAGGTACTATTGTACCTTGGTGCTGTAACTGATCCAGCATAGCTTAAATGCTAGAACCTGCTTTAAGGCCCATTCACACGCATATTTTCCTTGAACTCTTCAGGTACCTAGGAGGAAAACTCTTGCAATATTACCTCCTCGCCTCAAGGGGCATGCCTTATGAAAAGGCAAGAATTGTTGTGAAAAACTGGGGGGCATATTCACAAGGAGCTATCGCTGAATTAACGGCACTTTATCGCAGCCAAAGTCGTGATAAATTTACCTCCCCATTCACAAGCCGGTGTTAACAGCCCACAGCACCAGTTTACCCGCGATAGCAGCCTCAAAAAACATCGCCACAGAGGACCCCCGCAAATATCGCTAATGAGATGCAGAGTAGGCGTTCCCGTGCCAAAAGCCGAGACATCACACCTCAACATTCACAACGACCAGCCACATCGGCGATAAAAACACAAAACAGGCGATAAGGCGCGTTAGCACCAGGAAATTTACACCTGCTCTGACCTGGTGTAAAGTCGGACGGCAGCCAGTACCACAAAAGGGAGCACAGCCCAGGGCCACAACCGAAGGGCAACAGATGCCATGGAGCCACTCATCATGCGGCCCGGACACCCAAGAGGGCCACAACACCCACCGCCACCACCCAGGACTCCAACCCACACCCGGAACACCCCCCCCCCCCCGGACCACCACAGACGCAGCGCAGACAAAGACAGCGGAACCCCAAGAAACGTACCAGCCGCACCGACCCAACATCTGACAATGTCACCGTCCACTACAGGCTGAAAGGGACAACCATCCTACGCATCCTGACCATCATCGCCTAACAGGCCTACGGCACCAACACAGCAGACAACCAACATCCCACCCCACACAAAGCTGCTGGCTTGGCTGCACCTGTTGGGCCCTGGTACCCCCAAACAACACCCGCCAGAGTCGGAGGAGTCACACAGCCAGCCACATCCAAGTCCCCCACACCTGTCCTGGACATCACCATCACCCTGGTACCCCAGTCCCCATACGTACAAAACAATGCGCAGGATCAGCTGGAGACCAAGCCAGGACCATATGCCATAGCAGGATGCACGCACGTGTTGGGGGCAATCCACAGCACACATGTACTACCTGTGCCCCCTGGTGACACAGCACACAATCACATCAATAGGAAGCACACGTCTCACATCAATGTGCAGGCAACAACAGAATACCGTGGAACCTCCAACAATGTCGCCTTCAAATACACAGCCAGTGTGCATGATACCTTCAATCTCCGACAGTCCATCATCAACCAGCGTTCCCAGGATGTCAACAAGGGAAATGCACAGCCCCTTGGCAATATCCAAATGAACACCCCACACACCTCAACTCCACAACCATGCAACTCACAACTCTGGCAATGCACACGTCACAAAATCACATACAACAGGCACAACAACATGCCCACCCACCAAACACGACAGAACAACTTACAATGTTCACATGGGCAAGCCCTGAACATGAGCCAGCAACGGCATGGCACCACAGCCACATAATAGCCTAATGGTCTGTTGCAGGGGCTGGGTTCTCCTCTGAGTAGCTAGTCTGCCCTGGTCCTGGTGGTGGGTTGTGTGGGATGTCCATGGGCTGTTGTAGGGCGTCTGTGTTGAAGGTGTGGTGTTCGTCTCCTGCATCACTGATGGGTTGTCTGTTCTGACCTGCTGGAGGTGTTGTTTGTCCCTCTGCATTGTGAAGGGGAGATGCATGTTGGCATTGTGTTGGTGATAACGCCGATTCTTATCTAATCACCTATAAGAACCTTCTGCTCGCCAGGATCTTTTTACCTGTTGAATAGTGTAAAGGAGAGAATCTCATCCGGTTATACAACAATTTGACCAGTTTACCTGAAAGGACCACTGACTCCGAATTCAAGTTTAGGAATTTATTATCGCCAAAAATAACTGAACATGTAAGCTCCTCAACACGAGGTTAAAGAAATAAATGGGCACTAATACAAATAATAATCTACGCAGGAGTCTCATCCGACTCAGAATAAGAAGGATCGATAGTTCTAAAAGAATCAAACAAGCAATGATTGCTCCAATTTCTATGTTGCTCTTCATTTATCTAAATAAGCATAAAATCAATTGCTGTCCCTACACTAACACTAAGTGACATCCCTACTTAACGATTTTCCCAAGCAAGAGTAAATAAAAAGAAAAGGTGTCAGCTGTGAAGACTTCCTAAGAAGTGCAATCACTTAGTACCTATGCTCAGAAATTTAGATGCTCCTTCATCAGGACCCTCTCTGTCCTTCTCTCTGGTCTCCCCTACCTCATCTCTGGCCTCCTCCCTCGGGACACTATGCCTAATACAAAATCCCAATACAATTGTACACGCCTTTGTCACGCCTCTTTGGCCAGGTCTTCTTTCTTGTATTTTTCCATCGAAACGGTTACTTCATCCTGGACGGTTGCAATGACCTTGAGTCCCAGGCACCTTCTCCGCTGAAAGTATCATCCCTAAATTCCATTGCACTCCCAGTTCCATGCCTCCCATCTCTCTAACTTTGTGAAACAAAGAGCCAGTCTTTTACTAACGAGGCATGTGTCCTTGCACCTGCAACAGAAGATACGTTCAACAAAAACCCTTTACTGTGCTAATTAAATCTACCGTTGGTGCCCAAAGAGCCTTTCCAAGAGAGACTTTTCTCTGCCTACAAAATAAGCTAACATAAGAACAAACCAGGCCTTTCCTTGTCGTATATGTAGTCAGGCCTCCACACAATATTTAAACACGCAACTTAATTTCTTCTATAAGCATTAATGCATTACATTGCATTATGCAAAAATAAACTACATGTGCAACTTTAATATGGTCCACGTTTAAACTATTACAGCTGAATTATACATAGACTGATTTATCCAAGCATTATTTTTCACACAATTTAACTAAACATTGTACTTCATGATTATCATAGCACAATTATACTACTGATTCACTTTAATATCTGTGAATTATCTACTCTTTGCTAAACATACATGAATATATCTGAATATATGGGATACATGTCTGGATATATGTGGGTGCGAACTACCAGTGATTATGCTGCACCCCTACAATTTCACAAGAACATGGCGCTCTATCAGTTCCCCCCTTTGATGACTCCTGTCATCAAAATTTATTCAACTCCCTTGGAGAAAGAACCGACCTAAACAGAACTCGTTGCCATTTTTCCTGATCGGTGATTCTCCATTCTCTTAAGCCTCTGATATTGACTGTCCTGCAGTCTTGCCAGTCTCATCTCATTTTCTCTCAAAGCTCTCTCAACTCGGCCTGCTCGATACCACTTGTAGGCCTTGATCGAGACCCACAGACAAACCACACAAACCACCACGATAAGGAGGGGTTTCAGAACATACCCAAGGAATCCCTTTCCCAGATCTGCAAACCAGCTTCCCACTTGACCAAATCCCTTGCCAACTTTTTCCCAAACCCCCTCTTCGGTCAAATCCGCTATTTTTGTGTGGATTGTAGTGATGTTACTTATATATTTCTCCAGATCCTTGCTACTGTCTGGTATATAAGTGCAGCACTCTTGAACCTTCAATAATTTACAGACTCCGCCCTCTTTTGCCAACAAGACATCCAAAGCAAGGCGATTCTGCAAAACCATTGTCCTTATCGACAACATCTCTCCCTCCACCAGTACCAACGATTTTGCTGTATTCATTGATAGTTCGTCTACCACAGTCGCCAGTCTCCGAATTTTCACATCATTCAAGATCACTCCCAGACTGGGTATCATAGCTCCAAAGATATGCCCCACCACGATCCCTGCACTCGCACCTCTTCTCGTTCTTGAATGCTTCCCACCTTCCAGAAGTTCCAAGTCCTCAGTATGGTAAATCTTAGGAAATATTATTCCCAAGTAACATGTACCATACCAGTTCGCAGGTAACCTCACATAAGCATTCTTTCCACACACAAAATACACCGTCGGTATCACTTGTACAGGGCCTTGGAGAAAATTCTTTGCTACATCTGCCATAGTGAAAACGTGATCACAAGTGCTCTGTCCTACTGCAATCTTTTCATAATAAGTCTGATAACGCCTCACACAAAGCTTGCCCCTCTGCTCCTTATCTAACGCTATAGGACCATAACTTCCCTTTGTCTTATGCAATTTTTCCTCATCTGTCCAATCTAGTCTGCTATGCCCTGTGTCTCGTGAGTGTGTCAGTTTCCTATACCTGTCTTCCACCTGATCTACAAACTTCTTCTCCACATCTGACAAAGAACACGTCAGATTATGTCTGTGAGCGAATGCGGTATCCAATTCCAAAGACGGTGTGAAGAACTTCCTGAGTCGATCCTCTGTCTTGTAATAGTCGTACTTATTCAAATGCTTGTAAGCTGGGACTTCAGGAAGCACAGCATCGTAATTGGAAAAGAAATACTCAAACTGATCTCTTTCGTAAAATATACTAAGTAAAAGACTACATGAAATTCCATATGTCAGTGGAAGATGGTGGTACCTAATACCCTCATCCACTGAAGCAGGCAACTGCATACACACATAACAATCTTTAGCATTCATCGCATCAACATATTCATATAGCAGCTTGGCATATGCATTAAGCTTAAAATCACTTCTAGACAAATCTACATGTAACCTACGACTTTCTTCTAATAGCAAAGCTCTGTCAGCTCCCATGTTTACCTCTCTTTGGCTAGGTGTAGTAGGTGTAGGTGTCCCTGGCACCCCCTTCACTGCTAGCTCGTGTGGAACAGTATATGAGACTATAATTACTACGATTATAGAAACTATTACACTACTTATAAGTATGCCTACAATCAACTTCGATCTACGATTGGGATCTCCAGCCTCCATGGTTTCGAAAGTTCTCAAAAGTTCTTGGTTTTACCAATGAACACTCAAAGGTCTCTGTGTCCTCAACTCGTGACTTGCTTAACCAGCTCGAGCAACCATGAAATCTCTGGAAATTCCCTTTTCGGTCACAACCTTATTTACACAGTCCAGAAAAGACTTCCCTAGTTTTCGTTCCTCTTCTGTGGAAAGTCCCTAAGTTTACTCTTCTTCCACTCGGGCCTAGGTTATCTTCTCCTTTAGACTTTTATTTACACAGTTTATAGTTCATCCATAATAAGATCCTCGTTGAGCACTTCCAAAACGTGATACAAAAGTTCAAGACGCAAGATTATCATTTCATGTGAAGACGGCTCAAACCCAAAAGACGGAAATTCAACCCGATGCAAAACCAGTTGTCGGACTTTGCTCAGAAGCGGGGGATTCGGAACTGTGAGGGTCAGTATTCCTTCGACCTCGAGCCCTGGCAATAGCAGCACCACCTTCACTACCACATTCGGGCTTCGGCTGAACACCAACACCGACCTCAGTCTCCCCGTACTCACTACCCCCTGCATCGAACACTGTGTAAGTCCACTCAAGGGTAGAGTATCTCCGGCAGAGTACTCTTGTTCTTTTCGACCTTCGCCGGCTCTCTTGAGTCTGATCTTTGTCACTTGCTTCCGTTTCGGACACCTCAGATACCGGAGCAAGATCTCTTTCGGGTGCCAACCTCAGATTCAACCGCCTCTGTCTTTCAGGCCAACCTTCTTCAGTTCTAGTCGTTCTTCTGTCTTCCTCTTCTATACCCAGTGCACTACTTCCTCTTTCTGTTGAATCTGACTCTTCTCCGCCCACTGCACCATCTCTGTCTTCGGGGTCTGAGTCAGGGTTCGAGCTGTTGAAACCCCCTTCAGCTTGCTCTAGTGCACCACCAGCTGTGTCAGCAACCCTTACAGCTTGACTTGTCCCCTCATGTGGCCCTGCCACATCAGCTGGATTTTCATCTACGAGAGGAGCTGTTTCTTCCAAGGGTGCTGAAACTCTGCGGGTATGGGAGGCATGCACCCAGTTCGGCAATCCTCCACACTTTACTGCTGTGTTCGTGATTAGGATCACCTGGTACGGGCCTCGCCAACGAGCATCCAAGCAACTCTTCCTCACGTGTTTCCGGACAAGCACCCAGTCTCCGGGACACAGGTCGTGACACAGATCATTCGAGGCTGGAACGACTGTAGCCTGCACCTGCTGGAATACAGAACGGACCACATCAGATAGTCCTTTACAGTAATCGAGAATCAAATCATCAGTGATGTTTATCAAAGCTGTAGCTGGTACTGCCGGCAACCGCATTGCCCTTCCCATTAGTATCTCGTGGGGTGACAACCCAGTCCTCCTGTCTGGGACACTTCGCATGCTCATTAACACGAGCGGCAAAGCATCGGGCCACTTCAAGGATGTTGAAGAACACATTTTTGCCATCCGGGCTTTCAAAGTTCCATTAACCTGTTCCACCATCCCAGAAGCCTCTGGTCGGTAACTACAATGGAGTTTCTGGTCAATATTCAATGCAACACAAAGTAACTTCATAATTTCACTGTGGAAGTGCCTTCCTCTATCTGATTCCAAAGAGGTCGGAATCCCGAATCTAGGGATAAGCTCCCTCAACAATAACTTAGCCACTGTGAGAGTGTCACACCTGCGTGTTGGGTAAGCCTCCACCCACCGTGAGAATACACATACTAGCACTAAAATGTACCTCAACCCATTGCACTTAGGCATTTCCACGAAATCTAGCTGTATCCTGTTGAAAGGCCCTCCTGACCTCCCAATGTGACTCAAAGTAACTACAGTTTTCTTTCCAGCATTCATCTGCTGACACGTAACACACCTCTGACACACTGTTTCTGCCATTGCACGAAATCGCGGGCTATACCACGTCTGTCTAAACACCCTCATCATTGCATCTCTGCCAAGATGTGCCGGTCCATGTATCAATCTTGCCATCGGGCTCAACAACTCTTCTGGCAATACAGCTCTCCCATCACTGGAGACCCACACATCCACATCTCCTCTCTCACACCCTGCTTTGATCCATCCCTCTCGTTCCTGATCTGAGACTTCATCCTGCAGCCGTTTGAGCTCTTCCCAGGTGTCTGCCATGGCCAACATCATGTTGAGTTCGGTTCTTTCTTGGCTCTCCCCTGCGTATCTGTCTGTAAATATGCATCCCTGTTCTGCACAGAAACGGGCAACTTCGTCCGCGTAATTATTGCCCAAAGACACAAAGTCCTCCCCCTTCCCATGTGCGGAACATTTAACAACAGCAATCTCCTTTGGGTGTTGTAATGCATCCAACAGTTGTCTTACATATTCTCCATTCCTAATGGGTGAGCCAGATGATGTCAAAAATCCCCTCTGAGACCATAACTGCCCGAAGTCGTGCACCACACCAAACCCATATTGGCTGTCCGTGTAAATCGTGATTCAAATTTGATCAGCGGCCAAACAGGCACGGGTCAAAGCAATGATCTCAGCTACCTGCGCGGAGCGTACTCCTTCTAGGCAAGCAGCCTCAACCACTCCTGAAATGGTACATACAGCAAACGCTGCTCTTAATTGGCCGACACTGTCTCTTAGGCATGAACCATCGACAAAGAAAATTTCATCTGGGTCAGTCAGTGGTTCATCGACAATGTCAGGTCTCGGTTTGGTGCAAAGGTCAGTCACATCGAGACAATCATGGTCCGCACAATCTTCATCATCTGCATTCGGTACGGGCATTAATGTCGCAGGGTTTAAGACAGAGCACCTTTTCAGAGTCACATTCTCTGCGGCAAGTATGACTTGCTCGTACCTTGTTAACCTGTTGTTTGTCAGGTGCTGAGTCTTAGTCCTGGTCATCAATAGCTCAACCGAGTGTGGCACATATACAGTCAAAGGGTGACCCATTACAATGCTTTCACACCTTTCAATGCTGACACCTGTTGCAGCAACGGATCTTAGACATCCGGGCAACGCAGAAGCTACTGGATCTAGAGTAGCTGAGAAATAGGCAACTGGTCTACGGACACCTCCATGGTTCTGAGCTAAGACTGCTAATGCACATCCTTCCCTCTCACAACAGAACAATGAAAAGGCCTTGTTGTAGTCAGGCATTCCCAAAGCTGGGGCACTGCACAACTCCTCTCTCAGTTTCAGGAATGACATCAAGCACTCCTCGTCCCATGGTACCGGATCACTCACATCCTTGTGCGTAAGCCTCTGTAATGGCTTTGCTCTCAAGGAAAAACTAGGTATCCACTGCCGACAATAGCCGACCATTCCCAAAAACATCCTGACTTCCCTCTGTGTGGTGGGTACTGCCATACTCATTATTGCCTCAATTCGGTCTGGTGACACCTTCCTCTTTCCTTTTTCCAGTCTGTGTCCCAAGTACTGTACTTCATTCAAACAGTACTGCAGCTTGTTTGGGGACACCTTATGTCCGTTCTCTGCTAAGTGATTCAACAGGGCTACCGTGTCTATTCTGCAAGCATCTTCCGTTTCCGAGGCAATAAGCAAGTCGTCTATGTATTGCACGAGGACTGAGTTCTGCGGCAATACAAGACTCAAGATTCTTCTTCAGGATCTGGTTAAAGATCGATGGACTTTCTGTATACCCTTGAGGGATACGACACCATGTTAACACACGATTTTCCAGCCTGAATGCAAAAAGAAATTGGCTTTCCTCATGGAGCGGTATCGAAAAGAAGGCTTGACACAAGTCGATGACAGTAAACCACTCAGCTTCGCACGGGATCTGAAACAATATTACTGATGGATTCGGTACCACTGGACAACAAGGAACAACTATCGTGTTGACCTTTCGCAGGTCTTGCACGATCCTGTACTTTCCGCTCGGTTTCTGTAGTCCCATAATAGGTGAATTACAGGGGCTACCTCTGATCTCCTTCAGAATGCTTTTCTCAATGAAAGTCTCGATTACAGGTTTAATCCCTGCGATCGTTTCGGGCGACAGGTTGTATTGCGGTGTCCTGGGGAAATCAACATTCTGTTTCACCTCTTTCCGCACCGGTTCAACCCCTCTAATCAGTCCTATTTCTTCGCCTGTGAAATCCCACACCTCAGACAACACTGTGTCTCTCAAATCCGGTGGAAGTTCCTCCACGGTCACCATTGGATACAGATCTATGCATAGATGCTGATTTGCAACTTTAAAGTCAGCATCATCATCCTTCGTCTGAACCTCCACTCCCTGGGGTGTGCAATAAATCGTGCAATTCAACTTACACAATAGATCTCTTCCTAAAAGGCAAACTGGACTCGTATCACACACCACAAACTGATGTTTGGTTTGGAAGGAACCTATCTTTACCGAGATCGGCTCTGTCAACGGACTGTTTATTCTTTTATTTGCTACTCCAACAACCTGGATTGATTGTTCCGAGAGGGGTAGGTTAGGGACCACTGCTGATCTTACAGTAGACCGGGTAGCACCAGTGTCGACCAAAAGTGTAGCAGGATTTCCGTTAATGTCTGCCTCCACAAAAGGTCCCCTCTGGTCTACCTCCAAGACCGCTCCAAGTGTGCAGTCTTCCTCCCCCCTCAGGCACCGTCAGGATAAAGGGTCTAAGCTATACTCGTCATATCCTTCAAACAGGGGCATCTGTTGGTAGGTCCGTATTCCTTGCGGGATCCTCGGAGCCTGGGGAACCTGTACTTGAGGATTGTATGTCCCCCCTTTCATCAACCTGGGCCTCGTCACAGTGTTAACTACCTCCGGCGCAGGTACCTGGACCCCCTCTACCTCTTCCTGCAATTGGTTAGCTGGGTTCAAGGGACACTCGCATTTCCAGTGCCCGACCTGGCGACAAAGATGACACGCAGTGGTCTTCTTCAGTGTCGCCACATCCACCCCCGTCTTGGGATCTATTGGTTTTCCTTTTCCTTGTCCTTGTCCATTCTGATTCGTCTGGAAATTTCCTTGCTTTCTTCCTAAGGTCCCTCCATTGGGCTGACCCTGTGCTGTCTGCATCTGAACGAGCATCAACTTGTCTTTTAACTTCCGATGTTTCGAGTCCACCTCATCACTACAGTACCTTGCATACCGCAAAATTTCATCTACCGGCTTGTTCTGCCAACAGATCAAATGGTGCTGTATCATGAGGCTGACTTCTGATCTCAGACCCAACACGAACTTTGAAACAAACTGTCCCATATCCTTGGGGTCTAATGTATCTAATCCACTATACTGTTTGAAAGCTTGCAGAAGCCTTTCGTAGTATTCATGCACCGTTTCTTTGGGTTCCTGCACAGTTCGATCTATCTTAACCCAATCTATATCTTGGGGTGAAATCTTCAGTTTTAACCATGTAATCACTTGTTCAAATTTTTTCATAACGAGGGGTGACGGACCATTCGTGACAGCATCCCTGTCAGGTTCAGAAGTCGGCCACTCGACAGCGACTTTACAAGCTGTCCACAAATCTCCCGGCACCACTATGTCAAACAAGGTGTTCAAATCAATCCACAATACTTTTGACATTTTTACGAACCGCTCAACCTGCTTGTACCACTCTACCGGTTTCTCCCTCAGCCGAGGAAAATCATTTGTGAACGCAGCCAAATCACCTCTACTCCACGGCACATGCACGTACCCTCCATTCTATACTTCCCGTAAAGGAAAGTTTCCAACACCTGTCGCCCCCCTTCCGGAGGCGGCGTCGTCTCTCCCTCGGCTTTCTTTGCTATTTTCTTCTTTGACCACCTTTCTTCCCATTTGTCCAACATAATCCATATCAGCATCCCTACGATCAGATCTCTGGTATGCGTCCTTAACCCCGTAATTCTTTTCTCCTCCAGCTCCTGGTCACTATATTGCAGCCTATGCGGTCCTTGCAACGTTTTTGTTTTATTCAAATCTACCTCATATCTCCTGGCTAATGCTGTCAAGTTTTCATGTGCTATCCTGGCTTTTCGAGTCACATCCTTTGCTACAAACAGCAGCTCATCTGGCCCATAAATCTCTATTCTTTCCAAAGGCAGGCTTCCACTAATCATTTCGTCTACCTCTGCTTTCAGTCTCACCACGTCCAGCAACCTTGCCTGTACTGCGCTCCTGAGTGTTTCTCGACAAGCTGCGCCCTCTCGCTCATCATAGTCACTATTCTGTCCTTGGGACCTATCCGCTTCTGTCATGCTTCTAGAGCTTGGTCTATCTTCTGAAACATTTTGTTCCCTATCTCCTGGCATCCTATCACTTTGATTTCTCACTGTTGGTGTCCACATCCTCAAAGCTGACTTAGATTCGTGTAAGGACCTTGGTCTGACTGGTCTCTCATCCTCCTGCCTAAAAGAGGAGTCTGCAGTGGCTGGTAATGGCGTACTTGTTTCTAATGGTCTTGGGAAATGTACCACTCGTACTCCGAACCCATTCCCATTGGTTACTTCTTCTCCTCCCGTCTGTACGGAACTCCCTTCTCTCACTCGATCTGGGTCGTATACCGATACTATAGGACCAATGGTAACCGGTACAGTCAAGGCTCTGGTAACCTGGTGTTCCCAACGGGAGGCTGTGTTATCAAAGATGTTGTCGCTCCTTCTGTTCCTGTGGAAATTCTTCCCATTACCCTCATGTTAGTCTGACCCTGCGTTTCACCCGATTCTATTGCTAACGTTGGTTTTCCCTCTGCCGAATCCGGATTAAATGGGGGTGGTCTCTCTGCTAGCAGCCTATCTATAAGACTGTCATCTGTATCACTGTCGTCTTCTTCGACTCTTGTTATTTTCCCATTTTGTATTAGCAGTGGGTATAACTTATCACCTTCAATCGTTTCCACCCTCCACCTTTTCTCCAGTGCATCCCACTTCGCATCTTGAAATGCCCTGATCGATTTCTTCACCCTTTCCTGACTCTCGTCTCTTTTCCTTTCATGCGCTGCTCTAATCCATGCATGTAGCGCTTCAAACTGTGTCGGTCTAGGCAGTGGTCGTAAAGAAGCCATTATACTTTTTAGCTGGTACAACACCTCTAACCTGAAAGTACCATAGCGTGGGAAAGTCAATTCTTCCTCTCCAAATGTCATTTTGTGCCAATTTTCAAGCCAAATTATGGTATGCGATCCTACATTCGTAGCCATATAATGTGCTGGCGTATCCTCGGGAGGGGCTTCCTCTCCTCCCCGAACAACCACATGTCTATCTCCTCTACAGAGTTCTCGTAAAACTTTAAAACATTTCATGATGAATCAACTTTCTGTTCGCACTCAATATGTCAGCTTTACTTCCTGACTTTAATCCACCAATGCCAGCGCGGCTCACACCAACCGACCTATCACAGCGCGGCACTTGTCTGACGTCACTTTTCCTCCGCTCGCAGCAGTTCCCCTCCTTCCTAATTCACTCGTTCTCGTTCACTCTTGTCCCAATCATACTCCGAAGCAATGTCCGTCCTACCGAACAATTACCTCTCTGACTGTCAGTCTATCAATGACCGATCAGCCTCTCGAGATTGTTGACCTCAATCTGGCAACTGTCTGTCCGCAATACGACCGGACAATCACCTCTAACACAATCGATAATAACCTACGACCTGCGTTGGTTATTCACACACTCACACATATGTTCCCTATCTTCAGTGGGTTTGTCAACGACGTCTCATGACCCCCACAACCTCTGGTCAACGCTCTCAATTCTGGGTGTCTTCTACACCACAATATCAAATCTCTTGGTCCCGCGCGCGCTCACGGTCCGATCCTCAGTCACACGACTCTCATTCCAACTCCGCAAGACATCACACAACAATTAACACCGCAATCTATCAACCACCACTCTTTTCATACTCACTCTACCATGAACTGCTACTTCCGCCACACCGTCACTCTCCGTCAGTTTTCAGCGACCGCCGACGTCCTTCTCCTACGATCCACTGGATCAGCATCACTCGGGCTCTATGGGGCAACTTAGTCTCCTTATCTTAATCTAGATCTCCCCTTACCATCAAAGGTAACCATCCTACTCTGCTACCAACTGATAACGCTGATTCTTATCTAATCACCTATAAGAACCTTCTGGTCGCCAGGATCTTTTTACCTGTTGAATAGTGTAAAGGAGAGAATCTCATCCGGTTATACAACAATTTGACCAGTTTACCTGAAAGGACCACTGACTCCGAATTCAAGTTTAGGAATTTATTATCGCCAAAAATAACTGAACATGTAAGCACCTCAACACGAGGTTAAAGAAATAAATGGGCACTAATACAAATAATAATCTACGCAGGAGTCTCATCCGACTCAGAATAAGAAGGATCGATAGTTCTAAAAGAATCAAACAAGCAATGATTGCTCCAATTTCTATGTTGCTCTTCATTTATCTAAATAAGCATAAAATCAATTGCTGTCCCTACACTAACACTAAGTGACATCCCTACTTAACGATTTTCCCAAGCAAGAGTAAATAAAAGAAAAGGTGTCAGCTGTGAAGACTTCCTAAGAAGTGCAATCACTTAGTACCTATGCTCAGAAATTTAGATGCTCCTTCATCAGGACCCTCTCTGTCCTTCTCTCTGGTCTCCCCTACCTCATCTCTGGTCTCCTCCCTCAAGACACTATCCCTAATACAAAATCCCAATACAATTGTACACGCCTTTGTCACGCCTCTTTGGCCAGGTCTTCTTTCTTGTATTTTTCCATCGAAACGGTTACTTCATCCTGGACGGTTGCAATGACCTTGAGTCCCAGGCACCTTCTCCGCTGAAAGTATCATCCCTAAATTCCATTGCACTCCCAGTTCCATGCCTCCCATCTCTCTAACTTTGTGAAACAAAGAGCCAGTCTTTTACTAACGAGGCATGTGTCCTTGCACCTGCAACAGAAGATACGTTCAACAAAAACCCTTTACTGTGCTAATTAAATCTACCGTTGGTGCCCAAAGAGCCTTTCCAAGAGAGACTTTTCTCTGCCTACAAAATAAGCTAACATAAGAACAAACCAGGCCTTTCCTTGTCGTATATGTAGTCAGGCCTCCACACAATATTTAAACATGCAACTTAATTTCTTCTATAAGCATTAATGCATTACATTTCATTATGCAAAAATAAACTACATGTGCAACTTTAATATGGTCCACGTTTAAACTATTACAGCTGAATTATACATAGACTGATTTATCCAAGCATTATTTTTCACACAATTTAACTAAACATTATACTTCATGATTATCATAGCACAATTATACTACCGATTCACTTTAATATCTGTGAATTATCTACTCTTTGCTAAACATACATGAATATATCTGAATATATGGGATACATGTCTGGATATATGTGGGTGCGAACTACCAGTGATTATGCTGCACCCCTACAATTTCACAAGAACATGGCGCTCTATCATTGGCGCCTTGATCTTGTCGACATGCAGACTGTGTGACAATGTACATTGTGACTGTTTGGGCGGTGGTGGCTTCTTGAGTTGGGACAGTGGACATTTGGCCTACATGGCTGATGTGGGGTTGTAGCCGTAGATATGCATCTCACAGTTCCCTGCTCTGTCCAATGTGATTGTTCTGTTTCTGCGCCTGGGCGGACCCAGTTGTGTCCCCTGTTCTGCAGTGTGGGTGTTGCACTTTGTGCCACATTGTCATGGTATGTGCTGTGATTGCTATGTGTGTGTGCTGCAGTGTGCCACGGGGATGGGGGACATGTCCCTGGGTAATTGTGGGTGTGCAGTGTGCTACACCTCGTTGTGCATGTGTGCCATTGTGCCCATCACCCCCGTCCCCCCAGTCCCTGTTGGATCCTCACCCTGTTGTTGTTGTGTCGGGTCCTGTCGAGCTGTGTCCGTACTCCCACCTCCTTGCACCGTCTCCACACTGATGACTGTGGCCTGGGTTTCCTCCAGCTCCTCCTGTGGCGCTGGACTGCCACCTCCTGTCGCCGTTGCTGCCTTCCTGTTGGCAGCGGGTTTGTGCCTGGTTTAGGTTGTCACGTCCTGGCAGCGCCTCTTGGCCTCCTGGATTGGCCTCCTGGGCACTCCGACTGCATTCCAGGTGGTCTGCTTGTGGGTCAGTTGCTGGTGGTGTTCTGTGACTCCGTTGCGCTGGTCTTGTTTTCCTGCGGTCTGCACCCAGTCTTCCTCTCCCTTTTCTCCTTGGCCTTCCCCGACCCCGTTGTTCCTTGCCGGTGGTCTGTGGGGGTTGTGGGGTTCGCGTTGACCTCTGCGCTGGGTCAGGGTGCATCCATGTTGCTATGTGCTTTGGCTTGTTTCTGGTGTGTTGTTTCTGTGGTTTTTATGGTGCAATTTCCCGCCAGACGCGTGGGATTTGCAGGCCTGAGGCTGCTTTTCGCTACTTTTTGTCCCGCGATTGGCCTCATCGCATGATTTCTCGTGTTCGCGTTTCGCATTTTTTCGGCGTGGCCTTGATTTTCACGCTAGCATTTGAGGCATTAACTGGGGACTATCGAATGCTACCGCCTTGTTGTGAATTCCACGTTGACACAGGGTTATTTTCCCGCGATAGGCTGCGATATTGAAAGTTGCGTTACGCTACTCTTGCGGTAGTTATCACACGTTCTTGTGAATATACCCCTGGGTTGTCAATTGAGGGGGTATGAGCCCTTGTCAAGCAACAGCCACAATGTCTGTCAGGCAGAACACAAAAAAATCACTAAAGTAACCTCTGTTTAACCCTCTGATAGCTTGGCACAAAAGCAGTAAGGCCTAACTTAGAGGCAATGTGAAAAATATTTCTGCAACACTCAAAAAGTAATAAAGTAAAAACACATCACGGAAAAAAATACCAAACCATTTTAGAAAAATAGAGTACATTTTGATAAATTAATTGACACCAATTATTTTTTTAAAAACCAATCACTAGAACCAAAGTTGTTCATTTTTAAAGTTCAAAGTGGAAACGAACGCCTAAAAGATCAAAGAACCAACTGCAGACATCTAGTCACACATGACCAGGGCAAATTCGAAAGATATGGCCAACCGCAGGTCATTTCAAGCAGCAGCGTAGACTTCTGAGGGCACAAGGTAGGCTTCATGCAGCAAAGCAGTCCTTCTTGCTGCAGGAAGGTAGCACTCTGAAGTACACAGCAGGCCACAGCAGCAGGCAGTCCTCTGAGAGTCCTTCTGCAGATCCAGAAGTGAACTGAAGAGTGGTTCTGAGGGACCCCTTTTTTTTGCCTGGTGCCCACTTTAAAGTGGAAGAAACGTCTGGAGGTTCCCCCCACAGAAGTCTCAGGAATTTCCTGCTCACCTGCACTGGTCCAAGTCTGTCTGCTGGCACAGTAGTCTAGTCTGAAGTTTTTTGTGCATGTGAGTCAAGGTCTTTTGAAGTGCAAGTTGGGATGCTCATAGCTCCGCTCCCCATTGTGCCTGACATGGCACATTCAGGCACACCTAGTCCCTCTATTGAGTGGCTGTCTGGGAGGAATAGACAAAGGTCAACAGCCACCAACACCTAGTCATGTGCCTAGGAACAGGATGTAGGCACCAAATGGTTAGGGCAGAAAAATGCCAACTTTCTAAAAGTGGAATATTCAGAATTGTGACCTAAAATCCGACTTTACAATTAAAAAGGATCTTAAATTATAATTCCACGGACACAAAACTTGACTTTCCTACCTGCTCCCAATCAAACGTTATCCCTTATTTAATGTAATAACCCAATAATATCGGGGGCGTGGCTTGCCTGGCTCGTGGATGGAAGCAACTTGAACGAGCTCCGGCGGCCGCTCCTAAAAATCCTACATTATCCTGCACCAATTGGGCTGTAATCCCGTTATGCTTCCCTGCTAGGGTGGCGGAATATTAGGGGCACGTACTGGCGGAATTCAAGAGCAGCAACTGTTTGCGGAACGGAGTTATAGTGAGTTGTGAGCTGCAGACCCGTACGGAGAACCGCCGCCATTTTGAGCTGGGCGCGGCCTTGAGACAGAGAGTCGGCAACGGCCTGTGCCTCCGGAGACCTGCTGGCTGTGACTGGCTGTGAGGCCCGGCGAGATCGTGTGTGCGGGCTGAGTGGGCGCCGGAGACTGCCGAGTTGTGCGCCTACGCTGCATGTACTGTGTGCGTCCGCTAGTGGACCCTGCCCGCGAGCTGTGGCCCCGGCGGCCGACCGGTGCGAGTGCCGAGTGTGGTCGGGCCTGGTCTGCGGCGGAACCGCATTGTTGACGATCCCAGGGACGTGGCGCACGGCAGCGCCGGAGAACCGAAAGATACTGTAAGTGCACGGAGTGTGTCCACGCATTGGAGCATTCCCCGCTGTGCTCCCGTAGAGAGTGTGTTAAGCCATAAGATACAGATGCCCCCGCCGGCTATGAACTAGTGTGAAATAACGATACCCGGCCGTGAGGGATCCCTTGAAAGCGTTACTGAGTTTAGCTACAGGGTGGCGGCGAGAAAGTGTTCCCTCCGCGTGTATTTGTGTGCACATCACAATAGCGCCTGGACTTTACAATTGCGCTGTGTAGGGAGGCAACTGGAGGCTCGTGAACAAGTGACTGCAGGGCGCTTGAGATCGCGGTAGAACTTTGCGCATCTGTGGAGGTAAATGAAGACTGCCATATTACACCTTGCACAGTTGAGGTGGGCTCCCGAGGCATAGCGGACACTAGGAGCATCTCAACCATAGAAGCTGATCGCCCGCAGAGTAAAGTGCTCAGTGAATCGCGCCCATGTGAGAGGGTGAGACCTGTGACACGCGACAAATTGATTTCTACATAACTGGCTTGCGGGGAACGAAATAGGTGTGGATTTCAAAACTCGCCTGCTTGGCTCAGTCGCAGAGCCTGTAGACATTACTAGCCGCAAACTACGTCGGTAGAGGGCCAGGTTGGTCCGTTGGAAGCTTACATATACTTCTGCGGGCACAAAACAATGGGGAAAACTGATAAGTCACAACCTAAACTTCAATTCCCTCAGCGGCAATCCTCCAGACATAGGGAAGATGACCTGGAGGCGTCGCCAACATTAACATCCACAGACACTACGGACCAGGAGGGGGACATTCGTCAAATCCTAGCGGCCATGCAACGCAGTCTCACCTCTATTGACACGAAAATGGACTCCTTATCCTATAGAATGGACAGAATGTCCGAAAGAGTAGATAAGCATGCCGAGAGGATCGATATGGCGGAACGCGTATCTCCGATGCCGAGGATACCCAGAACGCACTGGGAACAACGCAAAAACGTATGGATAAAATCCTGGCGACGTTAAGTGATAAAACAGAGGATATTGAAGCTCGCTCGCGCAGGAACAATGTGCGCATTCTTGGACTGGCTGAGACCACACCCACTGGGGTGATGGAGGTATATGTTGAAAAGCTTCTGATTCAACTGCTGGGAAGAGAGACATTCTCCGACGTCTTTGTGGTGGAAAGGGCACATAGGGCTCTGGCAGCTCGCCCACCTGTTGGGGCAGCCCCGCGCCCGATCATAGCTCGTCTACTTAATTACAGAGACAGGGATACTGCACTACGGAAGGCAAGGGAATTGAAAACACTACGCCACGAGGGATCGGAACTCTCTCTTTTCCCACACTTCACGCCGCTGGTACAGGAGGAATGAAAGAAATTTGGACCGGTGAAACGCAAGTTGAGAGACCTGCAGCTCGAGTATGCCATGTTGTACCCGGCCAAGCTCAGAGTCAAATTTGAGGATAAACCACGTTTCTATACTGATCCGGACCAGTTGCAGCGAGACCTGAAAAAGTACAGCTTGAACAGACCAGGCGGGTCGAAGGAGGCGCAGACAGACACGGGAACGACCTTGACTGCGGCCGTAGTGAGCAACGAAACAGATGAAGAATGATTGATCAGTACAAGGACTCAAAGACTCCTGTTGAACCTTATGATAAGTAGTGCTTAGCTGTTATGATAATCTTGCAGTACTGCACTTATATACAGGATGGCTATAGGTTTTTAAATAATTGACCGCTAGTGACGGGCCTGTAATTTTACTTAAATGTGGAGCCCAATTGGTGTAACCCTGTAGGAGCGGCCCCGGCCTAAATCTTACTGACGGTTATTTGTTAGACGTATTGTGGGTCCGGCGGCCTACGCCTTCACGTGTGCACCACATGTTATTAATCTCAGGGGTTCTCATTGGTTGGGGCTTGGTTTTATTGTTGGGTGGGATGGGAGGGTCATGTTGTTATTTCGTATCTACCCTTTTTGATATGGAGTGGGAGGGCTGCGGGGGGGGTTCATTGGAGGACATGCGCATTACAGTCTGCACAACTAAAGATGTAGTAGTAGGTGCTACTAGAGCACTATGTTGGTACCAATGTTACGAAAGGAAAGTTAAAGTTGACACCTGACTGAACAAAACACACATACAAATATTATAAATGTTATGTCCTGGAATGTAAGGGGGTTAAATGACCACAGGAAGATTCGGAAAGTAGTGGCATACTTAACTAGACACTCAATAGATGTGGCAATATTGCAAGAAACACATTTGGCACCCACAACTGGGTTATTAACGGGTCGCCACATGAGAGGCACATGCGCAGCCGCGGGTTTTACATCCCATGCTAGGGGAGTGCTAGTGTGGGTCCGCCGTAACTCAGGTATACAACTGCATGTGCTAGAGTTGGATGCGGGAGGGAGATATATTATTGTCAAATGTCAAAAAGAAAGGTACGAGATATTGTTGGTGGGGACCTACGGACCCAATTATGATGACCCTGTATTTTATCAGCAGTTGCATCTGAGACTTGTAAAATATGCATATGCACATATGCCTGTGTTATGGGGGGGACTTCAATTATATACAAGATCCGGAATTAGATAGGTCCAGTGGTCCTGTTAGATCCCCTTCTAGAGCAGCTCGGGCTCTGGCAGATATTGCACAGCAAGAAGGACTGCGGGATGTATGGAGATATATCGCTCCACTAGGCAGGGAGTATACACACTACTCGGCAGCGCATAATATACACACCAGGATAGATTATTGGTTTGCCTCAAGTACACTACTCTCTTCAATCAAGAATTTCCAACATAGGGCACGCACATTGTCGGATCACTCTCCAGTCTCGTTTAGTTTAATACTCCCCCGAGAGGCCCTAAATACGCACTCCTGGAGATTCCCGCAATATTCACTTTTGGACCCTGTCTTTCGTGCAGAGCTGGGCATGGCTATTGATGAATACTTTTTGACTAACGTTGGGAGTGTGTCTACCATGGCTTCAATCTGGGAGGCTTTTAAATTATATATTAGGGGGGTAACAATATCCAAGCATGCGGGGGTGCTTAAATCAATACGTAACAGAATGCACGCCCTAGAATCCAAGCTACGAGAGTTGGAAAGGCAACACCAGGCGGAGAAAGACCCACTTCTATTGGAACAAATTAGAGCATTATTCACAGACTTTAATGAGTTAGCGGAAGATGAGGTTAAACATCTGGGGAAGTATGCAGTAGCCCGGATATACGCAGAGGGTGATAGGCCAAGTTCTACACTAGCAGCCCCTAATAAACCACATCGTAGCAATAGTCATATACTTAACATACGTACTACTGGTGATGCGATGGTTGACACTACCCCAGAAATACTGGAAGCGTTTGCTGACTATTATCAGGGCCTATACTTCCAGAGAGACAGCTACAACGGAATCTGATACGGAATACCTTACATATCTCACTATGACTTGGCTGGCGAATGTAGATAGAGAACGACTTATCGGACCGCTCAGACCTACTGAGATTGTAGCGGCCCTGAAAGACATGCCCAACGGGAAGGCTCCAGGGGCAGATGGCTTGATAGTGGCCTTCTATAAGGCTTTTCAGGATAAATTACTTCCACATTTAATTAATCTATTCGAAGAAATAGCTAAGACTGGGCAAATGCCCCCCTCGGTGAGGGAAGCTACAATAATTACTCTGCTCAAACCGGGCAAATCCCCAGAAGAGTGCTCGTCATACAGACCATTGTCACTTCTCAATACAGACACGAAGCTATTTGCGAAAATTCTGGCAAATAGATTGTCCCCGCTGCTGCCCAAACTAGTAGGGCCTGATCAAACGGGTTTTATTCCTGGCAGAGCTTTATCGGGCAACCTTCGTACGCTGTTTGGGACGATAGCACACATACAGCCAGAAATCAAAGCTGCGGCTTTGTTTATAGATATAGAAAAGGCATTTGATTCTGTTGAGTGGAGGTTTCTGTATGCAGTGCTCCGGAAAGTGGGAATTGGGGAGGTGTATATTCAATTGGTTCAGGTGCTATACGCAAATCCAATAGCAAAGGTGCGAATCAATGGAGCATTGTCCCGTAATATTAATATCACTAGAGGCACTAGACAGGGCTGCCCACTTTCCCCTTTGCTGTATGCACTTGTGGCAGAACCCTTATTATGTGCAATACGTGAATATCATGCATTCCATGGCATACGATCACCGCACTACAACCTGACGATAGCGGCTTATGCAGATGACACAGTGTTATATATTCGGGACTCAGACACAAATTTAATACCCATGTTGCAGGAGGTGGAAAAGTTCGGTGAGCACTCTGGCCTCCACATCAACTGGCATAAATCTATTATATTTCCAATAACCCCAGCTACTACCCAGGTACAGACCACATACCCACTAGAGTGGACTACTGACCCAGTGCGTTACTTTTGGGTCAAGGTGCATACGGACGCAGACCTGGTCATCTCCACCAATTATGGTTGTGCTATACAGAGATTGGCGGAGGTAATAGACAAATGGATAAAGTTGCCACTCTCCCTTTTAGGGTGGATCGCCTTGGCAAAGATGGTGGTACTGCCACGCTTTTTGTTCTTGTTTGTCAACATACCTATTGGCATTCCAAAATTATTTTTTAGCACACTACGCACGTTACTAATAAAACTAGTCTGGGCTGGTAAACAACCCAGAGTGCAGTGGGATACTTTGACTAAACCTTATTCTGAGGGAGGGCTGAACGCTCCCGATATGGAACGCTACTACAAAGCCGCTCAGGCGCTGCATACGCATTGCTGGATACACGGGCCATGTGATCTCCCGCATCTTTTACTAGAACAGACTATAACTTCCCCTGCACTGTTACCTTTACTTATGACAGGGGCTGCACGTCACTCACTCAGGAAGATTGACCCTGTACATTGCTCGGGACTGCAATTTTTCAAATTGGCACAGAAATGTGACCTACCAGTGATATATTCTCCTAAACTGCCTTTGGGATGGTGTAATTGGCTGCCCTTGCGCACAGATAACGCTGTAATGCGTACCCTTACTAAATTAAACATAAGGTACTTCGAAGACTTATTCCTAAATGGAGAAGTAAAAACATGGGAACAGGCATCGAACCCTACAATATTGACCACACAACTTGATGTCTTCCAATATCATAGGTTCCGTACCGCCCTGCGGGACAGCTTGGGCGGCAGCACGTCTGAACCGGAGGCACTGCCCCCCCTTACATATATATTACAGACTCCAACTACAAAACAAAGTATCACATTATTGTATAAACTATTTAAACCGCACATAGTACAGACCAAAGAAAAATACCAAAGGGAATGGGAGGAGGAGCTGGGAGTGGACGTGTCTCCATCACAGTGGTCCTGGTGCTTTCGGTTGATTAAAACGATTTCCTCCAACGGCCGTCATCGCTTAGTTCATTTTAAGTACATTCATAGAATATATTATACACCGGCCCGACTTTGTAGGTACGGGCTTAGAGATACAGATAATTGCCTGCGTTGTGGTGCCCCTGGTGCGCATTTTATGCATCTGGCATGGGACTGCCCTGGTGTCCGTAACTTTTGGAGGGGAGTGTTTGAGATCCTCAATGCAATGCTGGGATGTGACATTCCAGAAACGCCGTTAACGGCACTACTGGGTTATGATAAGCCAATTCCCAAGGGGGTGCGTAGACTAGCGGCTATTGGACTAATGCTAGCTAAAAGGAGAGTAGCAATGCGATGGATGAAGGGTCCATTACCAACGATTGCTGACTGGAAAACTGACTTGGCCTACTGCTCTACTCAATCTGATGTCTACAATGAACTGCTGCCGGTGCGATGTGCACCAAAAGATATATGGGGACCATATAGGGCTTACCTGCTAGATACAACAGTGCATGTGGAGGATGAGGCAGAGCCGCGCACTGGTGTGGGATAGTATGTTACGAAATGTGGATACATAATGTGCCCCCATAGAGGGAAACAGTGATTTGCTTATGTAACAATGGTTATTGATTATCACCTGAAGTACAGGAACATAACTGTCCAGTCAGCACGACCTAACCAATGTTTTGTTAACAATGAAATGCTGCTTAGAGTATATCACTTAACAGAAGGTACTACAAACATATGTCGACAGTCGTTGTTAAATGTGTATTATATCAAGACTCGGAATGTCCTCCACAGGGTTAATGTAACTGTATTTTGTTATGATGCAAAATTTGAAAAATAAAGTTTAAAAAAAAAAAAAAACCCAATAATATCCTATGAGAGAGGTGGCCTCACAGGAGTGAAAAACGAATCTGTGAGTTTTTCACTATCAGGACATGGAAAACTTAAAAATACAAGTCCAACTTTTTAAATACACTGCACCCTGGCCTATGGACTGTTTAGGGCCACTCTACGGGCGACTTATATGTGTCCAAAACAGAGTTTTAGGCTTGCCAGAGGGTTTATTTTGCCAAGTCAAACTGGCAATTTAAAACTGCTGACAGGCTGCAATGGCAGGCCTAAGACATGTTTTAAAGAGCTACTTAAGTGGGAAGCACAATAAGTGCTGCTAGCTCACTAGTGTAGAACAACAACAATGTCTCAACTGGTATTATTGAGAAAGTTAATAAGCAAGTATGTACAAGACATTACATTGAAGAAGAATTAGGGAGACTCGTAGTTCGTTTTAAAATGTGCTCAAGGCATCATATATTTTGAAAAAGAAAACAATAATTGTAAAGACAATAGGGAACAGTTGTATCAGCACTGTTAGCAAAGATTGCAGAGGCAACCCAAAGACTTTGTGCACATAGGTGCTCGTGACACTCAAAGGTGAACGGCACAGGTGACAAGTGAGAAACCGGCATGCCGACCACGATCGTGGCGGCCCCGTGCAGATCTTGAAATCTACCGACCACGTTGCCTTCGGATTGGTTCCAGGCATCCTGCTGCTCCCCACACGGACACACTAACTGGACGGCCAGCTTCCATATTCACACACCCCCTCCCAACACGCCGACAGTGGATCGGGGCTCCGACCCTGTTACTGGCCTCTTTGCTAGACTCGAGCACGAATTGCTGGGTCCCTTGCTCCTCCGGATCGCCTTGACCGGTTCCAGCCTTACCACGATTCCTCACACTAGAACTACCGCGCAGTCCGGACCTTGTTCCCGGGCGAACTGATTGCGCACCAACAAATTGCGCTCTCACCTTGGACCTCACCTCGTGGACACTATTGCTACCAGTCTAGGGCAAGCTATGCTGCCCCACCTCCATTGTTCCAACTCACTTCCTCAGCACCTCCAAAACGGCAACCCGGTCCTGATGATGATCCTAAATGACTAGGATCGAAACGCTGTCGACATAGCGCAATTTGCGGCGCCTTTTTCAACTATGGTTCATTCAAAATGTCTCTAAAAAAACATGACCAATCATTGTGAAAAATCCTTCGTGAACCATATATTCTTGTACATATCAGTCACTTTTTCACGTTGCGCCCCGCTGTTTTTCTCACTTGCCACCTGCGCCGTTCACCTTTGAGTGTCACGAGCACCTGTGTGCACAAAGCCTTTGGGTTGCCTCTGCAATCTTTGCTAACAGTGCTAATACAACTGTTCCCTATTGTCTTTACAATTATTGTTTTCTTTTTCAAAATATATGATGCTTGAGCACATTTTAAAACGAACTACGAGTCTCCCTAATTCTTCTTCTATGTAATGTCTTGTACATACTTGCTAATTAACTTTCTCAATAATACCGGTTGAGACATTGTTGTTGTTCTACACTTCCTTACCCAGATCTCAACCTGGTCTATGGGTTATACTCCTGTTGTTCTTTACTACGCTAGCCCACTAGTAGCATTTAAGTTACGGGCCCTGGTTAAATGGTATACCACTTTAAAAGGAGCTTATAGGCAAATTAAATATACCAATCAGGTGTAAGCCACTTTTTTCAAGTTTTAGGGAGTAAGTACAAGAACTTAAGCACTGGCTAGCAGTCGTAAAGTGCATAGAGCCTTAGGCCAACAAAAACAAATTCAGAAAAATAGGAGGGGTGAAGGCAAAATGTTTGGGGGTGACACTGCAGAGACTGCCAAGTCCAACCCGAGTCATCCTCTGCAAGGATGATGTCATAAGCATCTAATAAGTGAGATCAGATTTGATTTTGTGCAATATATCATCCCCAATCTGTATTTCTACATTATAAAACCTGTCTGGAGGACTAAGTGTGCATTTGGTGTCTCAACCTGTACATATTCTTTAGTTGGAGTCACCACCAGATGTTCCTTGAGAGTCTTGTGAACTGTTGCCACGTCTGCTGTGTGATGCAGAAGCACAACTGCCAAGTACTGTTCTACAGAAGTATCCGTAGTTGCCAAGGCATTTTTTTTTTGCTAAACCGTCTACTTTCATCTTCTAAAATGAGACTCTGAACTCGATCCTCTTTTTTTTCCTTTGTTATACTAACTTCAACTTCACCCGGCGGTTCACTTTTCTGTTTAACCTATTCATCCTTTCTGTGTTATTCAGTACGTCCTCTCCTTCCTGTTCTTTTACCGTCTGGCTTACTTTCTGTTTTTTCTTGGATTCCGGTGCAGCTTTCTCTTTATCAGAGCCCTCAGTCTCATTCTTTGCTTTGATTGAGACTGTGCGGCACAAGAACCTAAATTATAACACCCACAGAGGTGTAAAATTCTGAAACAATTCCAGGAAGCTCCCGTTCACGATCTTAAACAGGTACAGCTGATAACTGCTGGAGCACTGTCAGTACTGCTGCTTCTCCTCAAATGCTCTTCAGAACTATTGAGGAACCTGTCTGAAAATTCCTTTTTAATTTCATTCCTAAATAAAGAGCCAGCACAGCTCCGAGCTTCTTCTGTATTTGTTTTGTCACCCCGGTAACACCATTAATGAGAATGTGCCATGAGTAGTTGTATAGATACTCACAAAGATTGATCCCCATGTGGTACACTGGTATATGGGTGGTACCATACCAAGTGGAACACACATAAGTGGCATTCCTGTGTTTATCCGGGGGTGTTATGTGAGGATAGACTATTTCTAGCTGGTTAGTTTTACAAGGGACTCAAAATGAAATATCATCTTGCTTTGTGGTTGCGTCACCTGCAGTAACATTAATAGCTCGTGGATTAATTGCCTGTCCTGGGGATATGCTTGTTGTGCAAGCCCAAGAACAAATGCCCCCATAGCAGTTAATTGTAAGACAAAGTGTCAAAGTCGCCTATATATAGATGGCCACTAACTGGTTTAATAAGTGTCTAATTTCTAAATCCGTTGGATTTATAGAGTCAGGATATGGTGTATTCCCAGCGAACACAGGTCAGGTAGCTCATTCATTACTCAAGGGGCCCTTTCTTACAATCTCTCCTACATAGGGTGGTTGTCCACCAAACCATGCTTACAGGACTTCTAAGTCATGTGAGGGTTTTAGCAGGTATTCCATCAGCTCTGTAGGTATGAAAAATTACTGTATTGGGATCTACAGGATCAAACTCGATCCACAAGTCAAATATTTCAAAAGGGTAGGCAGCATGTGCATTTACAAAAACAGTTACCGGAGCCCTTGTGTTAGGAAAAGCCCTAGCCAACAGGGGTTGCGTTATCGGAGCCCTGAAATGTACTCCTATCGGAAGAGAGTGCTATGCCATTGTAAATCATAATCAAAACCTGAAATTCAAAACTGAAAACAAAATGAGGAATTACATTTCTTTTACATTAAGCACCTTACAAACCCACAGCAGACAGGTAGCACCTATCTGAACTGAAGGAGGAAACCAATATTACAACGGACGTCTCTGCTGCTGGTAATAATTTACAACATTTTACGTGTGTCATCCAAGATTACTAAAAGGTTGTGCCCCATGCAGGGACACCAATTAAAAGGTTTCTGTATTTCTTTACAGAACAAGGCCCTGAAATGGGTTTTCTAGACTCTCTGGTGCTGAAGAACTAGTCAATGTGCCAACCTGAGACACATAATCCGCTGGATTGCAACCACCACGCAACCCACTCAGCATTTATTGAGTAAGTGGCGTTTTAGGTCATTTATGATTTTCAGGGATAGTCAGTAGTATCTAAACCCTCTTAAATCATGAATAGGCACATTCACAAACACACAGAATTTAAGACTAATTTTTCAGAATTTATTTAAATCAAAATCCTATCTTAGTGCACACGATATTTATAGGAGTTATTATAAAAATAGTGGAAATAATACTTGTCAGAAGGCAGAACAATAGAAAATATTGTAACATTATGACAGAATTTTATAGCTTCTTTACATCAATATCCCAGACAGTTACTTCCCCAGGCTAGCTAAGCCAACCTTAGCAACAAAAAGAGGTTTACTCTAGCTTCAAAAACGGTTCACACTCTCATACCTTTTCTTAACAATGGAAGCAATGCTCAGTAAGGAAACACCAGCTGCTGTTTTTGTCTGCTTCTCAGCGGCTACCCCCTTCACTTGACAGATAAGCCGGGCAGAGGACTCGATGTGCCTTCCCCGTAGCCTTCAGCAAGGAAACATTTTTAAAGCTGCTGGATGACCCTCAATAATACATCCCAGGAGCAAAGTTCCTTTCTATCTAATAAAGCTTTGTTTTACATTATATACTCTGTTGGAACATTGTTGAACATTTTCAAGATAAACAATTAGCAATAGAGCTCCGCTGACCTTTCACCTACTTATATTCCGTGAAACACTGTTTAAAAACAATAACTGTGAAATCAAGATATGAATTTCTATGAAGACTTGCTCATTATTCAAAAACGAATAACTGGAAAAGCAATTCAAACCATGCAGAAATAAACGAATAAATTATTACCTTGGAATGAACAACAATATTAATAACTCTGGATGTCTATTTGAATCATAGGACTAGCACAACAAGCATGACAAAGCCATGTCTCTCTGATGAGCTCTAATAAGAGCGAAACACGTGTCAGGTGCTGCTTTTAGCTTTGCTTAGATGGTATTTTACCTGTCCAAAGCTGTGATACTGTGCCTGAAATGGTAAAAGGCGTAAGTCACTTTTCAGCGCTGCGTGGACAGCACTTGCTAATCCTATGCCTAAAGACTTTGCATCAAAATGACAAAAGGCTTTGTCACTTTTCTAACTCAACATGGATTTAATTGTGCTAATCCTATGCATAAAATCTCTGTTAGGAAAAACAGACATATGATGTAGGCTGATTTGAAGTGTCTGTGACGTTGTAGAGTATTCTAAAAAAAATAGCTGCTCTCCACCTGTATTTTGGGTACCCCTGAGGTACCGCAGCAGCGATAACGTGGTACCACCCAAACCTTTAAAAAAAAATATTGGCAACCGCCATTTTGTAGGTCGTTGTGGGTTGGCAGCCTACAGTGTGTTGGGCGCCGAGCCAAGCCACCGCTGTGTAGGGCTGAAAGCTGTACACAGAGGGAGTTGAGTGCCCTTGGGCAGTTGCGCTACTGTGGGAGAGGGGGTTTTGGGCTCCCCTGAGGGGCGGATGGGCTCCCTGGAGGTTTTCGCACCTGTGGTGGTATTTTTGCTGGTCCTGGACAGAAGCAGGCCCTGTGGCCAAACATCCACAGTTCGGGGCCACAGGTCATGCACAAAGGGGTGGTTGGCCACCCACTAGGGACGGGTGCAGAGCCAGGCTGGATGCAATGTCCTTTGGCCAACCCCATTGTGCACAGCTGAATGTCATGCACTGGGTCTGGGCTCCCCTGGGGGAATGGACACAGGGTGTGCACCCAACCACATGCAGAGGTTGGACACTGGCCAGAGGGTTAGATGTCCACTTGTGGATGGGTGCAGGACCTGGCCATAGGGTAGGCACCAGCAAGCGGTTGGGCGCACATATTACATCCCTAATTGACATGTTAATTGACATCATTGTTGAAATCACTGATGACTTGTCAAATTCTATCATCCGCATTGAATTATTTTTCAACACAAAAGCATTTGAAAACATAACGCACATAGGCAAAGCTACAGGATCTATAAGCAATGCCAGACCTACTGGTTTTTGCCATTGCCTACTTTATAGCTGTGTGGTTCTGAGCTTGTTATTGAACATTGCTTTACTTAACATTTCTTGGACAGTTATTGTGAACTGCGTACCGTATAACAAAATTTAGATTATTGCCAGTTGAGTGTGTGTTTACAAATACTGATTTGTGCTTTCCATGGGTCTGTGACCAATATTGCTGACTGATGTACCCTATGTATCTGTGGTTGTATTTCTTAATGCTACCTCCATCGCTCTCTACCCATTTATGATGATTGCTCTTTTGCATTGTTATAAATCTGTAATTACTGATTTTTGTCCCACGTGTTTCTGTGCAAATGATTGCTAATCACTGTCCTATGTATCTGTGCACTTTCATGTCAAATTAGAAATCTTCCTGACACATTGTGCATCTTCTCTTACGCATCCCCTATCTTACTGTACATCTGTCTAACATTCCTTGTCATCTGCCCATCATGTTATGATTCTTCCTGTCACCATATGCATCTCCCTCCCCACTATGCATCTATCATATTATGCATCCAGGTATCATCAGATGTTTCTTCCTATGATGTCATGTATTACCGTCTCCTTATATATCACCTTATCATATTATGAATTGCCCTATCACCATAGGCATCTCCCAGTCACCCTATGCATTTCTTGATCATATTATGCATTTCCATATCATATTATGTACCTCTGTGCATCTCCCTACACTGTACACATCTCCCTATTCTCTAGTGCGTCTCTTTATTGTATTATGCATTCGCCTATCACCTACTACATCTCCATGCCCCGCTACACAGGTTCTTATGATGTTATGCATCTCCCTTATCGCCTTATGCCTCCACTTATGATATCACTCATGTTCCTCTCATCTTAACATCTCCTTAGCATATCCTGCGTCTCCTTATCATGTTATGCATCTTCCTTTCAATGTAGGCATCTCCCTGTCATGTTATACATCTACCAATCATATTAGAGAAATTCCTTCCTCCACCCCCAGTAATAATGTAAGGGTGATCCGTTCTACTTTGCTCCCTAGCCTGGGATTTATGCCGACCCTAGGCTGTAATAGATTTATGGCCCTTTCCAGGGTGCAATGGGGATGGGCTGGACATTGGGAATGCCCAAAAATGTACATTTTTGTGGCATTCCCAAAAAATCAAGAAACCACACTTTTGAAAGCCCACTTTCCATCCCTTGAGTGGGATTAACAGCTGCAGAGATCTCTGCACATGTGGTGAAGGTATCCGCTCCTGTAAATGGGTTTACAGGAGCCTGGAATCCATTTGTTAATTCCTGACAGGCATAAAAAGTCAAGTTGGGCCATAAAAGTAAATTTGAGATAAAATATACCTTTGTGAACAGCCACCATTGTCTGTGAGAAGGAGTCACTGACTATGTGTGCTAGCGCACTAACTCCAGGCACTGGTGCAGCTAGCGCACTAACTCTAGGCACTGCTGCAGCATCCTACATAGATGCTTTCTCATTGAGTACCTCTGTCGGCAGCAGTGCATGTCCCTCTGGTACTGCTTGGCTGGAGTCGCTGTTGCCGGAGTTGAAGAACAGATGGCATGTGGGCTTTAGTGGTGCAGGAGTTTTGAAGTAAGTGTGCCAGCCTGATGTCAGTGTATTATGCAGTGTGAAGTCTTGATTGTGGATGATAGGCACACAATCAGGAAGACAGGAGATTGCTGTTTGGCAATACTGGTGCTCTATGTGACTTTGTACTAGCAACTTATTGAATAAAACTCTTTCCTCTGCAGACCAAAAATGATCCAAGCGCTGCATTTGATGAGGCCAACCTGGTTCAAGTTGTGTTGGACTTGTTCTATGGAGGCTCAGACACAGCTTCTGTAACACTCCTTTGGGCCCTGCTTTATGTGGTAAAATATCCCGATATACAAGGTGAGTTCGTGAGTAAAGGAAAACTCAAGTATACCAATGTGCATAATCTTTAAATTCTATCACATGGAAGAAAAAGTACTCTGTGATTGCAGATTTGAGGTGGACGTGAGTACAACTATTGATGCTTGCACCCATTATGTAGCAGCATGATAAAGAAATAGAATATTGACATTTGACCTAAAAGATACTGTAGTTAGAAACATGTTGACAAGATAAATCAATCACAGAAAACCTTTATAGCATTTGAAATAGCATGTCACAGGACATTTCAAAACTCAACAGGTGCTGCCAAGCAAGGCGACATTCTAGAATACATATTGTTGGTGATAGAGATGCAGGATTGGGTAAAGTAAATTGCTGCTTTTCATTTCACTGGGTGGCTCCTTTTAAGGAATATTTTATTAGAGTGATTTATTTATTTTTTCTTTATGCTTTTATTTTTTACATCAACAAACCCATGCGAATATTTGCATAGCAGCTGACATTTCCTGAAAGACCCCACATCATCTCCCTGTACACAATGTTACATTCTGGTGTAAGTCTCTTTAACACATGACTGATACATATATCTTTCATTACTCCTTATGAGCTAGTTCCTCCTCAGACTGCAACAGGTACTGTAGAATTGGTGACCAGATATCTTTTGATCTGCACTCAGGGACAGTCCCATGCTACATGCATAAAGTAATTTGCTAATACTTATAAAAAATATTTTCCAGTGAGATAGCAGGGGTACTATGACATTATTGAAGCTTTGAAATTATACAGAACCTGAGCCAAAAAACCTGCTTATATGTTGTTTTAGTTTTATGTTGTATATGTATTATGTGATATGATTTGTACGTTATTTACATTGATGTCACTGTTGTGATTCCTGTGTATATTGAATAATAAGAAAACAATTTTTTTATATTTATCAAATTTTCATTCAAAGAAAACAAAATAAATGAACATTTCAGTTTGTGGATCATAGCAATTGGTTTGTGTGATCTTGTTGTGATTGGATGATTGAATGGAGATCAGTATTGGCATTTCTCTTGTTGTTTAACATGCATAAAGTATGCATCTGTTGCTCGGCATTAGTTACATCTTGAATCTTGTCTGAGGCCCTATTTATGCAGGGGTGTGTGATATGTTCTGTGGCAGTGTCTATAGCGAATTACGTTGAGCCTACTGCTTGCTAGTAACTTCCCTGTTTGAGAGTAACTATATTCTCATATTTCATCTGTAAACAGGATGTCTAGGTCTTTGTCCCATTTGTTTCTGGTTTGCGCTGCAGTATTTGGGCTGACTCTGCCTCTTTCAGTACAATATTGTTACTAGTCGCTTGGGTGTCTTACTGGCAATTGTTAACATGAGTGGTTTGAAACTTGGGTGGTTCTAGAGGAAGTCGGGAGTTACTTGTTTGCTCTCTCGCCTGAGCTGATGGTACAGATACAAGTCTAATGGGGTCAAGGCAACATTTAACTTAATTTTGTTGGTTGTGATGAAGGTGGATCAATGACAGAATATCGAGGACAAAGATATTGTGTGAACAGAATATCGTGTCAAAAATATGAAGGATCAAAATTTTGAGAAGGTAAGTGCAAATAGGTCAGTATGGATGTACTGTTTTTAACTCCACATCTACGTACCTTGACGATATATATTTGGAGTAAGGTATAGTAAAACTTTGCTTACCTATAGAAACTTACCTTCACAATATTGTTGTCCTCGATATTCTTGGCACAATATTTTGTCCACAAGATATTTTGGACTCAATATATTGTCCAGACACCGATGAAGGTTCCCTCATCATAAAGATCTTGCCACTTATTAAGATGCAACTTACTCAGTTGTTTGACTGCCTTATCGTCACTCATTCATAGTAAAGATCTGGTTGTGAACAAGTGGGGATCTATTTTAGTGCAAAATCTCCATTCCCACCTTATTTCTGAGTGTTTTCCACTCTCGAATAGTGCACCGTGCTGTACTGATTTAATTTGTTTTAGGATGGATAAGCATACTAAGTGCAGATGCAGGAAGTGTGGGGTGCACAACTTCCATATCAAATGCTAGGTGAGCCATATAACGTTGGGGGTGAAACGAGTAGTAAGCAAACTGCACTTGTGTGCACACAATATAGTTCCATGTCTGGGAATGTGAAGCCTTCCATCCGGTACAGCTTAGTGTGTTCCAGGATAGTCTGGGCGGCTTGCCTGCCCACATCAGCTTGGTCAGTAGTGTCTAATCAGGGGATCGGAATATTGACAAAACAGTATAAGAACTTGGGGGTAATAACCATTTTGGTGATGCCAGCAGTGCAAATAGGATTGGTGAGACGGAGCAGCCTTACCTTGTGCCCACTCAATTACAATTACTTGGGTAGTTTGACCATTAATAAAGATCCTGGTAGTAGGGAAGGTACATAGAAGGCTGATCCAGTTCACAAATGGATTAGGGATTCCCATCTGATTTAGGATGGAAAATAAATATTTCCACCCAGGTGAACTGAATGCCTTGGTGGCATCTAGAAAAATAGCGGCCATATTAGTTTCAGATTCTATTTGATAGAGAACAGCGAATAGGGTTGATCTCCCTGGAACGAAATGTGCTTGCTCCGCCAGGACCAATTTCGGGAGCATTGGTAAGAGCTGATTAGCAATTGCTTTCTATAAGGCAAGGTTCTATAAGAATCACAATTATCTGTGGCCTTTTCTGGTTTCCGTAATGTGATACGTATTGCTTCGTTCATGGAGGCGGTAGCTTGCCTTCTTGTGTGGTCGCTTCAAAGGCCGCGAGGAGTTGTAGAGCTGATAGATGGAAATGTTTTATAAAATGTGGACCCCCTGGTCTGTCCTACTAGGGGGCCTTTCCATTGACCAGCTCAGTTATCACCTTCCTTATCGCCCGTTGTGTGAGAGGCTCTAAAAGAAATTCATTTTATCCCTCTCTCAACCAGGCTATGGCCATGGACTCTAAGTATGAATTTATGATTTCGGACTCACATGGCCATCGCAATCAGTGTACCATTCTATAATAATTTACAAGTTCCGCTATGATGTCTGCAGTGTTGTGCTTAGGGGTGCCATCTTTGCTTAGCCCCTAAGTGATGCTGTTAGTTGCTGAGGGCTTTTTAATTACGCTTGCTGGCGTTTTTCTTGAGCATTCCCCAATTTCCAACAATGCACCCCCTTCTAAATTTTCCCATATAGTTAACCTCCCACTCAGTTAGCTCATTGTATTTGGAGATTGTATTTCCATTTCATACGTTGTAGCCTTTTTGGAACTGCGGTGCTTAGTGTGGACTAGCAAAGAGTCACGTTTCCCTCCTGCAAGTAATGTGCAGGCGAGCTGGATATAACAGGGCATAAGGGATTTCCAACTGCTGTAGCTTCTTTTGTACCCCTGCGTAGGCACTCCATGCTTCCTGCATCTCAATTGTAAAATAAGAGTAAATAGAAACAGTGTTGCCTTGATAGTTTAGATCTTTTTCCTCTCTTGCAAGTGTAAGGGCAGCATCCCCATCTCTATAATTGAAGAGACTTGCTGTTATCAGTTTTGGAGGCGTGCCCGGCGGACGCTAAGTGGCCAGTGATCTGTGTGCTCTCTCGATGATAGCTTGGAGAACTTATCTGCCTCAAATAGGGAGTTTAGCATGTTTTCTACATAGGCCTCTAATTTGCCGATGTCCGAAGACTCAGGGATGCGAATGATGGTAAAGTAATTGCGTCTTGAGCTGGCCTCTAAGTCCTTATTTTTTGCCAGAACTTTATCCATCTGTAGCCATTTGTTCTTTATAGTTTGATGTTCATCCTCAGCATCAAAGATTCTTTGTACCGCAGATGTGATACAACCTTCATCTTGTCAATTTTTTGAGCTATTATGTCAGTTCACTGATTTAATGCATCTATTTTATTTTCTCTAGACATAAGTCTTTGCTGCACACTCCTGACAAGTGTTTTAATGTCTTGATCTACCGCTTTTGACTCCCGCTGCATTAGGGTAGTGTCCCAAAGTGCCTCTTCCACGGTCGATTGTCTGCTCACACGTTTAGTTTCATACAGCTATTATGTGTTTTATTGCTTATTTTTCCCATTGCAAGTAATTTTTTATTGTATTGAAATATTAAAATGTCCATTACAATAATTAAGAACATGAGCTGAGATACGTAAATAGTTAAACAAATGCTAGATGTGCAAAACATTCATAAAATAATTCTCCTGTTTACATTTTCAAAAGGTGGTGGTATGTAAGATCTAAAAACATACTCAGTTTCCCAATGAATTGCCTTTCATTTGTAGAAAAACAGTACATAATAACTTCCCTAATCGTCCTGCAATTAGCAATAATGAATTCAGGCTTCAAATATTTTTTCCTCAAGTTCAATAGTGCAGCACACGGACAAATGATAAATTCATCCTTATAATCACAGAGACAACACGTCTTCAAAGGTAAACAGGTTTGTATTCCATAAGCCTTCGAATTGATATATTGGAATTAATAGCGGGCAAAATCTTAAATATTTAAGTTTGCAAACAGGTTCCGCATTATAGGGTAAATATTCCTGATTTAAGTGGATATATGATTCAAGTGTGCATGTTTATACTTCTCTAAAGCTATCAGGTTGACTAGTCTCCTATTCTTTCTCATAGTCCGCCTTATTAAGCCCTGGTGCTCAGGGCGAGTGAAACTTTGAAAGGACGAATAATGGCGGCAAACTGTTCTCAGAAGTGAACTTCTTTGCAGCTGTAAGGCTGAATTCAGTGGTGTATCCATTCATATTTAATAATTCCTTATATATCAGGAATCTTAGAGAGTTTTCATCAGCCACAATGCATTCACACACATAATTCAACATTGCAGCAGTATGACTTGCGGTAATCGATGTCAAAGATAATTAGAATCTTAATTTACTGTGCGGAGTAAACGAAAAAAGGTTCAATAAAAACCTACTTTCTTTTATATACACTTTATTCAGGTCATTTATTGACTTTTCCTGAAAGGCAACTGAAGCATAAAAAAAGAGTGTGCGAGTTTAGAGTCTATTGCTATAATGAACCGACAAAAGGGTTGGAAAATCTCTTAACTTATTCTGTAATATCATAGGCTTTAGTCTTCATGTTTGAAATGGGATTTCACCATGTTAAATTATTATCCACTGTTAGCCCTAAGTAGTTATAGCTTTTGAATAAACTGTAGGTATCAATTTCTAGTCCTAATTGATTTTGAGACTTGCCAAACGACATCATTTTTTGCCTCCCCTTGATTCTCAAGTCATTTACACGGTTGAATTCCTGTAGATTCAGTAACTAAAGTTGTAGACCAGATTAGGTCAACAAGAAGATAATTATTTCATCCGCATATGTCAGAAAGCTAATTAATTTTCCTCCTGGCCTTGAAGATAAGCCTTCAGTGCGGTTGTAGAATGATGACAAATCTGCAATGTACAGTGAAAGAAGTAGAGGGGCTAGACTACAGCCCTGTCTGGGGTCATTTGTGGTTGGTGGCTTAGGTGACAAAACCCTCCTTGTTAATTCAATTTGAAGTCAAGTTTTACATGCAGAGATATCAACAAATGGAATATTGTCAGGCTAATTCCCCAGAGTTTTTTTCCAGTTGACTTTATCAAATGCGGAAGAATAGTCGATAGAACATGCATATAGAGTAATATTCCTTTTAAAGCTTTGCTCATCAAAAGTTTAAGGGCAGTTGTTAGACCTGGCATGTTTTGGCGTGGTTTCCCCTATTTTTTTGCACCTGGCTTCCTGTTTTTGACTGTGTGCTGTACTTTGTTTTTGCTGGTTTTAGGATTCTGGGCACTTTACCACTGCTGACCAGTGCTAAAGTGCATGTGCTCTGTCTCTAAAATATCATGGTATTTTGGTTTCTCCATGATTGGCATATTTGATTTACTAATAAGTCTCTAATACAGTGCACCACTGGTGCCCAGGGCCTGTAATACGAATGCTACTGGTGGGACTGCAGCACTGATTGTGCCACCCATATGAGTAGCCTTGCAAACACGTCTCAGGCCTGCCACTGCAGAGCCGGTGTGCGCAGTTTTAAACTGCCATTTCAACCTGGCAAGTTCAACTACTTGCCAGGTGCAAACCTTCTCTCATACTACATGTAAGGCAACCCTAAGGTACACCCTAGGTAGCCCCATGGGCAGGGTGCAGTGTATTTTTAAGGTAGGACATATACTTGTGAGTTATACATGCCCTGGTAGTGAAAAACTGCTAAATTTGTTTTTCACTATAGCAAGTCCTATCTCTCCCATAAGTTAGCATTGGAGCTCCCTTGTAACACCTTACAAGTATATCTTCCAATTGGGAGCAGATAGAAAGTTGGAGTTTGGTGTCTCTGTACTCACAATTTAAAAACACATTTTTGGAGGTGAATTTGGTGCTGCAACCAAGAAACCGACGCATCGACTCCAAGAGTCAGTCCGGAACGGGCGCAACCTTGCGAGATCGCTGAATCGCTGCTGCCTGCACCGGGGCCATGGACACCGCTCGCTGAGTGCGCAACGCAGCAACCTCAACTTTCAACGCAGCCCCGACTTTACTGCAGCGCCTCCAAAGAACCGCTGCTACGTGAGTCTCAAGCATCACCTCACCGAAGTCTGTGATGCCCCACTCCAAATCAGACTCAGCCCTGCATGGCTTTCGACCGATTAATCGCCTTCAGCCCAGCGGTTTGAAATCAACACTGAAGAATCGATGCAGCGTGGTCCCGACATCGACACATCATTGGCACTGCGTAGCCTTCCGGAACCGAGGTCTCACACAAGCAACCGACGCATCACCTCCTCTGTTAAACGCATCATCCCAGAGCAGCAAAGCTTCAACCACCCTGCACCACCTTAAGGAACCGCCGCCTCACCTGCATCCACGACGTCTCACCTCTTCTGCACCACGCATCGTCTTTGATTTCCGACGCGTCCAAGGTACTGTACCGTTTCTGTGTGTTTCCGACCATGCTCCCTCACGGTCAGACTGAACTTTTGGATTCATCCTGGTCAAGCGCAGACAGTTAGCCCCAGTTGGAGCTAGAGACTTCTAAACACTGCATATCAATTTTATATATAAAAATTAATATCTTGACTTATTTTTTGTTGGTTTTTTGTCGTTTTGGTCTTGTTTTACTCAGATACATATTGGCTATTTTTCTAAAGTGGTGTAGAGTACTTTTGTGGTGTTTTCACTGTGTTAATGTGTGTGTGTGTGTGTGTGCACCAATACTTTACACATTGCCTCTTTAGTTTAGCCTGACTATTCTGTGTCAAGCTACCAGAGGGTGAGCACAGGTAAACTTTTTGTGCGAACTACACTTACCCTGACTAAAGTGCGGGTCCCTTCTTGGACGGGGTGCATACCGCTGCCAACTAGAGACCCCATTTCTAACAGCTATAATATCGTCAGCCATGGGACAGCCAGTTTGATTGAATTGAATTAAAATATGGTTAGTAGAAGAAGTATAAAAAGTATCCGCTATGTATTTTGCAAAGAGCTTTCATCGGCGTCAAGGAGAGCAATGAGGCAGTAATGTTTTCGATTCCTTTTTTATCATTTTTTATATATGGGATGTATTACAGTCACTTTTCATGAAGATGGAACGTTGCCCGATTCTTAAAGCCATATAAATAGGTTGTATGCAAAATAAACACTTGATGGATGGAATGCTGTACAATGCAAGCATTCACCCCCAGTCACAAGGATCTGGGTTTAATCCATCATTCTTTTGCTCACCACACCACCCCAGTTTGGACCCAATCATATGCAAATCAGTCTTAAACCTGTTCCTTATGGGAACAGTCCAGCCCGAACTGCAAAGCCAGGTCCTCCCTGGACCGGAAACAAGCATCCTGGGATCGGTTTCAGGGCATCACCCTTCATCAGCCAGGCTAGCCTGAATCCAGTGGTGTAGTGAGCACGGGACCCAGGTCTGGGCATACCCTTCCCACTTAGGGCGACATATGCATAATAAACAATTGATGGACAGAATGCTGGACAATGCAAACATTCACCCCCAGTCACAAGGATCTGGGTTTAATCCATCATTCTTTTGCTCACCACACCACCCCAGTTTGGACCCAATCATATGCAAATCAGTCTTAAACCTGTTCCTTATGGGAGCAGTCCAGCCCGAACTGCAAAGCCAGGTCCTCCCTGGACCGGAAACAAGCATCCTGGGACCGGTTTCAGGGCATCACCCTTCATCAGACAGGCTAGCCTGAATCCAATGGTGTAGTGAGCACGGGACCCACGTCTGGGCATACCCTTCCCACTTTGGGCGACATATGCATAATAAACAATTGATGGACGGAATGCTGGACAATGCAAACATTCACCCCCAGTCACAAGGATCCGAGTTTAATCCATCATTCTTTTGCTCACCACACCACCCCAGTTACTGGGGTGAATGTATGACATTGTTCTGCATTCTGTCCATCAACTGTTCCCGCCGCTGCCCCCTGCGGCCCCACCCCCTCTCTGCCCATTCGCTGCCCCTGCCTCCCGCCTCCCAACTGCTCCTCCCTCCCACCTCCCCATATATGGCGGCCGCTGTGCGGCCGCGCCGCTGGCGCGCCGCTGGCGCGCCTAAGGCAAGCCCGTCTGCGCCCGTCCGCGCCTGGACCGCGCCCAGCGCCAGAACCCCTGGTCCGCACGCCCCCCGCACCCGCCACGACGATCGCCGCCGATACAAAGCCAGCACACTCCACGCTCTCAACCCTGGATGGACCCACACCTGCTTCAAGGCCGCCCCGAAACGCACACATGGTCCCTTCGCCTGCCGGAACTGCAGCTACACCAGCCTCAGAGCCGCCGAACCGCCCGCCAAGAAGGACCTCAACCACCTCCGGTGCATCCTACTTAACACCCGCTCTGCACGCAAACACGCCGTCGAGCTCTGGGACCTGCTCGACACATCATCACCGGACGTCGCCTTCCTGACAGAGACCTGGATGAACGACTCCTCCGCACCCGACATCACCATAGCCATCCCAGACGGCTATAAGATCACCCGCAGAGACCGCACCAACGGAGTAGGAGGAGGAATCGCCATCGTCCACAAGAACACCATCAGGGTCTCGACCAGCACCGACGACACTCTCTGCACCGCCGAACAGATGCACTTCCAGATCCACATGGACCCCAACACCACCCTAAGAGGCACCCTCGTCTACAGACCCCCGGACCCCGACCCCAATTCAGCGACTCCATCGCCGACTTCATCAGCACGCACGCCCTGACCTCCACCGACTACATCCTCCTCGGAGACCTGAACTTTCACCTGGAGAACAACAACGACAGCAACTCCACCACCCTGATCGACAACCTCGCCAACCTCGGACTGAGACAGCTCGTCACAACACCGACCCATTCCGCCGGCCACACACTCGACCCCGTCTTCTCCTCAAGCTCCCACGTCTCCTTCAGCCACACCACCGAACTCCTCTGGACCGACCACCGCTGCATCCACTTCACCTTCCAGAAACCCACCACACACCACCGCACCCAACAAATCCCACGCCGCTGCTGGAGCAAAGTCACCGAAGACCAACTACAAGCAAACCTCGCTCTCAGCCCACCCGCCAACCCCTCCAACACCAACGACTCTGCCCGCAACCTCAGACGATGGATAGACGACTGCGCCAACACCCTCGCCCCGCTGAAAAACCCATCTACAGAGACACCAGCAAGAGAGCCAGCTGGTTCACCCCGGAACTCCTAGCATCCAAGCGCACCTGCCGGAAACTAGAGAAGAAATGGCACAGTGAAAAGACACCGGACAGCCACGCAGCCCACAAAGACGCCATCCGCAACCACCATCACCTCATCAGATCCGCCAAGAGGATCTCCTTCAAAGACCGCCTCGACAACAACGCACACAACAGCAAGGAGCTCTTCAACATCGTGAAGGAACTCTCGAACCCCAGCTCCAACACCAACGACATCCCGCCGTCGCAAGCCCTGTGCGATTCCCTCGCCACCTTCTTCCACCGCAAGATCACCGACATCCACGACAGCTTCGACACCCAGACTGCCCCAACAGACACCGACACACCAGACTCGCCGCACACCATCGACCACGACCCCTTGAGAGCCTGGGCCAACGTGAACATCGATGACACCATCAAGACCATGAGCACAATCCACTCCGGCTCCCCGTCAGACCCTTTTCCGCACCACATCTTCAACAAAGCCAGCAGCTCCATCGCACCCCACCTGCGCAACGTCATCAACCTCTCCTTCGAGACCGTGACCTTCCCAGAGAGCTGGAAACACGCCGAGATCAACGCCCTACTCAAAAAACCCAAGGCGGACCCGAGAGACCTCAAGAACTTCCGGCCCATCTCCCTGCTTCCGTTCCCAGCCAAGGTCATCGAGAAGATCGTCAACAGACAGCTAACCCGATACCTCGAAGAAAACAGCATCCTGGACCCATCCCAGTCAGGGTTCCGCAGCAACCACAGCACCGAGACTGCCCTCATCGCCGCCACCGACGACATCAGGACCCTGCTGGACAACGGTGAGACCGCAGCCCTCATCCTTCTGGACCTCTCCGCCGCCTTCGACAATGTCTGCTACCGCACACTATGCGCACGCCTCAACGACACAGGGATCCGAGAGAAGGCCCTGGAGTGGACCACCTCCTTCGTCTCCTGCAGAACCCAGAGAGTCCGCCTCCCCCATTCCGATCCAAAGCCTCCGAGATCATCTGCGGCGTACCCCAGGGATCATCCCTCAGCCCGACACTGTTCAACATCTACATGGCCCCGCTCGCACGCATCACCCGACAGCACGACCTCAACATCATCTCCTACGCCGACGACACTCAACTGATCCTCTCCCTCACCAAGGACCCCCTCACCGCCAAATCCAACCTCCACGAAGGAATGAAGGCCGTCGCCGATTGGATGAAGAGCAGCCAACTAAAGCTGAACACGGACAAGACGGAGGTCCTCATCCTCGGCTCCAACCCTTCAGCCTGGGACGACTCCTGGTGGCCTACGACACTGGGGGCAGCCCCGACACCCACCGACCACGCACGCAACCTGGGAGTCATCCTCGACTCAACGCTCTCCATGGCCAAGCAAGTCAACGTAGTCTCCTCCTCCTGCTTCAACACCCTCCGCATGCTCCGCAAGATCTACAGGTGGATCCCGACAGATACAAGAAGAACAGTCACCCAAGCCCTCGTCAGTAGCAGACTCGACTATGGAAACGCCCTCTACGCGGGAGCCCCGGCCAAGCTCATCAAACGACTGCAACGCATTCAAAACGCCTCTGCACGCCTGATCCTCGACGTACCACGCCACAGCCACATCACCCCCCCACCTGAGAAACCTGCACTGGCTCCCCGTCGTCAGGAGAATCTCCTTCAAACTCCTCATCCACGCACACAAGGCACTCCACAAGACCGGCCCAGCCTACCTCAACAGACGACTCTTCTTCTACGTCCCCAACCGCCAGCTCCGCTCCGCCGACCTCTCCCTCGCCACCGTCCCTCGCATCCGAAGAACTACCACCGGCGGCAGATCCTTCTCCCACCTCGCCGCCAAGACCTGGAACACCCTTCCACTCAGCCTACGTCAGACCCAAGACCTGCTGACCTTCAGGAGGCTACTCAAGACCTGGCTGTTCGACCAGTAGCGGCACCCCCCCCCTTCTTCTCTTCCCCAGCGCCTTGAGACCCTCGCGGGTAAGTAGTGCGCTCTACAAATTCTGTAATTGAATTGAATTTTTGCATTTGTCACCCCGAGTGGGACGGGTATGCCCAGACGTGGGTCCCGTGCTCTCCATGCCACTGGAGTCAAGCTATCCTAGCTGATGAGGGGTCAAACCCCGAAACCGGTCCTAGGATGCTTGTTTCCAGTCCAGGGAGGACCTGGCTTGGCAGTTCGGGCTGGACTGTTCCCATGAGGCACAGGGTCAAGACTGATTTGCATATGGCTGGGTTCAAACTGGAATGGCATGGTGAGCAAAAAACGATGGATTTAGGCCCAGATCTTTGAACTGGGGTGAATGTATGACATTGTTCTGCATTCTGTCCATCAACTGTTCTTTTTGCATTTGTCACCCCGAGTGGGATGGGTATGCCCAGACGTGGGTCCCGTGCTCTCCATGCCACTGGAGTCAAGCTATCCTGGCTGATGAGGGGTGAAACCCCAAAACCGGTCCTAGCATGCTTGTTTCCAGTCCAGGGAGGACCTGGCTTGGCAGTTCAGGCTCGACTGTTCCCATGAGGCACAGGGTCAAGACTAATTTGCATATGGCTGGGTTCAAACTGGAATGGCATGGTGAGCAAAAAAACTATGGATTTAGGCCCAGATCTCTGTACTGGGGTGAATGTATGACATTGTTCTGCATTTTGTCCATCAACTGTTCTTTTTGCATTTGTCACCCCGAGTGGGACGGGTATGCCCAGACGTGAGTCCCGTGCTCTCCATGCCACTGGAGTCAAGCTATCCTGGCTGATGAGGGGTGAAACCCCAAAACCGGTCCTAGCATGCTTGTTTCCAGTCCAGGGAGGACCTGGCTTGGCAGTTCAGGCTCGACTGTTCCCATGAGGCACAGGGTCAAGACTAATTTGCATATGGCTGGGTTCAAACTGGAATGGCATGGTGAGCAAAAAAACGATGGATTTAGGCCCAGATCTCTGTACTGGGGTGAATGTATGACATTGATCTGCATTCTGTCCATCAACTGTTCTTTTTATATAAATAGGTTGTGGCGTAGTAAGCTCCAAAGACTGGGATCAGCTTCAATCGGAATCCCATTCGGGCCAGCTGCTTTTGAAGACTGAGATTTCTTAATCAATGCTTCTATTTCCATTTGGAAAATTGGCAGATCAATATTTGAGTAATTAGAAAGATCAGGAGTGGTGGACATAATGCTAGCATAAAGATCATCTATATGTGACTTCCAGGTATCATAACATATTGAATTATCTTCATCTGCTCTATGGGACCCAGTGCTCCAACCATTTAGTAGTGGCGGATCCCCTCCTCTGCTGATGGAAGTGTGCCATTACATTTATCTCTGCCGCATTACATTTAATTAATTCTCGTAGCTAGTGTGCCCTCGATGGGGGCTCGGCTGCCTTCCAGTGCATTGCAATCACTTGCTTCCCTAGAAAGGGCCAGATCTATGAATCTTCAGTCAGGAGAAACGCCCAACAGGCACACAGCTGCTGTATTGGACAGTGGTCTGCCAGTCATTTCAGTCAGCAGTGTAAGGATAGTAGTCCAGTAGGGAACAATGCGTGGGCAGTCCCACACCATGCAGAAAAGATCTGCCATCTCAGTTCAACCTCTAGGGCATTCTGAAGGGAGCCCTGGATATACATTAGCCAGATGTGCCAGGCATAGGTATGCACAGAGTAAATAATTGAGTTGCAACTATTTGAACCATGGTTTCTGTTCACTGTTTTAGTATAATCCAGTATTTTCCCCCATTCCTAGTCTGATATGGCATGTCCAAGTGTTTGTTCCATTTGAGTTTCAGGGGTTCCAGCGAAATTGAGAAAGAGGGGGCTAGGGCACGGTGCACATATGTCACTGCCCTGTGTTGTGTCCCATGTGTCAGTAATACAGTTAGAAACTCCAAGTATGGCGGTTTCACCGCTTCTGTGTCCCATAGATGTCAGAGCGCACCACACACTGCTTCGAAGGTTAGGACCAGTCCTCTGTGCAAGCCAAAATCGTCCACAAGTGCTTCGAATGTAAGTAGTTTACCGCCAGAGTAAATGTCACCCAGTGTGTCGATGCCCATCTATGTCAACATCTGCGTAGCCTGGTGATATGCTACGTCTGATAAGCCCAGTATCACCCACAGTGGAAGGTAGGGGAAGTATGGCAATTTCACTCCCAATCTCTTGGTGTATTTGTCCCAGCAGACCTTAATGACCCTTACTGCTCTAGGGTGTGTCTCTGTTTAGTCCTGTCGTAGAGTGGTTTCAAGCGATTCCCCTCCTGTATTAGATGCTCTAGGTCCTGTCGTTCTGGGTTAGTCTCTATCGCCAGCCATCTCATGATCCACACTAGCTGAGCGGCTATGCAATAGACTTCTGGATTTGGTACTCCCATTCCGGCACCATCCAGGGAATACATGGCCTTATCAAGTGCCAGACGTTTATGCTGTGTCCCTTATATCAGTTCTGAGAATATGGATCGCTGCTCTCAAAAGAATGTCTTTGGCAAGTGATAGGGGTAGAGCCATAAAGAAATATTGTAGGCGGAGAAGAACTACAATTTTTATGGTGGCCATCCGGCCAAAAGGAGAGAGTGGCACCTGGAGCCAGAACGGAAGGGCGCCACACACCCCTGTAATACATTTATCAAAATTGCAGCCCTTCAGGTTCGATTCTGTATGATAAACTTGGGTACCCAGGTATTTGAAAGTGGTGGGTTCCCATTGTAGTGTGCCCCCAAGATATGGAGCTATGTCCGCCATTGGCGGCTTTCTCAGCAGGTATACACAGGACTTTTCCCAAAAAACTTTAAGTCCCAATGCCTGTCCAAATTCTGACAATATCGGTAATAGTAGTGGCATCAACCGCTCCGCGTCCCTCAGAAATATTAATGTATTGTCTGCATACCACACTGCTGTGTGATATTTGTTCCCCAGTGGTATTCTCCATTCGGGGCCCTTTGCTCTCATTAAACAGGCCAGTGACTCAAAAGCAAGGACAAACAGAATGGGGTATAATGGTGCCCTGTTGCAGTTGCCTCCTGTCTGAATAAACCCTACCTGTGCGGACCCTAGCCAGAGGTTGGGCATACAGTAAGTGCAGGGCTTTAAGTGGGCTGGGTCCTGCCGGTGCTCAGCACTGGCAATTCTTAAAAGCAGGTGCTGAGATGGGTCCCTATCGGGCTCTCCATTTTTGTCCTCACCCTCAGGGTGAAGAAGAAAATATTAACTGCAGCAGTACCACTGTTCAAAGCCTTTGATGTAACTTCAAAGAGACTCGTTTTAGTTCTTTCACGGTCTCATCATTTCAGAACTGAAGCATTTTCAATACTATATACAACAAAGCCATAGTTGTTGCTTATTTCTCTTTTGCAACTAACAACCATTGACAAAGCCAATAGTCCTGGCTTGTTGTAGGTATAATATCACTTGTTGTATCATATATCTGGACCAGGCCCGGCTCGAGGAATTTTCATCTGGGTGGGCCAAGGATGCCTTTGGGTGAGCCATGGCGAGCCCAATGTTTGGTCCTTCTGGAGGTAGCCTACAAGCCCTAGATTACAGCATATCTATCTCCAAACAGGCACCACAATACAAACAGTAGGTTATGTGTATATACAGAGCATATAGAGGGAGAAGTAGTGGTAAATTGAGCTAAGGTTCATTTTAGGGTTTAGGAGTGGGTAGTGGTACAGGAATGTAAGCATTTTGTGTGTTGTAGTCTTAGTTTGCTTCTATCAAATGAATTAGACAAACACTGAATACCAATGATTTGTGAGTTTGAAGTGTATGACTGGAAACAATGTCTGTGTTAACATGGAGGGAAGTTGTCATCCTACACACAAGCGAATGCTTCTGGTACCTCCAGAAAGCTTCCTAAATGGAATGACGTCTAGACAGAACTTCTGGAATTGGGACTGAAATTACCAACTCTCCAGGCTGCAATCCTCATGTCCTTTGCACAGTAAGAGGAGTAAGGAAGATAACAGACATCTACAAGTACTGGTGGAAAAGCAGAGACTCAAAAGTGAAGATGAACAGAAGAAAGTCCTCAAGATCAAACGTTGAGGGTTCAAAAGAAGATAGTGAACCCAGAGTAACAGTGGTCTACCTCGGCAACAACGCTCAACATCCTGTGATTCTGGGCAAATCACTTAATCTCCCCGTGCCTAACAAAAATGAATTTGTCCGTCTGTAACGAAACTGGTGCTCATGTAATGAGCTCTGATATCTTCGGGTCAAGTTTGAGCTATATAAAACAAAAACAAAAAAGCTCTTATCCCATGAGATTCATTTAACCATAAGCCATTTAATCATAATTTCAAGATGAGGTCCTTCAACAAGATGCCACCTTTCATCCCAGACAGAATGAAAGCTGGTTGCGGGCAGCTTAGCACACAGCCATCTGATGCATGGTAGCTTACTCTGGGTTAATCTCTCATTCAGACTCTTAGTGCAACTACACAAAACACTTTGCAGTGATGCTGGCGGTGGAGTAGAGCCAAAAGCAACTCATCAATACAAGCACCAGGCCTGCAACTTGCAGGTCTGCTTACATCAACTTTAAGGTGTTTGCGTCTTTCACAAGAGTTGGTTGACGCTTAATGTTGGAGATCAAACACTATGCCCCTAAGCAGGAGCTAGGCTCCTTCTTCCAAATTCGAGCAACCACCCCCAATATACAATTACGTACAAATGGTGACCACTGATAATGAATTAAATGATCTGTGCATTTCCACCAATCAAAGTCCAAAAAGCTGATTAAAATGTGTCTATTCTCCTTATCACAGTATGTTAAACTTTTCATTGATAAACTCCAATTTTCCTTTTGTAATTTACATTTGAGAGCTGTGTCCAAGAGCACCTTAATTCTGCATATTTCTACACTGGTTATAGCTTAAAATAGAATGCTCAGGGTTGTAACCAGGCATCTGCAGCCTTTTGGTGCAGGCCCCCCCGACCCTCTATCTGGCCTTTCAACCCTTCAAAGGGCCCCAGTCATCCCAAGGCCAATGAATATCTGTGAGATATGGGCAGCTCAGAGGCCCCTCATCAAAATCTGCAAGAGGGCCCTATCATTTTAGGTTAAGCCATTGGGAATGATCTGGCTCCATCAGGGTCCAGGCGATCCCACTACACCAATCTGCTGACCCCTCTGCGGTCTTAAGAAAGGTGCACTGTGTTTGCACGTCATGAGACCTCCAATAGTTGAGTAAAAGTTACAGTGTTCGGCTATAATATTAAACTCGAAACACAAATGTAAAAAGCCTCACCTCCAAGAGCCTTCATCTCAGGCTGCTGTCAGTGGCGTAGCTCGTGAGTCATTGGCCCTAGTGCAAGAAACAAAATGGGCCCCCTGTTTGAACTGTGAAATACAGCAATAATCAGATTTCAGTAGCCCCCTCCTGCCTCTAGGCCCTGGTGCCACTGCACCTGCTGCACCCTGCTATCTCTTCTCTTCTGCTGGTTGATGGTGAATAGTGTGAGAGAGTGCAGCGTGAGTAGTGCAAGTGTAGGGTGAAAACTGTGCCGATGTAAGTGTTGAGTGAGCTGTATGAATGCAATACGAGACGAGGGTCCACGTGAGTGTCAGGTGAGAGGAGTGCGTGCAGAGTGAGAGGAGTGAGTGCAGGGTGGTGTAAGCTGTGTAAATGCAGGGTGAGTGGTGTGCCTGTGTGTGAGTACAGGGTGAGCGGCATGAGTGAAAGGTGAGCTGTGAGAGTGACAAGTGAGTGCCTTGTGAGAGGAGTTAATGCAGGGTGAGTGGTGTGTCCCTAGGCGTTCTGGCAGATTATTGTGCCTGTGTGCAGGCAGGGTGAACAGAGTGCCTGTTTAAGTGCAAACCGAGAGGTGTGTCCGTGTGAGTGCAGGGTGAGAGGAGGGAGTGCTGGGTGAGGGGTGTGACTCCAAGGTGGTGATGTGCTTGTTTGCGTGGTGTGCTCATGAAAGTGAAGGTTTAGCTGTGGGAGTGCTTATGTCAGTGCATGGTGAGCGATGTGCCAGTGTGATCGTAGGGTAAGAGGAGTGACTGCAGGGTGAGTGATGTGACCATATGAGTTTGGGTGCAGGTGAAAGTGCAGAGTGGGAGGAATGAATGCATGTGATGTGCTTGTTTGAGTGACATTGCAGGCTGAGCAGTGAGAGTCACAAGTGAGTGATTTGTCGCATGAGTACAGGTTGAGTAGTGTGCTTATGTGACTGCTGGGTGAACAGTTTGAGTGCATGGTGAGTGCTGTGAGTGCAGTGTGATTGCTGTGAGTGCAGGGTGATTAGTGTGCTCATGTGAGTGCAGGGTAAGTGGAGGGAGAACAGCGTGAGTTATTTGGGTGTGGCTTGAGTGCAGTGTGGTCGCTGTGAATGCAGGGTGACCAGTGTGCTTGTGTGAGCACAGGGTAAGAGGAGGATGAACGATGTGAGTGCAGGGTAACAGCATCAGTGCATGGTGAGCAGTGTGAGTGCAGTGGGACTGTTGTAAGTGCAGGGTGAGCGGTGAGAATGAGAAGTGAGTTGTCTGAATGAAGGATGTATGCCCAGGTACTTGGAGTAACTCAGCATGTTGACGGTTGGCGAGTAGGGTTTCGGATATAAGTTAAACTATTGCTATGATGGCATCAACCAGGGATGGCGGGTGGAGGAAATAAATAATTAGCTGATCCTGCAACAAACAAAATCTTGCGATTAGGGTTGCCAGCTGACCGGATCTCTGCCGGCACCACCACTATTTTGATGTCCCGGCCAGTAAAAATAGCACAACAACGGGTATTTTTTAACCCTTATCTGTGCATACTTCAAACAGCACATATAAATAGAAAGTACTTTTATATGTGTTCTGGAGCTGCATTAATGATCCATGACTAATAATTAAAGAAAACAAAGACAGAAGAGTCATGCTACAAATGAATATATATACGATTTTATTTACGACCCTATTTAGTATCACAACCAGGCCTATGCAGACTCTTTAAACAACAAATGGTCGATATTATTCTCTTGGAAAGGTGGTAACACTACTGGTGATATGCCTTTTCACGAAATGCAATCTCCCTCTGTGGCAGTAAAAGTAAAATAGAAATGTAAGGAATAGGCAGAGTGGGGACCCAAGGGGCACTGGAACCAGTGAAAAGAGAAAAAGAAAACAAAGCCTCGTTAACCTTCACAAAGGCATGAAATTGGCCTTTTAAAGACCTGTGAAAAACTCGGGTGTGGCTGAGATAGGACGCCAGACACTGCCCAGACACTGCCCAGCCGCGCCCACAGCGGCTCAAGAACACCAAAACGTTCGGCCCGATGACACAAAGAAAGAGGAATTTAATATGTGCATTTTGTAATTGGTTTTGTGCCGGGACTGGGAGGGCCAATCGTGATGTTTGGGTGGGCCTGGTCCACCCTCTAGAACAAGACCTGATCTGGATGCAATGACAGAAACAGCAAATACCAGTCGGGTGGCACACTATTCTAAGCACAGGTTTTTAGCTTAAGTGTTTTTAAACCACACCCTCAATTACATTGGCCACGCCCCTTTGAGAGACCCCCTCCCCCCCCAGTTTTTTCATCCCACTAAAAGCCCTGATTAAATGGATCCACCTCAAGAAGCCATCTCCGACCCCCATCGTGGGCTGCACCAGTTAGGATAGCAAGCGTGAGACTTGACATGATAAAGTTTTGTTTTCTTAATGATAATATTTTTTGATTAAGAGTGCCTTTCCACTTGCTCAGTCGTTGATCTATTGAACTTAAAGTGCTTGTTAAATAATGATCTTCGATCATCCAAGTTTTATAGTAATAATGCATACATGCCAAACGTCCTGATTCAGGCAGGAGACTACAAATTTCAAGGCTAGTCTCCCGCCTCCTGCATGCAAAAGCCCGATTCCTCAATGGGCTTCATCCGACAGGGACTGGTCTTGTGTGACTCGGAGTATGCATTGCCAGTAACTCGCTCCTGCAAGCCAGTGCACAACATGTTTGTCACGCTCAATCTGCCTGCCATAGCGCTTTCTCCATGCGCCGGACAGATAAGGAAAAAACGTATATTTGCATTTCTCATTTCCGAACCCGAAGCAGCACACTAGCACGTCTCATACGTGCCAATAGGCCTGATTCACACCTCAATAGAAGTCAATGGGAGAAATACATTCGCCTGATTATATTTTTTACATTTCCCAATTTTCTCTTCTAAAATGTTTGTAAGTGTGATAATGTAATTTGTTGTGGGCTGTTTGTCCCTTCATATAATTTGATCATTTTTACACAAGGAAAAGGTAGTATAGTGTTATAAAGTAAAGTTAATGTTTTTCCTGTTGTTACAGGCTATTATCCTTTATACAAAACGAGCATGGGTAGATTAAAGCGGTCAACAATCCGATGCTGTCTTATTTGTGCACTGACCTTTGTCACCCTGGGCTTCTACAGTTTTTGTGCCTTTTGTTAGGCCGCAGCTTGCTGGTTTTAATGTTGTTATTGTCGAGCGCGGGGCAATTAACTGTATCTGCAGCATTCCATGTGGGACCCTGCTTCCAGCAGGATGTTGCCCAAGGGACAGACCTAGACCCAACACTGTAGATGAAAGCCCTTTTACCCGCTTCTGAGGCCTTATGTTTTTGGTTACCAGCCTCTGTTACCTTTGCGGCTGCCCGCGGCCCCCGCAGGGGGCCACCCTAAACGGGCGGCCCCTTTAGTCCCATTTGGGCACTTCCCCACCCCCACTACGAATGCGGGACTCTAGGAGGAGTCCCCTTACCAGGCGCATCACTTCCGGGTCGCAGAGGAGGTGGGGAGGTATTTATGCCTCCCCCGGCCATCCTGGCATCCTCTTTGCGCCGGACACGCCGTCTCCATGGTTGTCCGATCGTCGCGGTTTAGTCGTGCCCGGTGTATTGGAAGCGAGGTTAGTGCTGCCCCCCCCCTTACCCTCTGCCCCGCCCGCCATCTGTTTCGGGCCGTCCCGACCGCATGAGGCCCTTGGGGTCATGCACGCTGGCATGTTTGCTGTGAGGGACCTCAATGGGGGCAGAGGGGGAGAGGGGTTTTCATGCTGCTCGGCGGCATGCCGGGCAGCCTGGTCCCAGCCAGGGAGCTTTCCGTATGGCCATAGAGGCCGTCCGGCAAGAGGCGGGCAGCGGACCTGTGGGGATGCGGCCTGCCCCAGCTACCTTTTCGCGCCGTCGGGTCGTGCTGCAGGGGGGATTTGGTGTTTGTGGGGTCGTGCGATTTGTGCGCTGGGTTGTGAGGTGAGTTCTACCCCTCCGCCCCCCCTCCCCCCACGGCTCTGGAAGCATAGCATGCAAACAGGGCGGAGTTGTCCACGCACGGACACGGTTAGGGTCCCTTCTCTATTGCAAAACTCTCGGGGAGGGGATGCGGTCCGTCGGCTAGTCTGCCGACTTTGGTGCTGGAAACCAGCGTTCGAGCCTCGGGGTCGCGTCCACATCCTGTGATTCTGGGCAAATCACTTAATCTCCCCGTGCCTGAATGTGTAATGTAAATACGGTGCTCATGTAAAGCGCTCCAATACCTTCGGGTCGAGTTCGCGCTATATAAATATGCAACAAAAATTACATGGTCACCCGATGTTGGACATTACGATTCAAACATATTTCACCACCCCTTCTGAACTCTCTACGGTGGCTATGGCCCGTGTGGGATCCCGTCCCAGCAGTAATTTCTCTGGCCCGGCCCCGCAGGAGGTCTGGGGGCTTGTGCCCGCGGTAGGGGCAGGGGGTAGGGTTTGGGACTGGGGCGGGTCAGGGGGCCCATGCTACACGGCCGCGCGCCCCTGTCCCACATGCTAAGGAGCTTTCTTCATCTCGACCCCAACATCGCACCCGCCGGGCCATAGTCGCCGTACAACTGCAGGTTGGAGACCGCCTGGGAATACCAGGTGCTGTAGGATTGAGGTTTGCGGCCCAATCCGAGGCCGTAGGCTCAAGGGCCCGAGTCCGTCCATGCGCCCATTGATTTCCCGCCGAAATAGTAGTTGCGGATGTCCCACGGTAGATTACTTCCTCCACCTTCCCCGCCTCTGGTTGCATGGGGGGGGGGGAGTGAGCCTCGGGCTGCGGCGGAGCGCCCCCTCCCTCGCCGCTGCGAATGGTGTTCTTTGGTCCGGCCTGGGGGGTCTCAAGCGATCCCGGTCGCATTTGTGGGGGAGCTATGCGTTTATGCCCCAGCTAGGGAGGCGGCACGGGCAGGGCGGAAGTTGGAGGCTGCCGAGGGACAATGTGGTCCGAGAGCCGAGGGGACGCATGGAGCAGCAGATGGAGCGGGGGCAGGGATATGCACCAATTGCCGATCCCCCCCGGCTGGTTTGCGTGCGTCCATGCCCGGGTGGTCCTTGCACGGGGTGGCCAGTGGGTCCAGCGCGCCCACCCTACTTGCAGTAAAGGCTTTGTAGGGCCATTCGTCAGGGGGGCCGCATTGGGGGCTACTCCGCCATTGCGATATTGCGGTAGTGTTACAGGTGATGCGACCCAGCCCCCCGGAGCAACATCCCAAAATCATGATGCGAGGTCAATTTGGGGAACTTTTGCAGGGTTTCGTGCCGTTGACGGTGCCTTGGTAATTGTAAACTTGGTCTTGGACCTGTTTTGCATAACTGCCGGCTGTTCATAGTAAAGGGCAGGTAAATGTGACCAAAAACAGCGGATACAAACCGAATGTCATAACCTTTGAACCAGGGGTCATGTTAGGGGTACGGGGGTTGGCTCACTTCCCCCCCCCTGCTTTTAGACTGATCCTGCCCTCCATGGGGGTGTGGTCTTCCACGGGCCTGTGCTGGCCCAGCGCTGCCCACGGCTGGCCCCCCCTGCCCACAGACACAATGCGGCGAGAGGGTTCGGGCCCACAGTGTCCGGGGTTTGTGCTGCGCCCCGCACCCACAGCTGAACCTGTATCGCGGGGGTGCTGTCGGCCCGGCTCACGCTTTAGGGGCCCAGGGAACCCCTGTTTTCGGCGGTTCACTGCGCCAACATATTTGCAATACTGGGGCTAAATCTAGGCCGAACGGGAGCTTCAAAAGACACCCGACCGCTCAGCCGTCGTTAAATGGAGCGGGCCAGGCTCCCGGTCGGGCTGCGCATTGTCATGGTTTCGACATGGTCCCTTGGTTCTCGCTGTGGTTCCCCCGCTGTTGTATTGCAGGGGTCCCTGAGCTGGGAGGCAGCATCAGGCGACTGAGTTCTCGAGAAGGGCCTTTTTTCTATACTGCGAGGGTGCCATATAGGTGTTATGGCCACTGGGTGGCACTATTACCTACTTTGGCTGCACGTAAACGATTAAATCTATTTATCGCGGACGATCAAATGGGGTATTGTCAATCCTTTGTGGCACCTAAGGGAAGCGGTTCGCTATCCCTCTAATTTATTTGTTGGGCTATTCGTACTAAGTTATCTCAGTTAAAGTGAATGCGGTGGTTTGAAGATGGTCCCATTTCTCATGCGTGCCCATTGTTTCTGTTTTAGTCTCCAGTCATCCTATCTGAGTAGTGCCACTCCAAGAATAGGGATGCTATTTTACCATTGCTAGGTCTGCCATGACAACGTAGCTGCGTGCACTCCCATTGCTACCAATTCTTCATAATATACAGAGTTGACTGTGACTCACTGAGAGGGGTAGTCGCCTATCCTCGGGGAGTGCCTTAGCACCAGATGGCACTGTCCCATGGTTGTGCTTTACGTTCGGTCGAAGGTGTCTACAGCTTGGCATGCTGGAGCCTACAGTGATCATAGTGGGGGCAAACCGCAGCAGGAAAACTACAGTCAGGCGCGATCTTATAGGCCCCAAAGTGCAGCTGCACGATTTAGAGGATTTCCGGCAGAGGTAGTGTGGACTTGTGCGATAGCTGAAGAAGTAAGGACACCCAATTCCCCCGGTGTTCCTCGGCAATTTGTTTAATTGTCTGGGTACTTGCGTTGCTCAGGCACGGGGTGGCGCAGAACAGGCAACGTCACATGATGTATGTTGGTGGGGTGTGTGCTATTAGGAGTACGCTTTGGCGGCTGGATCATTGGTCGCAGCGCCCTTATTTGGATGTACTAGGAGCATTTTGTTTACGAACATGTGCTCACTTGCCAACTGCTATTCACGTGTCTTTTGTATGTTTTCCCCCATGAGGATGTAATTTAACTGGGGCACTTGCATTTCCCAGGTACGGGGTAGCGCAGTACATGCAGCGTCACAGGATATGTTCGGTGGTTCACGGACACGCTTTGGCTGCTGGATTATATGGGCGCAGCGTCCTTGCTAGGTGGAACAGCCCTAGTTCCTGCATAAGGGCGATAAAGCATTCTGTTCATAGCCAGTTTGTGGGCACAGGATTACATCACTGTGTTTGGGCAAAAGATTGAATTTTAATAGCACACAGGTTAGGTGTTTGATGTCACTGTGGACCGGCAGCTGTAAACTCCGGGGTATCGCTCCAGGTCTACCGGTGTTCGTTCTGCATGAAATGACAGTGTATGAGCGACGGGAAGTCGTTTTCAGCCTTCATTATTCGCAAGGTGCACTCAAGGTTTATGTAGGGGCCGTGGTTAAGGTGGGGTCCTTTCAGCAGGGCCTTTGTGAGTGACCTGCACAGCGGATTGGCTGGTTGTGGTGCCTTTCCTTGGAGTTGGGATCCCCGGTACAAACTTCGGCTTGTCCCGTTGGCGGCTGAGGGGAGCGTGCGCTGTGAGCAATCAGTTTAGTTTTATTGCATTGAGTGAAGACTTTGCTGCTTTGACAACAAGGTCCTTGTGCCACCAAGGGATGGAACATGTGTAGATCTCGCAAGGCGCCTCCAAGCCCGGAAATGCGCACTAAAGCTACCTTAAACCTTAGTGGTCTTAGAGTTTCTCGTTGGTCTAATGGGTGTAATTACTGATATCGACATGTCTCCCTCATCTTCATTGTTTGATTTTGCTCGCAAGAAAGTGTCAGGCATAGTCATCTAAATGTCACTCATAGATGTTTTGGGATTATGACAATGTAAGGCATAGCAATCTGAAACATTGGCAGCTATGGATGGGGCGGCTAAGCTCTTGGTTGGCTATGCAGCTGAGCTATAATTGTGGCTTTTATCTGATGCAAGTAGAAGCATTGACTAGGCCAATAGATGGGCTTGTTGTAGGTGCAGTGCTCCTTTTGTAATAAATATAGGGATGCAATGACAGCGGCTAAATACCAGGCAAGGGCATGGCACTGCCTTCCTCAACAAGCGTGGGGGGCGCTGACGTGTTAAAAACACGACATCCTGGAGGTTTGAGGTCAGGAGTGCATATACTTGTAATCAACAGCACAAGCTGTAGTACTACCAGCTGCTCTGGGGCCAAATTATTGGGGGCACCTGTTTGCAACAGCCTTTAATTGGCACAGCTCAGTGCTTTCTTGCCCACTGTGGGGAAGGTTCTGAAAGTGCACTTAATTGGCACCAATGCTTTAGACCTCTATTCCGTCCCACGAGTCCTAATAGTGCTCCCACTAAGCGGACGCTATTGAGAAGTTGGAAACATGGCGACTAACATTGGCACGATTGCCGAACCTCGCGTGCGCCTTACAAATCCAGGTTCAACAGCATAGGTACTAGTGGAGAAATCCCAGCAAATGGAATTTGGTTGACCACAAAGGAGAGAACTGGTTGACATGTTGGGTAAGGAGTGATCTAGCCAGCGTTTTGAGGCGTGATCTCAGCCCCCCCTCCCATTTGTGTTGTCTTGGCCGCTGACTGCTCTTTTGTGCGATTGTGTGGGGGGGGGGGCAGCCTGAGGGGGTAGAAGCTGCACCCTAGTCCCGGCGTTAAGCCAATTGTACACAACACTTTGGTGATATGTGATGCCTCAGTTGGGCTTGAGGTACTTATGATATGCGCCCTGCTACAAGTGTTAGTAGGGTACACTGCTGATTGAGTGGATGCATAAGGTAGTATGCTAAGTACAGTTCCTACCAGCAGCAACAGGGTTGTGCTAACTGAGCTGTAGGACGGTGGCCCGATTGACCTAGTGAGTTATGTAATCCCTGTGATGTCATGATGAGGTTTGGTAGCACAGGGTAATGGGGGCAGATGGAACTAAGTTTCTCTTGAATGGGCGATACGAAGGGTAATTAAAATAACCTGGTATGGAGTCTCTTATGTAGTGTGCCACTGTGGGAGTGCGGTTGGCACATTAAATCTACACTGCCTCTGGGATAAGCCAAAGTCTCTGCCTAGCCACCTACCGGGTGGGCAGGTGTCAGCTTAAGTGTGTACTCCCTTCTCCTGACTAGAGAGGTGGGTTCGGCCAGGCTTAGGTGCATACCCTAGCCAACCAGAAACTCCATTTACAACATTGGTAGAGAATGCCTAGGGGTTGTTTGCAGTCCATTCGCAAACGCCCCACCGGGCGAATGTTTTAGGCCACATGGAGGGGCTCTTGTGTGGGAGCCTGGTGAAGAGCTAAGGTCAGGCTAGGATGTCTCACGCTTTCGCCGCACTGTTGAGTCCCAGTCATGAGCGGATTGTATCAGGGTGAGCTGGCTGTGGGTCAGGAAGCGCCAAAGCATAAGTGGCACTGAGCGGCTTACAGCCAGATGCGTTATCCGATGCAAGGGTCATCTGCTAGACCAGAGCCCTACTCAGGTACCGCCTTTAGTGCTTGGAGGTCTGTTGACACCGCCTTTCATTGGAAGCCATTGTCTAGCGGGTTGCTCTGAGCAGAGCATTTGCAGGCGTAAGTAACCGTATCAGCTACCAGTTCAGACGTGCATCTTTCACTAATTTACTCAGATTCTGGGACCGGAAGTAAGTCGGGCTGGATAACTCTTCTAACTGCATTGGCACATCTTGTCAGGAGTGATTGTCAGGGATTGCACTTCAGCCAGGTAATGTTAGCACCCATCCACACCAAGCCGATTGTTTAAGGTCACCCTGGGCCGCAGTTACACAGCCCAGTATTAGGCCCTTGTGGTGGTCAGTGCCACGAATTACTAAATTGAACTGAACAGGAGGCTTGACCGTGGGAAGCACCAGCAGAAGTTTGGGGAGAGCTAGACTCCACTCATGGTCAAGGTGCAGGTTTAAGTAGTGGAGTTGGCACTCTTATTTGACCAGGGGTTCGATGCTACACGAGGGCATCGCCGCGTGCGGCCAGAGCACGGGCATTGTGTGTTTCCCAGGGGGCAGCAAGTGAAGGCAAGGCTCCTTCCAAATATGGCACCAGAACACAAGGTAGTCTGGGCCAACTTGTCTGTTGGGTAACTTGTGTAGGCTCCTGTGTAGTGGTCACTCCACGAAGGGGTGAGTTGTCTTCAATAGTGGGCACAATACATATATTGTTTCAAACCAGAATTGACACCATTGATGTGTTCACCAGGGTCTAGCAATCAAAGAGGTCTGTGGAATTGTCTGGTCAACGGGCGAAGTAAGTGCACTCAAGAACCAAGGTCAGGTGACACAGGAGGATGGAGGGTGATTAAAGGGACACAGGTGGTGTGACGGCAAAGCGAGACCGTCAGCTTATGCTGGGTAGGAGGTTCCGTATCACCAACCAGAAGGGTGCCATGTGGCAAAACCAGTAAATAATGTTTAAGAATGATATAGATGATGGTCAGGAGAGGTTTGTCAAAGGTATTACACTTATGCCTGGCATTCACAACCCATCCACACCAAGCCTATTGCCCAGGTCCTGGGCCGCATACACACAGCCCGGTACTAGGCACCTGCGGTTGTCAGGCCATGAGTTACTAAATTACAACTGTACAGTGGGCATACTTGCTGACCGGGCAGTATTGCTACGGCCTCCAAGGGCTGAATAGTCAGACACCGGTCGCCTCAATCACAAGGAACACGACCATCATAACTCGAATCTTTGCCTTGAGAAAGCCCTCGGCCGATCGGCCACACGTGCGAAACACGTGTCGGCTGTTTTTGTCTTATGCCTGTTTTTGTCTTATGCATTAGAATAAGAATAAACACTAGGCATTTGAAACCTACCAAAGAAATATTGGAAATTATTCCGTCTACTAAACACAAATTAAGAAGGCACAACCCTCCACCCCCTACCTAAACCAGTAGCAGTGAGTGTGGTTTGCCCACAGTGCAGTTGTTAGAAGAATTTAAATTCCATGTACAGGTTATACTGAACTTGCTACCAGCGGGTCTAGTGTGTGAGCGGGTTAACTGCTTTGAAAAAGGCATAAAAGGAGTATGGCATAACGCATAGACCACCAGGAATTAAATCGGGGACCAGCTACTCCTACACATGGATTTCGGTGGAGGGCAATTAAGTCCGGGGTAACCAAGTGTACCGGGTCGAGTGCTTTGCATCTTGGGTCAAAGCGGGTTGGCACACAGGGGGTGTCTAGGATCGTCCAGGCACACTCTGCAGTGTAGATTGCAAAAGAACTGCACGTTGCCACTATTGTGAGTGTGACAGATGCAACAATGTGATCCCGGCCAAAGCAAACCAAGGTTCTTATGGTCAGATGCACAACATACAACCGTTCACTCCAGCTTCACTGAAGGTAGCCTGTTAGCAGAGGTATAGAATGGAACGCCTTGCGCCCGGGTGCGGACATTGCACGGGCAGCACAGCAGATAGTCTGCTGTCAGACGAGGGTGCTTGCGGGCTAGGAGGCCAGGCTTTGCAGCAGAACCAATTCTAAGGACCTCTCTCCCCACCGGACTGCCCGAGAATGTGAGTGCAGTGGGATTTGCAATGTTACAGGTATTTTCCCGCCCACACAGGGGCAGAAGGGTACATTGCAAGTACCTGCATAAATCGAGTGGGGGCAAGACCTATAGACGATGTGCACCGGTAACCGCAAGAGGGTGGTGCTAAGAGCAAATCTCGCAGCGGCAAGTTAGCCAGGTGGCATGTGTCAGTTGGTTAGGCCAGAATGTGTGCCGTGGCTCCAAGAGCAGCTTGGAATGTGTCTGGAGCACCATCGCTGACAAATCCAGAGCACACACTGCACCTCGGCCCAGTAGGTGAAGACCATGTGCTCAGGTGCGGCTTGATCTTGTGGAAGGAAATATTCCCTGCGATAAAGTACTAGGTCATTAGCTGGGTTGGGCATCAAGGGTCACAGCTGGTTAGCAGGTATGTGTGTATCTGTGATCGAGCTTTAGTTAAGCAAGCCTGGTAGGCGGCGTAAGTTGTCACTCAAAATGGTTGCTATGACTGCAATGGTGTGCGCTATGCGAACAGTCGTGTTCGCCAGGGTATTAATCGCAAAGGTCTGTGCACATGTCTGGTCAACTTCAACAATGTAGGTGCACTATGCTCCCTGGGAACGTCACGGGTTGCTTCAGTGATGCATGAAATGCCCCGTCCGCATAGCCTGGTTGTGGAAGCGGTCTTCGAAGCAAGTGTGCTGCTGTTCCATAAATTGGGGAAATGGGTCTTAGGGAGCACGAAATGCTAGAAGGACTGCAACTACAGGTTGCAGGAGGTGGGAGCCACATCAGCTTGAAGGGTAATATAGCGATGTTTAAACGTAGAGCTCCCTCCAGGGAGGCCATCACATTCTTGCAGGTAATGCGAGGCACTGGTACATTCCCAGAGAAGGATAAACCGCTCCAGGCGCAAGTCGCAGAGCAAGGGGCTTTGGCTTCATCAGGCATGGGCTATGCCGGGCGAACACCAAAGGTTATTTTGACAAAGTTGGGTGCACTTGGCACAGGTGGGCTTGGATCTGTTCCTACTGGACATGAATGAGGCCCGGGAAATTGCAGGTTGCAGTGAGAAAGGAACTGTTTTGGTGGGGGGCTCTTTAGGCGACGGGGGCCGCCTCCAGAGCTTTGGCGGAGTTACAGGGCGATCTGGAAGCAGATGGGTACAGAAGGGTACCTCTGCGTGGGCACAATAGGGGTGCCAGAGCCAAATCCCAGGAGCCTCATGGGAGGGTCCTGGAACAATTACGTCGGCGCCCCGTTAGTCCTTCGGGCGGTTGTGGGCCTGAACAACCGGGGGCTTGCCTTGCTACGCTCCGCCCTGAAAGGGGCGTGAGTAATAAGGGACCAATGTGTCACGTGATCCAGTAAGGGGATCACCCCCATAAGGGTAGCGCTGATTGGATTCTCCACAGTGCTTGGCTCATCAGGCGGGCAGGGCAGCATAGAGTGGTACAGCTGCCTGCCCTTGGATCGCCCGTAAGATAACCCACCATATTTGCATACTTTTGTATGGAATAAACCTGCAGCAATATTTTTCCCAAACAAAAGTTGTGTTGTGTATTTATTTATGCATGCATACTCTGTTGTGGTGTGGGTGGGGTGTGTTGCCAATAATGGGACTATACACCTTTACCGGGGGAGTCGGTAACTCCTACGCCAGCCCCCACCTCCATCCCTTCTGAGCTGCTGGTTCCGTAACTCAGTCTCCAGTGTCCCAGCAGCATACCTGCCAGCTTGAAGAACAATCTCACAGTGTGAGGAGGGGCGGGGCCTTGAAGGGGGTGGGGCCTCGTGCCAAGAAGTACTTAGGAGGCACTTTTGAACCCCCCTGCCCCCTCCTCCCAAACAAAAGCTTGCTGAGGCTGGTGCCGATGTCCTGGGGTGTTTTCACACCCCTTAATGGACGTCGACATTTCAAAGCCTCGAAAACGAGGTGGAAAAACACTATTTACAGTGGTTTTCAGCTCGTTTTCCCTGCCACAGTGTGATATCGGCTCCTCACCGGGTGGCCGTGTGATGGGAGCCGATATGGCGTGTCACACTGTGGACCATGTGAGTTGGCAGGTATGCACCAGGCACCTCGTGCACTTGCCCTCAGGCTGCGCCATCCCACCTCGGACGCGCGTCAGGAGGGCAGAAAGTCTTGACTGTTTGCTCCTTGTAAATTGTATTTCGCCTGATTTTAAAGCACTTAGAATTGAACTAAACTAGTTTCAACCTGCGTTGTAGGGATCTTTGCACATTTTTAAACTTGCACTACTCGACTTGGTTTTATCTGAATTGTCACAATATTGCCTTACCTGACCTCCACGCCATTGCTGCTATCCTGCTCCTGTCGCCCTCCCCGGTCCACCACGGGTGACGTCCCGGTTGAGTGGAGGGAGACTCAGGCGACTTTCGGTTTCGGCGAGGTTAGCTGTCTAGTGGCCGCTTTCCTCCAAGATATAAACCGGATGCCCGGCCCGACGGGCAGCGGACGCGCGCAGTGGGCGCGCCGGCGGAGCGCCAAAGGCAAGCCCGTCTGCGCCCGGGCGGGACCAGGGGCCATAGCCCCTGGCAGTTTTCCTGGAAATATCATCTGTTATAGCCCACAAGCTCTGCATGGGATGAGAAGAGCTCTTAATGCAAATTGTTCGCATGCTGTGAATATTGCTACTGGTCTCTCCCACTGTTCTTACTGTAATTTCGCCTTCCAGAGACACAATAACACTGGGGATTCTGTTATTATCCCTTCCCCCGTAAGGTTGTTACTTTTCAATTGCAGATCACTCCCCAGACACTCAACTGAGCTCACACTATTATTGGAAGAGCTAAAACCGGATGTTCTTTTTTTAACTGAGACCTGGCTTCATAGCGAAGCAGACCCCGTTCTTGTTCAAACCCTCCCCCCGGGATATTCAATTCTTAGGGCTGATCGTAAAACTGGCAGAGGAGGGGGTCTAGCTATTATTTTTAAAGAGACTCTTAGTTGTCGGACCACTACAATTACTCTATCGGATTGTGAGAGCCTGGCTTTTTCCATAGAGTTCTCTCCGACAAACACCTTCTCTGGCCTACTAATTTATCGTCCCCCTGGGGCCGTAGGGCAGTTTCTCACTGGCCTTTCCACCACCATTGCTAACCTGGCCCTAGCCCCATCTAATTTCACCGTGCTTGGGGATCTTAACATCCATCTAGATGATCCTGCTGATCACTCAGCTAAGGAGTTATTAATGAACCTTTTAGCGCTTCAGTTAATCCAGAAAGGATTTACATCCACGCACATTAAAGGTCATCTCCTTGACCCTGTTTTCAGTAACTTGCAAGAGTTGGTGGTGGGTACCCAAATCCCACTTCCTTGGACAGATCACTTCTTGATCCCCCTAACTTGGGAAGTCTGTGGACCTACCCCCTCTTCCAACACAGCACCGGTGTTGGAACGGAATTGGTCTAGGCTCTCGCCTGGCCAATGGACCTCTGTTCTTGAGGCCACTAGACCGCCTAGACCAGCCAATGACACCAACCTGGTTCTGGCTATTGATAACTTTAATCACTGGATCACAAGTTCTCTTGATTCAGTCCTCCCCAAGAGATACACCCACAAAAAATGTAGACCAAAGATGGCACCCTGGTTTTCCTCTAAACTAAGAGGGCTAAAACAATCATGTAGAAGGTTAGAGAGAAGGTGGAGGCAGAATTACTCAGAATCTAGGAAATCAGATTATAGAGAGTCAATTAGAACATATAAATCAGAAATCAAAATTGCCCAAGCCACCTTTTATGAGGAGAAAATTAATTCAGCTGCAAATTCACCCAAAGAGAACTTCCGAATTGCCAAAACTCTTTCCACCCTGCCCCAGAAACCTTCAACCCCAGAGGGGGCACTAACCCGTTGTAACAACCTAGCGGACTTCTTTCATCAAAAAATCCAAAATATTTATTCATCTTTTCCAGTTTCTCGGAATGATCCCTGTGCCTTTCGGACTGCAGAACTGTTCTCAGAATCTCAGTTCTCGTTAGGGCAATTTCCTCTCTTAGACTCAATTTCACTTGATCTGATTATGTCTAAGGTAACCTCGGGCTCTCCCACTGATCCTGCTCCCCCTCCCCCTCGGCCTCTTACCCTGTTTACCAACACCATCCGCCCCGCAATCCTGGACATTCTAAACCTATCCATCTCCTCCGGTACGGTCCCTCCTGCATGGAAATGTGCCCTGGTGAAGGCTCTCTTAAAGAAATCCAACCTTGATCAGTCCAACCTAGCTAATTACCGTCCCATCTCTCTCCTTCCCTGGGTGAGTAAGCTGCTTGAGAAACATGTGAACACCACGTTGGTAGAGTACTTGAAGTCTAACGACCTCCTCCACCACTCCCAAACAGGCTTTCGTCCTCAGCTAGGGACAGAGACCGCCCTTTTGGCAGTAACTGAGGAGGCAAGGAAGATACTGGACCAGGGAGGTACGGCGGCAATTATTCTTCTCGACCTCAGTGCCGCATTCGACACTGTCAATCATAACATCTTGATTTGTCGACTTAAGAATCTTGGAGTGACCGGCACGGCCTTAACCTGGTTCCAGTCCTTTCTCAGTGATCGATTTTTTCAGGTGTTTGAAGGAGATGTTGTGTCTAACCGGTTGCCGCTTAGCTGTGGGGTTCCTCAGGGCTCGTCCCTGAGCCCCACGTTATTTAACATCTATATGAGCCCCTTGGCGGAGATTGTCCATCCCTTCGGCATAAAGATCATCACCTATGCAGATGACACTCAGCTCGTGGTGGCATTAAACCACCCCGAGAGGTCATCTAGCTCCCTAGGTCCATGCCTAGAGGCGGTGGCCGAGTGGATGGAACTCTCATGCCTCAAACTCAATGGGGATAAGACCGAGCTAATGCTCCTCTGCAACTCCCCCTCCTTCAACCCTGCCCTCCTCTGGCCGGACTGTCTTGGCCCTGCCCCAGACCCAAAAGTTCAGATCAAGAGCCTCGGGATGTGGCTTGATAGTTCTCTTAGTTTTAACTTCCAGGCTACCAAGCTCTCAGCTACCTGTTACGGCTTAATGAGGATGCTGCATAAGATCCTCCCCCTTCTTCCCTTTCAGGCGAGAAGGATCATGGTTCAAGCTCTTATTCTCTCTCGCCTGGACTATGGGAATGCCCTTTACCTGGGATCCCCTCATTTCACTATCCATAAGCTCCAGGTGATTCAGAACTGTGCGGCTCGCTTGCTCCTCCAGATCCCTCGTAGGCAATCTGCCAAACCTGCATTGAGGAGCCTTCATTGGCTCCCTATTGTGGCAAGAATACAATTCAAGGCCATGTGTTTGGCTCATAAGGCCTTTTGGAGGAAGGGTCCGGTCATTACCCATTCCTTCATCACCCCCTACTATCCGCCGAGGACACTCCGCTCTAGCTCCTCCTTTCTTGCCGTCTCAGCCAAAATACGAAGATCAAGATGGGGCGGACGCTCTTTTTCTTTTAATGCCTCTAATCTTTGGAACACTCTTCCACTAAGTCTCCGGAAGGAGCCAAACCTGTTAGCGTTCCGAAAACTCCTGAAAACCTGCCTCTTCAAGGACTCTCTTTAAACTCTCTGCCCGGTATTCATCTGCGTTAGTCCACAGTGCTGGGAGGCCTCAGGGTAGCCATGCGCTATACAAATACAAATTCATTCACTCCTGGCAGTTTAGGCTGCCACGTCAGCGAACACTGGCCTTTCACCCGCATTCCATCCGGACCCTTACTGCCCTCACCATCAGCGCAGTCCTGCAATCACACACACATTGGGTTTTTTCACAAAGAACTTTCTTTCCCATAATTTGTCCTGTTGATTTATTTTGTTAAAAAATAGGCAGTTTTGTGAAGTTGGTGAGGTTTTAGAAAATAGCTCACAAAATTGTATTTACTGTTGCTTTTTAATTAATCAAATACAAATGGTTTAAATATGGCATGTTTAGCTTTAATGGAAGAGGACGGTTTGGCAATCACCGCAGCTGGTCATATATTGTAAGTTATCTGCTTTCTCAAACATTCTAGTACTTTCCATACAGCAGGTGAGATGGCACACCTTTTGCCACGGGTTTGCTACTGGCTGCAACTGAACTAGCAAAACTGTTCTCCAGCCCTTGGTCAAGCAGATTCATTCTGGTCCAAGCAATATATACAAGTTGCATGGTTACTCTTTACTTGGTCACTTGGCTTGCACATTTTCTGGGTGCACACGTCATTGTCAAGTCATTGGCTGCCCATCACATCACTGACAAGGGATGGTCAAGAGAGCAGGACTTTGTACCTTAGTTATAGTTTTAAAATCGCACCACATGGCCGATGGAGGTGCCTCTTGTGCTCCATGGGGCCTACTAAAATTAATACAGTGCCATCCTGCAACAGGAGGCACCTGAAACCCCATACAGGGTGTGCAACCTACTCCACTTCTCACCCGCATGAATTTTTGTACTATTAGAAGCAACCATCTTCTCATCAGTCCAAACATTAGTACAACTGTTTCAAGAGGGCGCATTCTTATAACTGTTTTCCCTCTTTCCCCATTAAATTGCCCTTCCCTCACTGGGTCTCTGGTTCGGCCATTGAAGCTAAGGGCCAAAGCTCCAATTTGCAGCTCCTCTGTTTGGACCTAGCCAGGTACAGGTAGGCTGTGGCCCATACAGCTCTTCCTACCACTCAATAAACTAGGTACGCTACAAAGAACATAAGGCGTTATTCAAAGAGGTCAAACACAGCTCCCCTCCACACCCTCATCCTTCATTCCATAGAGAAATCAATTGGAATGAATGAATAGTTTATTTAATAAATCCACAGAATCAGAGTTAACGTTGGAAATCCACCACGCATGCTACAAAACCTCAGTCACACTTCTCTCAACTTACCTCACCCTGGCAGTCCTTCAAACTCTTGACAACACAATTCCTGAAGATTATTCTAAGTTCTCTAAAAGCATTTTCGTGTGCTGACGAACTGATTGCACGATTTATTATTAAATATCTGCCTTCTTATGCTTGAGCACATGACTTGGACATCATAGACTCCTCTCTTCTCACAGGTAGCTTTCCCTTATTCTTGAAAACTGGTAAAAAAAAAAAGGCCCTCCTAAAAAAGAAATACTACCTAGTCCTCGGCAAGTTTACTAGTTACTACCCCAATACGCCGTTTCCCTTCAAAGAGAACATTTTTGAAAGGGCAATAGCTGATCAGCCTCATGAGGACCTTGATCCTCACAGCCCCCTCCTTCTCAGCTAATTTGCATTTGACCCTCACAGCACCATCCAGATAGTAGGTAACATTCTATCAATCACTGATAAGAGTGTACCAGGTATGTTGGTGCTACTTGAGCAGTCAGCTTCTTTTGATATTGATGACCACTAGGTCATATTTCAAAGTCTCTATTCATGCAACGGGCACCAACAACTCCGACTTGGATTAGTTCACCTCATAAGTCGCTGGCAAAAAAAACTATTTGTACAGGTTGAATCATCCAGCTCTCTATCGATTCCTATCTTCTGCAGAGCTCCACAAGGATCGATGCTCAGTCCCATAGCACAACATCTAATCTTTACCTACATGCTCTGGAAGTAAAACTCAGCCAAGATGGCACTGCTATCCCCCAGTATGCTGAGGAAGCGCCAGTGTACTTTGCAGTGTCATTGTCAATCACCATCCTTAACTCAGATTCTCCCTGAATGTCATTCAAATCTCTAAGTGCTTACGTGTCTGAAGCCAACAACTCATATTAGCAATGAATAAGTTGTCATTATAAATGGAGGAACTCCCAAGCCCCTCATCCAACAGTGGCTCAATATTATAAACCTAGCAAACACAAGGAGATGATGGACGGAGTGCTGAAACTTTTCAGACACTCACCTCCAGTCACAGATCTGGGTTGAATTGATCATCGTTCTTTAGCTCACTTCACCATCCCAGTTTAGACCCATCCATATGCAAATTAGTCTTGACCCTGTTTCTGATGGGAACAGTCCAACCAGAACTGCCAAGCCAGATCTTCCCTGGACCGGAAACAAGCATACTGGGACTGGTTTCGGGGTAACACCCCTCATCAGCCAGGCTAGCTTGAATCCAGTGGCAAAGTGAGCAAGGGACCCACGTCTGGCAATACCCTGCCAACTTAGGGCAAGCAAAGCACACACAAGGAGATGATGGACGGAGCACTGAAATCTTCTTGTGTTTGCTTCAATAATATATACCTACATGACAACTTCCAATCTGCCAGTCGACTATAAAAACCCTCAAATCTTAGTTACCCCTCTCTGTCCTTCAGGTCCAGGCCATCATATTCTAGATCACTGATCAGTGTGATGCACTACTCACTACTCTCCTGGAGTCCTGAATGACAGCAATCAAATATATTCTTCAGGCAGAATCTCTACCAATCACTAACCAAGTAAGTTTAATAATCGGATTTGCTTCCTCTTTCTGCCAGAATCCACTTCAGTCTTATATATATGGCTCTACCTAGCTTCTAAATACAGTGTGCCCAGTGGCAACCACACTACTAAGGGCACATCCATTGCCAGGCTGGATATCCAAGGCTCTCAAACAATGCACAATCCAACATGTCTTTTTTACGTGTGTGTGTGATGACTCTTGAATGATCTCCCTTTGCACCACCGCCCTTCTCCTTCAGAGTTGTAAAGCAGGAAAAGTCTCAATGTCTCCTGGTAACTTTCTTTTTCCAATACTAGCCTGTACATTTTCCTTATCTCACCTTCACCTCAGGCGCGGCCCGTGCAGGTAACAGCGGTGGGGTGGAGGGGGATTCAACATAGACAACGAGGGAAACTTAAATTTAAAAAAAAGAAAACCATGGTTTTCTTTTTTTTAAATTTAAGTTTCCCTCATCGTCGTATGTCGACTCCCTCCAACCCGACCCCCCTGGCCCACCGCTCTTACCTGCACGGGCTGTGCCTGCCTCACCTACCCATTCCTCTAGCCTCCCATGTTTGCTTTGTATGTGTTTGCTATGTACAGCATCCTGCTGCCCTTTGAGGTAATGTTTGTGATGCACAAATACCCCCAATAAAGAAGAAAGTGTGCTTTAGTAACTAATTTCCAACAGTGTGAGGCTGTTCCGTTCAAATGTTGAGTGTAGTACCATTTGATAAATAAGGGATGCACAGACCATGGGCAAAACCATGCCCAAATCCATACTTTTTTGAGGACATATATAGACAGTTCAGTCATATTGGTGTTTGATTATACACATCGCCAGATGTCCATAAACATATGACTGTAGTTTAACAACTGCACTACTACATAGTTCAGATTGGTTAAAGCTGAAATAACACTTATGCTTGCACAACTGTTTTTCTACATTTGCCACAATGCTAGTTAAACTAAGGGCCTGATTTTGATTTCGGTTGGACCGTACCTGACAGGGCGTCAGTGACGGTCCCACCGACAGACAGCCCATCGGTCCGACCGCCGCATAATGATGCAGGCAGTCGGACCCTTGTCAGATGGGGGACAGAACACCACCTCCGATAGGATCTACTGATCCCCACAGGGCGGCAGTCGGAATCGCAATCTCCAGTGACTGCGGTGCCGAGGCAGGCACTGCCGTCAGGATTAAGATGTCTCTTTCCAACAGCCTTTTCATGGCGGTCCGACTGCCATAAAAGGCTGTCGGAAATGTACTTTGGGGTCCAAAACAGGGCTCCCGTGGGCCACTGTAAAGTGGCCCTGGGTGCCCCACACACATCCATGCACCTTGTGCCTGGCACCGCATGATGACTGGCACACAGTGTATAGATGAGCAGGAAGACCTCTTTAACACTGCGGCTTGTGCTGCGGCCCTATTCCTGCCCTTTAACGCTGCGGCTTGCGCTGTGGCCCTATTCCTGGGCCGCAGCACAAGCCGCAGTGTTCAAGGGCACTTTTTGAACGCCAAAGACACACAATTGATGGACGGAATGCAGAATAAATCAAAACATTCACCCCCAGTCAAGAGATCTGGGTTAAATCCATCATTCTTTTGCTCACCATGCCACCCCAGCTTAGACCTGGCCATATGCAAATCAGTCTTGACCCTGTGCCTCATGGGAACAGTCCAGCCCGAACTGCCAAGCCAGGTCCTCCCTGGACCGGAAACAAGCATCCTAGGACCGGTTTCGGGGTTTCACCCCTCTTCAGCCAGGATAGCTTGATTCCAGTGGCACAGTGAGCGGGTATGCCCAGACATGGGTCCCGTGCTCTCCATGCCACTGGAATCAAGCTATCCTGGCTGAAGAGGGTGAAACCCCGAAACCGGTCCTAGGATGCTTGTTTCCAGTCCAGGGAGGACCTGGCTTGGCAGTTCGGGCTGGACTGTTCCCATGAGGCACAGGGTCAAGACTGTTTTGCATATGGCTGGGTTCAAACTGGAATGGCATGGTGAGCAAAAAACGATGGATTTAGGCCCAGATCTCTGTACTGGGGTGAATGTATGACATTGTTCTGCATTCTGTCCATCAACTGTTGTTTTTGCATTTGTCACCCCGAGTGGGACGGGTATGCCCAGACGTGGGTCCCGTGATCTCCATGCCACTGGAATCAAGCTATCCTGGCTGAAGAGGGGCGAAACCCGAAACCGGTCCTAGGATGCTTGTTTCCAGTCCAGGGAGGACCTGGCTTGGGAGTTCGGGCTGGACTGTTCCCATGAGGCACAGGGTCAAGACTGATTTGCATATGGCTGGGTTCAAACTGGAATGGCATGGTGAGCAAAAAACGATGGATTTAGGCCCAGATCTCTGTACTGGGGTGAATGTATGACATTGTTCTGCATTCTGTCCATCAACTGTTGTTTTTGCATTTGTCACCCCGAGTGGGACGGGTATGCCCAGACGTGGGTCCCGTGCTCTCCATGCCACTGGAATCAAGCTATCCTGGCTGAAGAGGGGTGAAACCCCGAAACCGGTCCTAGGATGCTTGTTTCCAGTCCAGGGAGGACCTGGCTTGGCAGTTCGGGCTGGACTGTTCCCATGAGGCACAGGGTCAAGACTGTTTTGCATATGGCTGGGTTCAAACTGGAATGGCATGGTGAGCAAAAAAACGATGGATTTAGGCCCAGATCTCTGTACTGGGGTGAATGTATGACATTGTTCTGCATTCTGTCCATCAACTGTTGTTTTTGCATTTGTCACCCCGAGTGGGACGGGTATGCCCAGACGTGGGTCCCGTGCTCTCCATGCCACTGGAATCAAGCTATCCTGGCTGAAGAGGGGTGAAACCCCGAAACCGGTCCTAGGATGCTTGTTTCCAGTCCAGGGAGGACCTGACCTGGCAGTTCAGGCTGGACTGTTCCCATTGGGCACAGGGTCAAGACTGATTTGCATATGGCTGGGTTCAAACTGGAATGGCATGGTGAGCAAAAAAACGATGGATTTAGGCCCAGATCTCTGTACTGGGGTGAATGTATGAAAATTGTTCTGCATTCTGTCCATCAACTGTTGTTTTTGCATTTGAACGCCAGCATGGCGGTCGCATCCTAATTTGGCGGTCGGACTGTCAACTGCTTGTCGGGTGGTCTCCTGACTACTGCGATAGCTGTTGGCGGTCCATCCGGCCACATTGAAATATGCCCCAAAAACTTCTGAATGCAAATTTCAAAGTGCAGTAGGCTTTAGTAATTCACATCCCGGACACATAACTGCACTTGTTTAACAAGTGTAAAGTACAAACTTGAGTACAAACTTGTTGTGCTTTATTAGCACTTTTTCAAATGAAAAACCTCATTACATGGGTTAACTATTTAATATATACGGCCTGAAAAGTGTACAACCCTCACAGTGCCTTTGTGTTCATGGACAAACCATGCAATCCATTTGTTAGAGATGGTTGTCCATGGATTACCGAAGTTCCACCCTCTTTTTGACAGCAGATTCTATGCTATAATTTGATCAGTGACCACAGTAAAGTGGCAGTCTTTAGCTGTCCTGTTGGGCTGAGAACACTACCTGATCCCACAATATGCATCTACATTCTTAACACACCTAGGGCCTCATTTAGAGTTTGGCAGAGTGATGCCACAACCGCAAACCAGCTGTGATCCGGCCCGCCACACTCACGGTTCCTCTCCTCTAATTTGAGTTGGGTGAAGCATTGTGTTCACAATGGTAGAGCTACTGTTGTCTCTGCCAGCATAAATCTCTGATGTTGACAGTCATCCACGCAATATCCACTAGGTCACAGTGACAACTGTCCATCCTTATTAAGACTTTACGGCTGGCCATCCTCGAAGGGCCACATAACACCTTATTTATTGATTCCAAATATCTCATTGCTGCTCTCACTTTTGTATCAGAAAATCAGATGCATTGATAGTAGTTGGGGTTAGATAAGGTGTCGCAAACTTTATGCATACATATGTAATATCCTGTATAACCAAATATGCGAAATGATATATGCTACGTCATGTTTGAATTCTTATAATAAAATAAACATATATTTTAAGAAAAAAGAAAATCAGATGCATTTGGTGTTGATGTGGATTTATGTGGTTGCGACAATGAGGCAGGACTCTGGGTTTCCTCAGCTGCTTCCAACTTGCAGAGAGTACTGTCAAAAAGTCTAGATTATCAATATTACAATTTATCAATTGCACTTGAAGAATATGCTCCTATTCAGGAGTTACAGAGCTGGTGAACGCCACAGGTCTGAATCCTTTCATCATGATGGGAGAGGAGAGGGGAGACTGGGTAGTCTCTGGTGCATCTCCCACTAGTAACTATTGCATATCTCTCCCCAGAGAAAATCCAGAGAGAGCTTGATGATGTCCTTGAACCCGACAAAATCATCCAATATGAACAACGGATGAAGCTGCCATACACCAATGCCGTGATCCATGAGATACAGCGCTACAGCAGTATTGTTCCTCTTGGCGTACCACATCTGTGTGTGAAGGACACCACTATTCAGGGCTTACATCTTAAAAAGGTAATGACATTTGTCCTTGAGTTGTCAGGAAGGTTAGTTCTCCTTGATTCAGTCATGCCTTTGCTTCTGCGTCTTTGGCTTTGCTCCGCATATTTTATGAACTCACAGTTTGGTGACAGATCATTCACTCAAAAAATGGGGGTGTGGTGTACTGTAAAATCTTCACATTTATGGAAGAAGTGCTAAATCCAGAGGGCAGAACATTGCTTACACAATGTGAAAGGGACACACCAGTTTTGCTCAAGCTAAGGCTTGATTCTGATTTCAGGCAAAAGTTTTAAAGGAGGATCCACCGGCGGATTTTCCTCCATGGAGGAAATTCCACAGGTGGATTCTTCCCTGGATCTACCACCTCCTCAGATATTGGAGGGTTTTCCACTATTATCCAACTCGGAATCATGCTCTGCCGTTCCAGATCAAAAAGCAGAGCAAAAATATTTGCTCCACTCTCGTATTAGCAGCAAAATGAGTCCAAAGTTAGCTTATTCTGTTTTTGCCCCAGCAAAGAACTGTAATGTCAAAAAGTTCTGATGTGCCTCTTAGACTTCGGTAACTAAAGATTTGTGTGCGAGGAGAAATGGATTTATCCCACATCAAATTTCCATCCATGTGATGATCAGGTCCATCAGGGGATTCCTATACGTAGGGACATTCCCAAGAAGGTGATGCATGCCCCTGCAGCACAGGAAGTCATTTCCCATTGATATTCTGGGGCCAGTGGTTGAACCATGATTCAGCTGCATAACCAAATTACTTCCCTTACGCCCTTGTCTCTCCAAGGGTAGGAAAAAAGGGACGCTCAACATCCTGTGATTCTGGGCAAATCACTTAATCTCTCCGTGCCTAACAAAATTAAAAAAAGGAATGTGTTTGTCTGTAATGCAACTGGTGCTCATGTAAAGTGCTCTGATACCTGCGGGTCAAGTTCGCGCTATATAAAACTCCGGGGAAAAAAAGTGAGATGTCAGTCTGGCTTGCAGTGTAGAAAGAAGCCAACAAGGGAGGCTTACGCATCCCTACTGCTGGTTCCAGTATTTTGCAGTTTTCTTTGGGCAGACCTGATGCGGCTGCAAGTGTAAATTTTGTTTTACAGGATTGTCAGCTGCTCTAAGCAATGATTGATGTGATGAGGAGTTGAAGCAGCGGAAGCTGGTAGCAGGAGGCTGGAAGCAGAGGCCTACAGAAGTGTCAGGGAGCACTCGTGCCCCTTCGGACCTTTTCCCCAGAAAAGTAAACTGCGTTTTGCTACTGATGCTGCCACCACCCACTACTCACCCCAGAAGGAATTCCATCCGTAGCACTAATCACCGCCTATTGCTGCCTACTGGTGTCCACTTCCGCCCACCATAGCGAGTCATGGAAGACCGTGACAGGTTACGGGTGGTGTTGGGAAGCGAGGGAGGCGCAACACAGTATAGTGCAGTGGGAATGGCAGGACATAATTCAGAGTTGGATAATAGAGGACAATCCACCAGTATCTGAGAAAGTGGTAAATCCAGGGAAGAATCCACCTGTGGAATTTCCTCCACCATAACATTCCAATTCCCAGTCTTCCATGAGGGAAAGCGCTCATACAGCATCATAGTGCTTTTTTTCCAGGCGGGATGGGCAGGACAGTCAAGCAAGGAGGGGGAAGAGGGCAGAGCTACGGGCAAGCAACAACGACAGGGTGGGGTGGCAGGGCAGCAACATGGGGAAGTGTTGGGTGTTTGGAAAAGCAGTAAGCAGATTTTGCATATGTCTGTAGCCTCCATCACCACAGTTGGGGCACCAACCACCCCACTGGCCCAGTAAGTTAATATTAGATAACTCCCCTCGATCCCTAGCGCACAAAATCTCACATACTCGCATTTCGGCAATCAGTTTGTCTATTTCTGCAGAAAACTACCAATGAGACAAATGCACGGGTCCTGTCTCAGGTTTTTCCAGCAATTGGTAGACGACCTGGAGCCTTCCAACTACTGGCTCTGTTAAGCTTGTGTTCTACGTGCCTTGCGGCACATCCGTCGGTGAGCCAATGACAAAATCAGAATATGCCTTGAGGACATATACAATGGAAGTGGTATGTGAAAACGCAAATGTATGGCTCGTGTGCACATGCTAAACAACAGAGGCATGTAATCTAACAGGAAGAGATGGCATAAACAAGCAGCAGCACCCTAGCTTCGGCAGGGTGTGTTTAACTGCTGAGTTCCTCCTTTGGAAGACATATGTTCGAGCGTAACAGTACACAAATCACAACTGGAGAAGATATAGGGTCTTTTACATAACTTCGCTTCAAACAAAAGCAGACAAAAGAGGTGGGCGGGCCATGCAGAACAAAAGAAAGGCGCTGCTGCCTTACTTGAAAAGATCATGGGAAACTCGAAGACTTCAGACGGACGACAGCCAAAGTTGCAACCACGGCTAAAAAAATAATTTTAAAAAGAGTGCACCAAAACTAAACACATGGCTGATAGTAAAAGGATCCATATAGCAATGGCAGTTTCCAGGGCGGGAATAAAACAGCCAAAGGGTGGGACAAATGTAAACTAAACCTATTCACCAACGACAGCAAAGGAATTTCGAAAGCCAGGAACAAAACAGCCAAAAGGTGGGACAAATGTAAACTATTCACCAACGACAGCAAAGGAATTTCGAAAACCAGACGAAACAACAATGAAAATCGCTGGGCGTGTTCAAAGCTCACAGAGTGAATACTGCATGTCTCGAACACAGCGCATGTGCGCTGCCAGCCTCGAGCCAAAAAGGAGAACAAAAGGAGAGGTGAGAGACAGAAGCGCCAACTGCTCTTGTCCCACACTCTTAGACAAATTAATAACCCTCCCAGAGATAATGAGCAAATTAGTTCTAGACTTAAAGCAACACATGAAAATGAGAATAGAGCTAACAAAATGCTCAGCCCGGGAAGAAGACAACCACAACAAAATACGGAACATTACAATCAGCACAAAGGATATGCTATAATAATGAGGATGCTGTACCCAACCAGATATTTTCCCTGACAACGAACCACACGCAGGAAATAAGAAGTAAAAGAAACAGCTACCTAGGGAACAATGTTACATACTGACTTTAATAAACAAGATATTTACTGACGTCTCATGGTGTAGGAACTTCAGAAATGATCAGCAAATATTTCACCAATCTGATGAGGGGACAGGTAACAATTTAAGTGCCCCAGCAGTCGAACTATACGTACCCCATCTTAAATAAAGCCTCACACAATCAATCAATCAATCAATCAATCATGTCACTTATAAAGCGCACTACATACCTGCGAGGGTCTCAAGGCGCTGGGGGAAGAGGGGGGTGGTGCTGCTACTGATCGAAGAGCCAGAACATATTAAAGTCGCCACTAATAATAGCACAATCTCACCGGGAAACCAGCAGTATCAAATACAGCAGAATCAGCTGATGCCAGCTATAGTGAGATCATAAACCAGTCACAGGTACCACTCAACTTAAACTCACTGGTGAAGAAAGTGGCTGACGTCACAATACAAACAGAGAACTGTGACTGGAAGGAATCCAGCATTAATGTAAGGCCTTTGGAAACAGAAGGTGCCAATGACAATGTAATAGAATGCAGAAAATCCAACACAGCGGATATAACAGGAACCAATTCATTCACATCTCAATTTACACATTAGGGGTTAGCTAACAGAAGCAGAAAGATAACCCCACATACTAAGTGAAACCCTAGGAAAACATCTCCCTCAAAGATAACAAGCATTGGCATAGCCAATAGGTCTTGCCTTTGGGAGCTTGTAATTGTTTAGCCATGCAGCACATTATCCTGGGGGCTACAACTACTGTCTACTGTCTACTGTTACTTCACGTGCAACTGGTGAACTACCACACACACACACTCAAGGTTGGGCTTTCGTGCTATTTAATGAACACTGGAAATGCAATTCATGCCCAGATAGGACAAGTCTGCAACCTAAAGGAATTTAAGTGATGAATAAAGATAATGCTATTCAAATAATGCCTTCACTAACTGCGCAGTCGGTGATGCAATGAAAACAAACCTATATTGATTAATGGCAGGAGGGACATCATGCATGTTATTTGATTATTTTTGCAACTTCTTTCTGAAATGTGCAAGTAAAGGTACGATGAATGTATCTTATTCTTTGTAGTTTCAACATGCTTACTGTAATTTAGCATTGAGTTTAATAGTCGTTATTAACCAGGTTTTACCATGTGCGGTGCCTAGACGGAGCCTAAAGGCGCTCTTTTCAATTTATAGTGTGCCATGGAAAAGTACAATTTTTTTTTTTTTTATTGATTTTCCGGTTTTAACATAACACAAGAACCAACCACGTTAGTCCATCCAACATTATTAGTGTTGTTGCTTTACAAACACTCTTTGTTCGGAATGACCACTGTAAGTACAATTTACATAAATTAATTTTCCTTTAGCCCCATGGATAGACCTCCTCCCAGCATGTACACACAGAGCACATTTTCTTATCTTCCCCGTGAGCAGGCGTCTGTATCTAGATTTCCAGGACATCTGGACCCTGTGCATCCTTGTGGGCTGTCTCATATCGGCGCAGCCCTGTTTGTGTGTTAGAATAGCGGTGTTTGTTGACTAGGACATGTCATACCAATTGATCTCGACAATAGCACATCTCTGTCTACGGAGAAGAGCCAGTAGGTGAATGGCGTCCAGATATCTTTGGGCCGAGAGCGAACTGGCATGAGTTCCCAGTAGCACATCAATTGATCTTTACAATAAGTGACATCGGTTACCCAGGCTTTAACGGATGGGGCCGTTGTCTTACCCCAGTGCATGGCCACCGGTCTTTTTGCCAGTAAGAGGAGGAGCGCTGTGAGTCGCCTCCCCCGTGTTCGGAATGTCACGCACATAACCCAACAGAGTCACCAGAGGGGTTTTTCCCACCAACTGCCCCGTTATTCCCTCTATATGCTGCAGTATCACAAACCAGGTTTTAGCTATAGGTCGGCACTCCCAAGCTAAGTGTAGGAAGTGTGCCTGCGGTATACCGCATCTCCAGCAGTTCGTGTCAGACCACAGGCCCATGCGGCGCAGTTGAATTGGGGTGTGATATAGGCGGTGCAGAAATTTAAAGTGTATGAGTCTGATGCAGTAGTTTGGAGAGCGCTGCTCTAATGGACACTGCGCGTCCGAAATAATGATTCCAAGATCTGTGTCCCAGGCGTCACGCAAACTGGGTGTAATGATCGGGGATTCGCGCTGTGTGATAGTGTAGATGCGGGTGATCAGCTTACGTGCCGACGTTTCCTTGAGTACGTGTTCTAGCGCTGAAAGCGGCGGCGGCGGGGCGGTGGGGAATGTGTGAAAGCGCACCCGATTGGCCGCTCGGAGTTGAAAGTACAACAGCGCGTCCAGTGGCGCAGGTTGTTCCAACCCACTTAGGTGCTGTAGTGTGAGGAATTGGCCATCGGGGTATAGGTCGTCAAAGGTGTCAAGCCCTCTCTGACAGGCACGCATCCACGCATTTTTCTCCATTAGTGGGGGGAGTAGTGGGTTGTCGGCCAGTGGTATGGAAGGTGCATACATTATGTCTAATTTAGCCCTTCTGCAGAGTCCGCTCCAGGCCCAGCGCAGCACTTCCGTGGTGTCAATTTCTTGCCTAGGGTGTTTATAATCTTGGTACAGTGCTGTCGACAAGGATAGGGGGGCGACCCTATCTGTTTCTATGGCTACTTGCGGCTGGAATGGTGTTGGGTGTTGCCAGAAGTGTAAGTACTGAGCCTGAGCACAATATGCATTCAGTGAGAAATCAGGGGCTCCCAAGTCGCCCTGTGCTAAGGGTAGCGTAAGCAGTTCCCATGATACCCTAGGTTGTTTTCCGGCCAAGACTAGTTCAACCATGCTTGATCTGAGGCGTTTAAAAAAGTGTGCCGGTATGGGGATGTTTACAAAGAGATATAGCAGTTTAGGGAGGATTATCATTTTTGTAATCGCGATACGGCCGGTGAGACAGTGGCAAATTTTTCCATCTTTGGATCCTTTCTTCTATCCATGTCATTACTCTACCGTAGTTGGCCGACCAGATCTCCTGTATGTCTCTGCTTATCCATATGCCCAGATAGCGTGTCGGTCCGTCCGCCCGCCCAGGCTATCGGGAATTCTGACTCAAAGATGGTGGGGCCAGTCGTCAACGGAAGGATCGTAGACTTGGCCCAGTTGATGTGGATACCTGAGATACCTCCATAACGTATCAGCTCTCTGGTGACCGGTGCAAAATTGACCGCAGGATCTATGACATATAGCGTGAGATCATCAGCATACATGGAGACAATCAGGCCTCTCGTGGTGAAACCTATACCTCTGTTTGCGTGATGTTGTCTCAGTCTGGCCGCGAGGGGTTCTGTGGCGATGGCAAACAATAGAGGGGATAGTGGGCATCCCTGACAAGTGCCCCGTGAGATCCGAATGGGGTCAGAAATTCGCCCGTTTACTCTTATTCTGGCGGTGGGAGAAGCATACAGGAGTTTGATTTGTTGTATAAAAATGGGGCTCAGTCCCAATCGAGCCAAGAGTATAAATAGGAACTCCCACTCTAGGGAGTTGAATGCCTTAGTGGCATCTAGTAGTGCGGCGATCGCAGAGACATGTGGGGCGAGGTAATGCATCAGCGCAAATATGGTCCGTAAGTTGTGCACGGTGGAGCGGCCCGGTATGAACCCAGACTGGTCCGGTCTCACAATAAGGGGAAGCAAGGGCTGTAGTCTGTTCGCCAATAATTTAGCGAAGATTTCGTTATCAATGTTTATGAGTGAGAGCGGGTGGTATGAGTCGCATGATGTGCGGTTCTTACCTGGTTTAAGCAGCGTGATAATAACTGCCTCGCGCACTGAGGAGGGGAGCGATCCCTGCTGCAACGCCTCCGCGTAGACCTCCAGCAAGCGAGGGGCCAGCAGAGGTGCGTATTCTTTATAAAATGCCGATGTAAGCCCGTCTGCCCCGGGGGCCTTGTCTCTGGGAAGGCTCTGAATGATTTGCTGAATGTCTTCCGCAGTGAACAGCTCATTCAGGTATTCGCGCTGTGCATTATTCAGCCACAGCAACTCTATAGAGTCGAGATATTCAACAATTTCTAAATCTAAGGGGCCTGTTTTAGAGGTGTAAAGATGCGTGCAAAAGTCTTTCATTGTGTCAAGTATTTTCCTTTGTGTGTGGACCGGTGGCGCGTCAGGTGGATGTAGTTCGGTAATGTATGAAGAGCCCCTAGGTGGTTTAAGTATATTAGCCAGCGTTTTTCCGGGTCTGTCTCCCTCTCCATATTTGCGGATCTGTGCGTATTTATGCAAGAATTTGGTTTCTCTTTCGGCCTCATCCTGAAATTCTGTCAATTTTCCAGTATTTCAGGTTCTTTGGATTGGAAGTATTGGTGTTCTAAATCTCAGATCTCGCTTTCTATTTTCGTGAGACAGTTGCAAATGTCTCTTAGTACCCCAGACTGCAGGGCCATGCATGCACTGCGGATTACAACTTTAAAGGCCTCCTATGTTGTGCCCACTGAGTCTACTGAACCTGTGTTGTGTTCAAAGTATTCAGCTATTTTATTGCGGATCTCCTCTCTGAATACTGCGTCCAGCAGCGCATGAGGAGGAAGGCGCCATGAAAAAGGCTGTATGTATGGTTTCGGGATTTGGAGCTTAAGTGCTACGGGTGTGTGATCTGATAATGTGTGCGGGTAATGTGTGGCTTCATTCGCCCATGCGTGGATTTCTCTAGACGTTAGCCAAAAATCTAGTCTGAACCAGGCTTTGTGTTGCTGAGATATGCAGATGCCCTCTTTAATTTCGGGATGAAAGGCTCGCCAGGTGTCTACCAGGTAGTGGTCGTCAATTATAGTGTGGAGCTCAGCAGCCGATTGTGGGTGGGCAGCATCCATTCTGTCTATCTGTTCCGATAAAACAACATTGAAGTCCCCGCTCCAGAGTATTGCAGTGTTACCCAAGGTTTGGATCTCATGCCACACCTAGACAAAAAAGTCAGGATTGTCCGTGTTTGGCCAATATATGTTTGCTAGGGTTATGTGCTGCCCATAAATCCCGCCCTTCAGTATGATATAACGGCCTTCCGAATCTGTTGTGACTCGACTGTTCGTCCATGGGAGACCTTTGCGAATAAGAATCGCAACCCCTCGTGAATAATTGGAATAGGCCGAGGTGTAGATATCGCCCCATCTGCCGGACTTAAGCCTGAGAGTGGATGAGTTATTCAGATGGGTCTCTTGTAAGAAACAGATGTCCACTTTATGCCTTGACACGCAAGTGTGCACTGGTCACGCTTTTCTATGGTCGTTTAGGCCGCGGACATTCCACGTAATGCAATTTAATGTTGACATGCTAGCTTGTGATATGTTGTGTCCTGTCAAGGCCGGGGATGGGCATGTCCACGTGTGGTCGGTTACGTGTGGTGCTGAATATATGGAAGCCCTTGCGGGGGCTGTGAATACCTGTTCAGTGTCGATGTGTGTCTATCTGTTTGATGAGCATATATAGCAACAACAATCTCAGAGTGACATTTTGCGGTATCAAACAACAACGGTTGGACCCACCCCGCCCCCCTCCCACATCAACCCCCCAATTAGGTTGAGTAAGTAGCCCTCCCATACCCAAATAACAGTTCTTTGGTTACAGAGAGCCCAAAGGCTACACGGGAATTATCCCTGGGGGAACGAGGAGTCGCCGGCATACACCTCTGCCAAGTAAGGCAGGGTGGCCAAGGACAAACAGATTACAGCTCGTGAAACTACATTCATGGTGTAAGCAGCAATTAATAACACAGCAGTAAGGTAAGGAGATAGAGATGTACTTGGTTTAGGACCATATAGGGCCGGACTTAACAATAATAAACAGAGAATACCTTCAATACAAGAGGCTTGTATTATATTGAAAATCCATTTGTAACAACGTCTCTAGGTAGCGCATTCAGTCATTATCACTCAAGTGGCAAATTTCAGCGCAGCACTGGCATCAGTGAATATGAGGGGCTTGCCGTCAGTTTGCACTCGGAGCTTAGCGGGGTTAATGCGGGCGTATTTAGTTCCGGATTGTTGGAGCAGTTTCTTGGCCGGAACGAACTCCCTACGTGCCGCCTGAACCAGTTGGGTGAAGTCTGGATATAAAGCTATTGTATTGCCCTGGTATTGAATTGCCCTCTGCTCACGGGCCATCCTCAGCACTGTGTCTCTGTCTCGATAATTTAGGAGGCGAGCAAGGATCGGGTGCGGCTGGGCTCCGGGCGGTGGTTTGGGGCCCAGGGAGCTATGCGCCCGCTCCACCAAGAACATGCTGGAGAGGTCGTTCCCAAAGAGGTCCTTCAGCATCGTTTCCACATACTTCTCCATATTTGGGATGTTTGTCGCCTCCGGGATTCCAGTAATTCGGACGTTATTCCTCCGGGATCTGGCTTCCAAATCCTTGTTCTTGGCTTTTATAAGGTTGAGAATCTTATCCATGCGTAGCATCTGCTCATGTGTTTCGGTTTGGCGGTCATCGGAGTCCGACACTCTGGTTTGAAGCGCATCAATTCTGGTTTTGTGCTTCTCCACTCGCTGGGTTACGTGGTCCATGCGTGCAGCCAAGGAATCCAGTTTGGAGTCAATCGCTTGCAGACTAGCTTTGACATCCTTCAGCATGGACCTTAAGTCATCTTCTTGCGTGGCGTCCATAGCGGCTTCTACAGTCTCGTTGGGTGGTGGAGGTCCACCCTCCTGCTGGCGTGTCGCCCTTTTGTCAAAGGTCAATTTTGGCTGCTTAATGTCTGTTTTTCCCATATCTATGCCGATTAATGCGCAGGCCGATAGGCAGGTGGTTACGCAGGGACCACCCCAAACCCGGCCAAACCGCAAACTGCACCAGCGGGGCTGAGCAAGGTCTGATAGTTTCCAGCCCCGTCTACCTGTCTTATTGATATTTGGACAAGTTCAGTATTCCAGTTTACCCCTTTACAGTGCGTCTTGAGGCTGTAGCTGTGAGCGCGCCGTAGATCAGCAGCGCAGCCGCTCTTGGGCCCTATCGTCACTAAGACAGGACGCCTGTCAGGCAGGCCCGCAGGATGTGCAGTCGCGCAGAACCCTTCAATCAATCAATCAAGCATTTGTATAGCGCGCTACTCACCCGGAGGGTCTCAAGGCGCTAGGGGGAGGGGGGTCCGCTACTGTTCGAACAGCCAGGTCTTGAGTTGCTTCCTGAAGGAGAGGTGGTCTTGGGTCAGGCGGAGGTGGATGGGTAGGGAGTTCCACGTCTTGGCAGCCAGGTAGGAGAAGGATCTTCCTCCCGTTGTGGCTCTTCGGATGCGGGGGACGGCGGCGAGGGCGTGGTTGGTCGATCGTAGCTGGCGGGTGGGAGTGTAGAAGGTCAGACGGTCGTTGAGGTATCTGGGGCCTTGGTTGTGGAGAGCTTTGTGTGCGTGGGTGAGGAGTCGGAACGTGATTCTCTTGCTGACGGGGAGCCAGTGCAGGTCTCTCAGGTGTCCGGTGTCCTGATGTCAGCAGGCACAGGGGCAGATTATGTGGTTACAGCCTTATTCCGCATGTCACGGGCAGTGCCTTAGCCCAGCATGTTTCCCGATGGCTGTCTGTGCACTTTCCCGTGCTGCTGCTCGTGATGTCGGGCGCTCGGCGGTTCACTTAATAGGTACCCCCCTAAGGTGTCGTTGGGAGCTTGCAGAGGCTTCGCCGAGTTAGCGCCGGGAATTTTTGAGCGTCCGGCCGGCTGTGCGGTATATGAGGGACTGTTGTAGCCACCCACAAGAGCGGAGCTGTGGCTGTACGGGGCACTACAATGGCCTCGCGGGAGCCCGAAGGGCCGAGGGAATACGTGGCGGGACCCGCACCGACCTAAGCACACCGCCCGCGAGGCAGACAGCGTAAGCCCTTGTATATATAGGGAGATGCAGCGCAGGTCTCGGGGTCCAGCATGCCGCGTCCCCACGCCAGGGGCCGCCAGCCGCCCCGCACCAACTCGGGTCACCTTGCGGGACTCACCGGCCTAGTGGGTCTTGCCGATTCGTTCTTCTCTTGCAGCAATCGGCAGCCGACGTCCCCCAGCCACAGGGCGCCCGCAGCTCGAGCGTGCACCTCAGGTGAGTCACTGGCGTCGGCACTCAAAATCAGCAGAGGCTCAGGGCTGTACGCAGCACCCGGCGTGCCAGTCCCAGGCAGCTCCCGGAGGTGTGCACGCCAGGCCGCAGCAGGCCGCGATTTTCAATATAGGTCAGGAGAGCGATCTGCAGCTTTCCGGTCCCCAGAGAGCCAAGATTCTGATTGCGTAGCTATTAGGCAGCCATATATTGGTTGTGCAGCGCAGGATCACGAGGATGAGTCAGGATAGATGTTGGATAATCGGGCTCAGCCGGCAGAGCCCTCTCAATGAGCGGCCATCTTGCAGCTCGGCTTAGCCACGCCCCCGCCATGGAAGAGTACTTAATGAATGAATCAGACTACCCAATGCGTCACAAAACCTAAAATAATTAAATGAAAACGGTCTGATAATCATCAGCTACCTTCTGGAGAAAGCCTGGAGCACGTAATGAGCTTGTGGCAGACTTGGAAAAACTCTGTGAAAAGCTTACTGATCGACTGGAAAGGAGTAGGACTCGATAGAGGACAGCCAGTACTCAAGGCGGATGAATATTAATGGAGAGAGCGCCCAAAGGGGAGTGTCAGAACATACCTGCACGTTGAATACGGATAAAGGGAAGAGGGTAGAGATGACGGGAGTGTGTCTTTGGTACAGTACAGGGTATGGGTTCATGGGTGTACTTGGTGTGGTTATGATCTGACTTTAACTTGTGTTGTAGTTTGTTAATGTGAGATTGGTATAGTGCTGGTTGGAGGCGGGCAGCTGTTGTACTGCATTGTCGGGAGCATTATGCAGCTGCATTGCACTACATATGTACTACCACCATGAATCTTTGTGTAATCGATGGAAATGCTCACATATATAAAATTGCACTGAATAAAGCGTTACAAAAAATATGGGGGAAACTGGTGGTCTGGGGTATGCCCACAAGGTTTCTGAATACCATTAACAGCTTGTACTCGAGCACTTGGGTGAAAATTAGACTGGCCTCTGACATCATGAGCATATTCAAGGGATTGAAACAAGGCTGTGTGTTAGTCCCCATACGCTTCAATTTATACATAACCAACTTAGGAGCGGCCCTTGATGATGTGGTCCCTTTACCTCCAAAATTATTTGGATATCCACTCAATATACTACAGTACTACAGTAGACAGATGATGCCGTCTGTCATCTTAGACAACATCGAAATAGGCTTGCAAAGAAACTAAATGAGCGGAGCAAATTCTGTACAAATCATAACTTGAGTATTGACAATGAGAAGACGATAAGTGGTAATCTTCAGTTGAAAGATTCTCCAGAAAGTAAACTGTTAAGTAAATAGTAACCAGCTCAAGTGCACCTCGGACACAAATATCTAGGTATACGGCTAGATGATCGGGGAGGCCATAGGAGGCAGTTAGCAACTATGGAGACAAACAAAATCTTATCCTGAGCAAATGTCCATTTCAAAGTAAATCCAGCAGTACGTAGTTATGTTAATGTTAATGTTGGTAATTTCTTTGTTTTATTCCAAACGTCAGAATTCCAAATAGGTAATATCACAGCCAGTCTGAACAGAATGCAGACAACACGTGTTTCGTCTCGTGGATAATTTCCACCGACTTCATCGAGTCTAATGAGTCATAATCAAGTTCAGTCCTCAGTAGTAAAACATAGAATTTCGCAAGCACCGATATCTCTGTACTTAATCCCTTAATTCCTCATTATCTTGCAATCCAACAGTCGGCAATTCATGTGTCTGCAAACAATGGGGAGAGTGCTCCTCATGGTATCTCGGCTTCTAGACTATGAAGACAGCAGCTATGGCATTGAAAGCATCCTTTCTCAGGCTACTTAGTAAACTGTCAGGCCCATCCCTCAATCCATTCCTGCAAGTGGTCTAAAGCAAAGTCATGCCTGCATTAACTTTTGGCCAGAAAGTTTTCCGTGGGAAATGCATTGAAATCGCTAGGTTTGGCTCAGTGCATGTATATAGGCAGCTTTTCAGATCACCAGACTGCTCATCACAAGTCCAGGTGCGACAAGAATTCAATCTTTTTAAACAAGAGTATATTATGAGAGCCTTTTTATAGCCTATTGTGCAAAGACAAGAGCAGCTCCAGCAGGATTTCCAAGACACCTACTGTGGCAATCAATCAAGGTCTCAAAAGGTAGGAGTCCGTGGAGCAAATACCTGGAAGAGTCTTTGGTATCCTTGCATTTTAAAAACATCTGGAACTTCACTTTACCAACTAAACAAACATAAAAAAAATAGTGTGAAAGCAAGCAAAATAAATCTCTCTAACAGACGGTTGTTCTATCTACGAAGTGAAACATAGTTGGATGATGCTGAGTACGTATGAAAACAACTCAAGACAAAAACGTTTGTTTTTGTGTTCCCCGAGGAGGGGTATTTCCGAGACCCTACTGCTTTGCTGAAATGGAGAGAAAAGAAGAAAAATCTTCAGGAAGTACAGTACATGCAATGGAAAATTCCACCACAGGGGAGGTGCCCAGCCTTCTTGTGTATGCAACCATCAGAGAAAGAAATCCTCACCTCACCCAAGAAGTAGCGTTCTTCAGTCCCTTCATGTGTCCTCACACATACTATAGCATTCTTCAGTAGGGAACAAACCTACTCCAAGGGAATCTTGCCAAATTTTCCTTCTTCTTTAGTTTGTCAAAACAAGTCATACAGTGGTGATGAAGGGTCAGGTTCGGACAAGTGTCTAGTGCTGAAAAGGGATGAGGAAAGGGCATGAGGCCAGAAGATGGGTTTTTTTTGGTTTCAACATTTCCTTATGAGGCTTCATTCTCTGCTAAAGAAATTAATGTTTATATGGAGATCAGTATGTATGACATTGTTCTGCATTCTGTCCATCAACTGTTCTTTTTGCATTTGTCACCCCGAGTGGGACGGGTATGCCCAGACGTGGGTCCCGTGCTCTCCATGCCACTGGAGTCAAGCTATCCTGGCTGATGAGGGCTGAAAGCCCGAAACCGGTCCTAGGATGCTTGTTTCCAGTCCAGGGAGGACCTGGCCTGGCAGTTCGGGCTGGACTGTTCCCATGAGGCACAGGGTCAAGACTGATTTGCATATGGCTGGGTCCAAACTGGAATGGCATGGTGAGCAAAAAAACGATGGATTTAGGCCCAGATCTCTGTACTGGGGTGAATGTATGACATTGTTCTGCATTCTGTCCATCAACTGTTCTTTTTGCATTTATATGGAGATCAGAGCCGATAAGGGTAGGTGGTGTCATAGTGGCACACTTGCTGAAGCTACATCAGCTATTTTCGGTGAAGCCACAAGGAAGAGGTGCCAGGAAAAATCTGGGAGCCCCGTTTGAAGACGGTAAAGAAGAGTGAGGCACTGGAGATCCCACATGAATGCTCTGTCTTTCTAGTGTTTGGAAGAATACGACCATTTATGTGGGTTCAGCTCTATGGGAAGTTGCTTAGGTTAAGCAGACGCTGGGTATTGTCAGCACACATCTAACAGCAGATTGCTTTCTCTTTATTCATGTGCGCAGGCCTCTTCTTTCATTCATTTTCCCATCCTTTTATTCTTGCAGCCAACTAGTCCTCTGCCTTTCCTCCTAACACCTCCTTTATGCTTTATTTTTTAGCACTATTACCTCTGTCTCTCTCATTCCATTGCTCTGTCTGCTGCTGACTTGTCTGTGTAACCTGTGCCCGCCTGCCCACGTGCCTGGGCACCTGCTGCCCCTCTGTGTCTCAATTCATCTGTCCAGTATCCTGCCCTCCAAGCATCTGCTTTCTGAACACCTTGCCTGTCCTTTTGTATCTCCCGTGACTTTGAGTGCACTCATCTGCCAGTCCGTCCTCTCTTTTTTACATTTGCCCACCTGTATGCCCGTTCACTGATTGGTTACGTTTTGCATCAGTTCATCCAACCTCTTTCAACTAATTTGAATAAACAAACTGTTGTTTTCTCTTTAAGGGCACCATTGTTATCTCCAACCTCTTCTCTGCCCTTTATGACCACAATATGTGGGAGGTTCCTGAAGAGTTTAACCCAAGTCGCTTCCTGGACAAAGAAGGAAACTTTGTGAAGAAGGAGGCATTCATACCCTTCTCTGCAGGTAATGATATCTTACTTGACAATCATCAGCGTTCTCTTAAATATAGGATGAATGTATCACAGTACAGCCAATAGCACCATCCTGCGTCTGATGGCTCTATGAGCTAAAGCGCACACTGCTCAGATTCTGTGTTTGACCCCAATTGTCCCAGGTTCACGCCTTTCATCCTTCTAATGTTGATAATATGAGTACCACTGATTTGTATCAATACACACTCATCTGCCAATAATACAGAGCGGTCTTAAGGAATGTTGACGTTTAGTTAGGCCCTAAGAACTATCTTTATCTCCTCTACGTAGAGATGTTTAAGTTTGTTGTTCAGGCCCCCAGACAGCCGGTACAGTCGATTCAAAGGATCACAGGAGAGCGGATAGGAGGCTGCCAGTGTCTTTATTCCCAGTCATCCTTTGGAGGATTCTCTTCCAAGTCTCTTGCCTCTATGAACAAAGCGACCACATGGGGGACATGCAACTCCAGAGTCAGCACTTGCCTCTGACCCTCAGATCCACAGAAGTGACACTGTCTGACATGAGAGACCAGATGAGGGTGGTGATAGGAAAGAGAAGCTGCTTCTGTGCTCCTGTTGGCTGTCTGCAGTTCGGTTTCCCCACAATGGGGCTGTGCTGAGGAGAGGCAGGCTGGGTGATGAGAAACAGCCTGCAAAGATGCCAGCATCTGCTGCTGAGCATCGCTGGTTTCCAGAGCAGTGAGCCACACAATGCCTTTCCCATACTCTTACCCTTAGTAAATATATTTAATTTTGAATTGTATAAACCATTCAACATTTGTCACCAAAATGTTATTTCACAACTCTTCTGACCACTCCATGGACACATATATGTATCCTATGGTTCCCCATGAAGTCCATTATAATGAGCAGCACCCCTGGCCTGTTGAGAAGTGTGTCCTATGTGATCCACCTGGATTTCTGCCTCTTATGACTGAATTTACTGGCCTGTTTTAACTTTGAGCACTGGGAAAGTGCTAAATTGTTCCCAGTGCATGTGCTCCGAACACTAAACATGGTGAAGGATCAACTAAACCCAGTTGGCATAGTTTACTTTTAAATAATGTTACTGTATTATTGCGCAGGAATTGCACCAATGGTATAAACATTAAATACCAGAGGTGGGCTACAGGGTAGATTTACACCACCCGGATCAGTGACTTTAAAAGCATGAATTCAATCCTGCCAGTGCAGGTCTGAGCTGCTGAAACAAACCTGCAACAAGTACATGTGAAAGGGAAGCAGTTTTGACCAGTTTAATAGCCTACTTTTTATATTAGTTAATTCACTGTATCGACTGCTGTAGGACCCTCAAACCTTTTGCCTACACATATCCTGTTTGCTCAATTCGTTTTTGTTGTCATCAGGACTCTGTGCACTTAACCACTGATCACCAGTGCTAAAGTACTTGTGCTCTCTCCTTCAAACATGGTCAAATTGGCCCACAGCTAACTGGCTAGAAAAGATAGAGAAGGAGAGAAGAGAGGAGGAGGCCTAGCCGTCATTTATAAAGAAGAAATAAAGGCAAAATTTGAACCTATAAATCTCCCGGGGTGTAAGTGTTTATGTTTCATGCTAGAATTGGCACCTACCTCCACCTTCTCAAGGCTCCTCATATATCACCCCCCCACCCCACCACTCAGTTTCTACATGCCCTTCCTGAAACTGTTGCAGAATACAGTTTAAAATCTGCCAACTTCTCTATCCTAGGAGACCATAATCTGCACTTGGACAACAAGAAAATTGACGCTATCAAAAACGTTATCTTAGATCTCGAAGCCATTCAGCTTACACTGTGGCTCGGCTCTTCTACCCACTATCAAGATTATTTATTAGATCACATCTTTTCCAATTCTCCAGACCTAACAGTAGGAGTTCCGATTGAGATTCTCTGGTCGGACAATAAATTAATACCTTTTTGCTTAATTAAACCCAATACTGAAGCCGCCAGATTCCATAAGGCCAGTACCGGGTGCAACTGGTCCAAGCTTAACCTGAGAGATTGGGAAACTTTACTTGCAAATACCAACCCAGATTTAGAGGGTTGCAATTGGAAAAAGAAACTAAGAGATTAGAATGAGCTTGGAGGAAAAACTATGAAGGAACCATGAAACTCACTTGTAAGGATGCAGTTATGAAATATCATTATGCAATTGGATGCCAGAACTAGCTATTTCACAGCAAAAATCGAGACTGCCCCACACTTTTCAAAATAAATATATAAAATAGTAAATAACCTAAGGACAACTCCCAAGAATATCAATAGGCCTTTGCCATCAGAAGATTGCTGTAATGAATTAGCATAATTTGTTTCTGAAAAAGGTTAATAGAATTCGTCAAACCCCGGAAGGAGTTGAAGAGACTCTACTTACACACCACCCAACTCATGGAAAATGGTGTACATTTTTAGAGATGATGGTTGAGAAAACCACAGAGATTCTCTCTTTTCTCAGATCAGGGTCACCAATTAATCCAGCCCCTCCCCCCCCCAGATATTTTATTTAAAGGAGGTGAACCACTCCTATGTACCCTTACCAATATTTTTAACTTTTCCCTTAATTCAGGCACTGTACCTGTAGCAAGGAAACATGCAATAGTGAAGCCATTGTTAAACAAGCATTGGCATAGCCAATAGGTCTCACCTTTTGAACAATATAAGTGTGTAGCCATGCAGCACATTATACTGAGTGCTGTGGCGCCAGGGATTGAAAAGCTATACTGCATTGCTCAATTGAATTCTTAAAGTAAATTTTTTGTGCAGATTTGCTTGGGAAATAAGCAGCTGTGGGTTTCTACAAGAGCACTGAAAAAGAGCTGTTTTGCATTCATTGTGGATATAAATGAAAGAGAAATGGGAGTTTAAAAAATGTCCAGAAGTGCAGTTATGTCAGACAAATGTGACTGAGATGTGTGGGTGTGTCCCTGGCAAGACAGCCGAGTGAGCTGAGCACTTGCTCCTGATATCTACAATGATTTTTCTCTAGGTCATGAGATCCTGTGCAGGTAATGCAACATCAGCCTTTCATCTTTTTGGGTCGATATTGAAAGAGCATATACCACCCCAGCTATTGTTTGCAGCGCACTACAGGACAGTGAAATAATGGACCTAATATGGAATAAAGAACGTACCTGCTACCCGAGTGGCTCCAAAACAAAAGTATAAAAGGCCTCAACCTAACATTTGATTCATTAGCTAATCGTTAGGTGAGAAATCAGAAAACAAATATGGCATGGCACACTGCACTACCAGTGCAATGGTACTGTCGATTAAAAGGTTGCATGCAACAGTTACTTGAACAACACAAATAACAGTTTTCTGTTTTGTGACCAATAAAACACGGTTGACAAACGTTCTCTCTTACACTCACTCCACGCACTTACCATCAAAACAATGAAAACAAGAGTGTAGTAGTAATGAAGGACGTGTGTGTTCACTGGCTGGAACTAGTAGTAACCATGTAGCTTAGTGTTATCAGAAATGACCCGATTGCATTCCTGAGGCAATACTCTCCAACCCAGGTTTTCGGCACTGATAAGTTGGCTTTGTTCTTCTGTCCATAAATTACTCTATTGACCATGTGTTTTTTCGGTTTGGTGGCGTTTTTATAGTGCCTGATATGGTGGCAACTGGCTTTTTGATGCAGCAGAATACTTTTATGTCATTATTGTTCTGTTGCAGGGTTAATTGATTATACGATTACAGAGCCCATCATGCTACCACTGTTAACACTGGTCTCTGGTCAAGCTACACTTGCCCATTGCTCTCGTGGTGACTAGCTAAGGCAGCCAGCAGAGTCAGAGTTGAGCATTAACCCTTTAGCATTCATAGCAAACCACCTATATTGTTACAGAAATGTTATGCAGTCTGATAGTACTAAGTTTCCTCAAGTCGGCCACAAGCAAAAGAGCTGCTCTTTTCTCTAAGTAAAGTGGTGTTATGTGGACAGCTCTGATGTTGCAGTAGACAACGGAGAACACAGCCTTACGTGGTGAGTAACTGCCAAAGGAGGGCGATTCTCAACATCCGATTGCACCATATAGACTCCCAAACAGCCATTTATTTGGAACAAGAACACATTGCTCTATACAATCAGATGTACTTCAAAACCTCAAAGAACCACCTCCTGGTTGCCCGCATTTAAGGGGGGCAGAATGGCAAAGTGTTAAGGGGTCCCTGAATAGGACAAGGTCACCAAAGGACGTTTGTACACCAAGTATTGCAAAGCAGGGATTTGTAAGTTATTTAATAAAATTTAAAAAATCACTGAAAAAGCAGCTGGGGACATTTTTTTGTATGAGGTGATTACTAGCAAGAGGCAAACTTCTCTTTAAATAGACCTTGCAAAGAGTTTGAATTGGCATGTTTCTTTATTATGTAGATTTGGTAACACTTCCCAATCTGCAAAAGTTAATTATTTTGCTTTAAACCTTTACTTGTGGGCTGCTTTAACCCTGTTGATCTCCAGACAATTAGAGAGGGGGAGTGGTCGTTAACATAGAAAGGGCCTCTGGGGCTCAGTTTCTGGTTACAGTATTTCACTGCTGCCCCCCATTAGGAGCCGAGCACCAGCACCTTGGAGTAATTTCCCCGTCCAGATACACTGCTGCTTACCCCGCCCCCTTCCCATCCCTACGTCGAGGCCCCACAGTAAACAAGCATTGGCATAGCCAATAGGTCTCGCCTTTGGGGCGTTATAAGTGTTTAGACAGAGCTATTGGCTTTGTTAACGTTTGCAGTGGGGTGAAGGAAACACGCACCACAGCTGTGCAGTGGGCTGAAAGGAAGCACGCACCACAGCTGTGCAGTGTGCAATAAGGTGAAAGGAAGCACGCACCACAGCTGTGCACTGGGGTGAAAGGAGGCACACACCACATATCTGCACTGTGCAGTGTTGTGAAAGGAAGCACGCGCCACTACTGTGCAGTGGGGTGAAAGGAAGCACTCGCCACAGCTGTGTACTGTGCAATGGGGGAAAGGAGGCACGCACCACAGCTGTGCACTGTGCAGAGATGTCAAAGGTAGCACGCACCACAGCTGCGCAGAGGTGTGAAAGGAAGCGCGCACCACGGTGCTGAAAAAACGTGAATGTTAAAAGGTGCGGTCAATTTGTAGGCTGTGCACTGTGCAGTGGGGTGAAAGGAAGCATGCACCACAGCTGTGCAATGCAATAAGGTGAAAGGAAGCACGCACCACAGCTGTGCACTGGGGTGAAAGGAGGCACACACCACATATCTGCACTGTGCAGTGTTGTGAGAGGAAGCACGCGCCACTACTGTGCAGGGGGTTGAAAGGAAGCACTCGCCACAGCTGTGTACTGTGCAATGGGGGGAAAGGAAGCACGCACCACAGCGGCGCAGAGATGTGAAAGGAAGCACGCACCACGGTGATGAAAAACGCGAATGTTAAAAGGTGCGGTCCATTTTGAAGCTGTGTACTATGCAATGGGCGGAAAGGAAGCACGCACCACAGCTGTGTACTGTGCAGAGATGTCAAAGGTAGCACGCACCACAGCTGCGCAGAGGTGTGAAAGGAAGCGCGCCCCACGGTGCTGAAAAAATGTGAATGTGAAAAGGTGCGGTCAATTTTTAAGCTGTGTACTGTGCAATGGGGGAAAGGAAGCACGCACCAAAGCTGTGCACTGTAGAGAGCCCCTGGATCGAGCGAGCACCAAAAGCAATGTGGGGAAAGGAAACACGCACCACAGCTGTGCACTATGCAGAGATGTCAAAGGTAGCACGCACCACAGCTGCGCAGAGGTGTGAAAGGAAGCCCGCACCACAGTGATGAAAAAACGCTAATGTTAAAAGGTGCAGTCAATTTTTAAGATGGTACCGAAAAAGAGGCGACTATAGAGGCCAACTACAGAGTACAGCAAATGTCTTAACAATAACATACTAATACAAAGATAACGGTGCAGGAAGAGAGTGCTGACATAAATGAAATGCGAGTGCTGGAAAAAGAAGCGCGCACTCTTGTGGCGGTGGGGTCTGTCCCTTGGCCGGGGTGGAGTGGACACGCCTTGTAAGTATCTTATTGTGATGAATGCGAGTGCTGGAAAAGAAGCGCGCACTCTTGTGGCGGTGGGGTCTGTCCCTTGGCCGGGGTGGAAGGGACACGCCTTGTAAGGAAAGCTGCAAGGTCTTGAAATGAAACATGATCCACAACAGATGGCACGCTGCGCGCCGATGCTCGCTCCCGACAGCTAAACGCTGTGGGAGTAAACATTTTCAGAAAAGGTGGGACATGCACCCGCCTTTGGCCAATTGCGTGCTTTCATTTTTGAAAGCCACACGCAAAGGCCAATAGCATGTGTGGAAAATCGAACACCACACGCACGAGTTTGCAGAAAGTCTGAAGTGATTCCAAGAGGCCTTCTCCTAGAACAGCGCATGCACGCTGCGCTAGGCTCGACCTAACAGAGCCTTGTACAGGACATTTGTAAAGCCTTCGTATTAGCAACAAACAGTTAGAAAGGAAGACCTCAGCAAGCCGTATGTACTTCCAGTTGGATAAAACAAGTTGCCCCGTTACTGCAGATCACTCGTAGCCCTGTCCTAAAGTTCCCAGGATGATGTCAGTGTTTAACCAGAAAAAAAAAACAGGGCGTGGGATCAAATGAGAGAAGGGGGAAAAATGTAAAGAAGCAGACACGTCAGACACGTCTGCAGAGATGCCAAGATGAACTATTAATTTAGTTTGCTGGAGTTCTCCTGTGAGAGGGACGAGGCTAGCAGCAATGCGAGGGGAGTTGGGATGGGCCAAGCACCAACAGAGTTTGTTCGAATCTGCCTCAAAACTAGCTGTACCCCACTGCCTCGATGCAGAGCAGTCAGTCATACCAGCATCATTTTCTTATCTCATTGCACACGCCTCTCTCGCCCTTCTCCGTTCACTAGCAGCAGGACAACGAGGCGAGTTCCTGTAAGTACACAACAATTGTAGCCCTGCCCTAAAGGTCCCAGGATGATGTCTGTTTTAACCTGACCAAAACAATTAGGTTTGCACCATTCCATGGCGATCGGTAGTGCTGGCGCTGCTGCTCCTACGGCTCGGGCTGCACTGGTTGCTATGCTTGGGCAGTGGTAAGGGGGCGTGGGTGGAGTCTCAGCATCAGCTCTCCGTATATTTATTGTTAATACAAACAAGCAATAGGTCTCCAATTTACGCAAGACCTATTGCAACTTGGCATCACGGACAATGGGAGGGAGGGCGGGTGGGTGGGTTAGGAGAGGAGAAGGCACGGACAACAAGAGGGAGGGCGGGGAGGGGAAAAGGCGGCACGGACAACAGGAGGGAGGGTGGAGGGGGAAGAAGGCACAACAACAGGAGGGGGGGTAGAAGGCACCAAAACACACATTTACCTGGTCAATCTCTTGCGGCGGGCTCCGGCTCCAAAAGGAAATAGTACACGCCCTGTGTAACAACCAAGTAAAGGGGCCAGTAGCCATGGGAGGATACAAATGACAACATGGCTGGACTAAGGAGGGACTAACAAGCCTCATAATGAATCAGAAGACAGCATTTACAAAGGACCCACACAAGCCAATGAAAAATAAGGGCGGGGGAGTGGGCGGAGCTTCTCTACGTACTGAACTACCACAGCTCTTCGCAGAGCAGCGCTTGCGCGCTGGCTCACGCTCGACCTAAAAAGGCCCACGCTAATCAACTGACAAATGAAAATTACCGCCTGATTTCCCTGTTGCCAGGACCTAGTAAAATTCTGGAAAAATATGTAAATCATACCTTGGCTTCCTACCTAGAGGAAATAATATACTACACCCATCCCAAACTGGTTTCAGAGTAGGAAATAGTACAGATATAGCACTCTTAGCGGCCTCTGAAGACCTTAGAGCCGTTCTAGATAATGGAGGATCTGCAGCCCTCATCCTTCTGGATTTGAGTGCCGCTTTTGATACGGTCTCTCATCCAACACTGATCAACAGAATGGTACAAATAGGAATCTCTGGAACTGTGCTTAGGTGGCTAGCGGCCTTCCTCCAAAACAGAACTTTTCAAGTTGTTGAGGAGGATAAACACTCCAATACTCTCTCTTGGGATTGTGGTGTACCACAAGGGTCTTCCCTCAGCTCAGCATTTTTTTAACATTTATGTAAGTCCTTTGGCTGAGATTATCAAAAAGTATGGCTTCACAGACATTTCCTACGCGGACGACACTCAAATTATCATACATCTTTCGCATCAGCCGGACACCAACTCCGCCCTTTTAGACCAATGCCTAAATCATGTTAATTGGATGGCTGCCAGCAGCCTCAAACTCAACAGAGGTAAAACAGAGGTGCTGGTAGTAGGAGAAAATCCCACACAGTAGGTAGACCTCTATTGGCCAGCAAGCATGGGCAGTAAAGCTACCCCTAAGGAAGAGGTGAAAAGTCTTAGGGTTTGGTTCGACCAGGAACTCACCATGGCTACACAAGCAAAGAAATTAGCGGCCACCTGTTTTGGCCTTCTTCACATCCTCAGGAGAGTACTGATGTGGCTGCCAGAATCCACATGCAGAACTGTAGTACAGGACCTGATTATGCCTTGCCTAGACTATGGTAACTCCCTATAACTACGCAGCCCAAATTTGTCATCAAAAGGCTTCAAACGATACAAAATGCAGCAGTTCGCACTGTGTGGAACAATCCCGAAGTTTCAGTCAGTAACAGCTTTTAGAACCTCACTGCACTGGCTTCCGGTGCAAAAGAGCATACATTTCAAAGCGCTTTGCTTGGCCTACAAAGCAATACACAACAAAGGATCCACAATGATCCAAAACCTTTTGACACCCCATCAGCCTTCAAGACATCTGTGATCCTCTACCCAGTAACTTCTTGTTGTCCCCAGATTAAAATAAGCTGGGGCTGGCGGACATTCCTTTGCCATCGTGGTGCCTAAGCTGTGGAACATACTTCCTCCACAGATAAGGAAGGCATTATATTTCTTGTTGACAGTTCATCCGACTGAAAGTTTTACGGGCGTTCTGACCTATCGCCCACCTGGACCGAGAGCATTGTTTAGCCAGGATTTTAGTAATCTCGTAGAACCCTACTTGGCAAGACCTAATCTTACCCTCCTGGGTGATTTGAATTTTCACCTGGATAAGACCCTATGCAAGGAAATGCAAATTTTTCTAGAAACTTTGGATTGTTGTGGTCTGCCACAATTGGTTATGAGTCCTACCCATTCAGCTGGACATATATTAGATGGTATTTTTTCTAACGATTCCCGGCTTATGGTAAGAGAACCACTACAACTTTCTTGGTCAGACCATTATGCCATTCCTTTCTATCGCCAGATCCCTGTATATCGTACAGCTCTAAATAATAAAAAGATAACAGAAAAGAAGAGAAACTTTAGTCGTATCAGTAAGGAGGCTCTTCTTAATTCACTTAATAACCATCAATGCCCCTCGTACACTGATGTTAACTCGGCGGCCACCGAATTTTCCAACTGGCTTCTAGCAGCCATGGACAGCCTAGCTCCCCCTTAAGGAGCATTATGCGGCTAGAAAAAAGCCCTCTGCCCCCTGGTTTTCTGATAGGCTGAGAAAACTAAGACAATCCTGCCGCCATCAGGAAAGGATCAGGATGTCTAGATCTCAATCATGCGGGAAGAGACTTACATAAACAAAGATTGAGGGAATATAAGACCGCCATCATAGAGGAAAAAGTATCATTTTATTCCAAGGTTACAGAATCCCTTAGATCTCCTAGGGAGCTTTTTAATTTAATTAACTCTCTTTCCTTCCCCTCAGTCCCTGGCCACACGGACACCTCCCAGGACCTATGTGACAGAATGGCTAGTTTTTTCCATTCTAAGATCACGGAAATATATTCTGCCTTGGAAACTTCCAATGCTGGGATCCCCAACTCAGTCCCTGCTGACCTCCCCCCTCCTCTCGATAACCCCGTAACCCTGTTGGAGGCAGGCAAGTTACTTGCCTTCCCCCCCCCCCCCTGTCACCAGAGGATACAGACCGCTTGTTAGGTGGAATTACTTCCAGCTCCCCTTTGGAGCCCTGCCCACTGAAGTTCATGAAATTAGGGAGGGAGGTCATTGCACCCCACCTTACCTCAATACTCAATGGAGCTATTTCAGCTGGGCAGTACCCTATCCCTTGGAAGACTGCGGTGGTCAAACCTCTTCTAAAAAATCCTTCACTGGATCCGGCTGAACTAAACAACTACCGCCCCATCTCCCTGTTACCTGTACCAGCAAAAATTCTGGAGAAACATTTGAACTTTCATCCTAGCTCCTATCTAGGGGAATATCAGCTGCTTGATGGCTCGCAGCATGGTTTTAGAAGTGATCACAGCACGGAGACGGTGTTAACCGCCGTAACCAACAACATTTGTGTTCAGGTTGATGCTGGACGTACCAAGCTGTTGATTCTTCTTGACCTTACGGCGGCCTTCGACACTATATCCCCTTTGAGACTGGTGGACCGGCTTAAGGAAATGGGGGTCGGGGGCGTTGCCCTTAAGCTGCTCACCTCATTCCTTAGTGATCGGGCACAAATAGTGAAAATGGATCAATTTTATTCGGCCCCTGGCCATGTGTTTTGTGGAGTCCCTCAGGGCTCCTCATTGAGCCCTACCCTTTTTAATATTTATGTTGCTCCTTTGGCCAGGGTCGTTAGATCCTTTGGATTGGAGGTTTTGTCCTATGCTGACGACACCCAAATTATGGTGTCCATCACAAACAGCCTAGAGGCATCTGCCACCAATTTTAAAAACTGTATGCAGGCAGTCTTTTCTTGGATGGTAGAAAACTATCTTAGACTTAACGGGGACAAAACGGAGGTTTTGATCTTTGGAAACCAACAGCATATCTGGTCCAATGCCTGGTGGCCTGACACGCTTGGCCCCTGCCCCTGCCCAGTGTCCCAAGGAAAAAATCTTGGTGTCATTGTGGACAATTCTCTCTCCCTGGGCCCTCAGATTAACAGAACGGTGTCCTGCTTCAGGACCATCAGGATTCATAGGAAAATCTCTCAATTTCTTTCCTTCGCCTCTCGAAAGCAGGCAGTCATTGCCCTAGTGTTATCTAGACTGGATTATTGTAATGCCCTCTATTTGGGTATTAACAAAGGGCTTGTTCATCGTCTGCAGCTGGTACAGAACACTGCAGCCAGGCTGGTGATGGACCTTCCTAAATTCCACTCAGTCTCGGCCACTGTTAGTGAGCTGTATTGGCTCCCTCTAAACCGGAGAATCCTGTTTAAGGCTCTTTGTCTCACTCACAAGGCCTTCTACAATCTAGGTTCGGAAGGTATTAAAGGGCTCTTTCGACGTTATGTTCCTACCAAACAGCTAAGATCAGCCAATAAAAATCTGTTGGTAGTTCTCAGGTTCAAGAGAGTCAGATGGGGGGGCCAGAGCCTTCTCCGTCGCCACTCATAGGCTCTGGAACTCCCTCCCCTCTGCAATTTCGGGACAAGTGACTCACTCTCTCTTCCGCAAGGCTTTGAAGACCTGGCTCTTTACCAGTCTATCAGTATGAGTCCCACATGTACTACTGTCTGATGGCCCTTTCCGCAGCGCCTTGACGCCTCCGGGCAAAGTTTGCATTCTATAAGGCTAATATTCATTCATTCATTCCAAGCTCTCCTTTAGAAAACTGCTAAAACGCTTCTATTCGAGTAGTTACTATTCCCTCTCCCCCACGACCGGCCTAGTGCTGGGAAGCCCTGTGTGGACAGCCATGCCCTTTATAAATCATGGAGACTAGACTAGTCTAAACTGGCACATTTGATTTACCTATTCCTCCACTACTACATGTACCAAGGGCCTGAAAAGTAACTGCTATGAGTGGGCCTGCAGCACTTATTGTGCCACCCACTGAAGTAGCCTTTTGAAACATGTTTCAGGCCTGCCATTGCAGCCTGTGTGTGGTTTTAAACTGCCAATTCAACCTGGTAAATTAAACCTTTCACCAGGCCTAAAACTCCCCTTTTACTACATGTAAGTCACCTCTATTGTAGGCCCTTACTAGCCCATAGGGGAGGGTGCACTGTATTTAAAGGGTAGGCCAAATGTTTTTAAGTTTTACATATCTGGTAGTGAAAAACTCATATTCGTTTTTCACTACTGTGAGGCTACTTCTCACATAGGATAACATTGGGTTACCTTATTACATGTAATACGTGATTTTGATTGGGAACAGGTATAAATGTTACATTTGGTCTCATAAGAATTGTAATTTAAAATCCTCTTTAATGGTAGTCGAATTTTAAGACACAATTCTGAAAATGCCACTTTTAGAAAGTTGGCATTTTCTTGTCCTAACCAATTGGTGCCTGCAGACTGTGTCCTGGGTCACATGACTGTTAATAACAGTTGGCCTTTGTGTGTTTCTCCCAGACAGTGAGACAAAGGTGGACTAGCTATTGACAGGATGAGCCATCCTGCCAGGATTGGTGGGACGGAGCTGTTCCCTACCTCACTTACTTTTCAAAGGGCTGCCCCCAGCACACTCACAAAGGAACTTGACACCAGCATACAGTCATCCTAGACCAGGGCTTCCCAATGTTTTCTATGCCCCACACCCCTAGGAAATGTTGGATTAATGTTCCCACCAACTACAAAAGTCTTGCCGGATTCCTATTATGCAAACAGCACATACTTTCCCTCTTTGTCGCACCCCCTGTTTTAGGTGAAGGACACTTTCCCACTCCACATTGTTTCCTTTTGTTACACTTGGAGAATGAAGATTTTTAACGATGATATTGATGTCATTGTTATTATATTGTTATTTCCATTTGGACTCAGTGTACATTATCTCATTCCCATACATAGGAATCACTGTGGCTTTCCTGATGAAGGCGTAGTGTACGCCGAAACGCACGTAGAAGATCCATCATTTAGCCACCTGATTTAAATGTTTATTCCTTGGATATACAGGGTCTCTTGAAAATATACCATTATTATCCTTTCTTGATTTTTGCCACCACGTTGATGTTTGTCTATTGTATTCAGTATTTTGTAAGTTATGTTGAGATGTTGTCATGTGTTTGCACCTGGAAATTGTTGAAATATGTATCAGAATGATTTTAAAGAGTTTTGTATGAAATAAATGAACTTTTAATGACTTCATGTGTACACTGAGTCCCTAATATCATTTTTATGTTTAGTTAGGTCTGAAAGTTGCTATAGACCTACAGTTACCTAGGGGTGTTTTCTTCAATTGCGTTATTTCCCTGCCCTAGGAATCTACATTAGTAGCAGGGGGTCCTTGTTTTTACTTCAATCTTCAGACTGCTCACCTGACAAAAACCTCTAACTCTAGTAAGAGTGAGAAAAATAAACTTAATTTTCCAAGCAACAATTAGTTAAAAGACAAACTGACATTTGACCTCTTTCCTTGAACAGACAGCAAATGTGTCAAGATAAAAACGAGATTTAATGGCATCTTTATTGCTCATAGACATTCTGAATGAACAGAACATCTGTTCCTTTCCAGCCTTAGTTTACTCACCAGATGGGACTAATAGGTGCTAAAAATAGCTCGACCTGATAAACTTTTACTCGCAATTGCGAGTGGGCGAGTAGATTTCTTGAGGCCTGCTGAGTGACTCCAAGGGTCAGTTGACTGACCTCCCGGTAGGAGCTACAGGGACACAACTAGCTCCAGTGGTCTCCCTGACTCTGCCCAGCTGACCTGCTGCAACTGGACCTGCAACTGGACTGGCCTGGACCCTGTTGACCTCTACTAGAATGAGTCCCTGATTCCCAAGAGGTTCCTTTCCCGGTTCTGGACCCATGGCTGGCATCAGAGCGCACTCCTCTGTGAAGAAAGGAAAAATCCTGAAGCTTTGGGCTCTTCGCAGCCGCGAATGGGCTTGTTTGCACCAAGTCTCTGCCGTCCCTAACGATCACCAACACAAAGTACCGGTGAACCCGACTCTTTGCACTACAGCGACCATCAGACACGGCCAGCAACGCAACATCTGCACTTCGCACTAAAGTAATGATAGCCCACATTGACCGCCAAATCAAAGCACCAGCGACGACTGTCTGTGACGCCAGGCCTGCTCAACATGCTACAGTGATGACCATCTGTGACACTGCAAACTGGACGTCTCGTGCTGGACTTTGAGAAAGTAAAATGTTTAGCAGGACTAAGCTGGTCCATGTAACTGGCATGCTTTCCATTTTGGTTGGCCTGAATTTATGACTTTCTCCATGTCTAGCCCGACCATGATCTTTACTCCTAAAACACTTTTTTTTGCATTTATTTTATCTAGCATAACCAGATGACCACGAGTTGCGCTTTGTGCCTTTAGTTGCTATACTTACTTTGTAACTGCATATCTCCGGTTTTTGTTTATTAAAATCGACTCTATTTTTCTAAATTGGTATGGGATTTTTCTTATGTTATGTTTTCACTTCATTACCGTTTGTGTGATGCATCAATACTTTACACATTGCCTCTAAGTTAAACCTGACTGTTTTCATTACCTAGTTACCAGAGGGTTAAGCACAGGTTAATTTTGTGACTTTTGTGGCTCACCCTGACAGACTGTGGTTGTTGCTTGAGAAGGGTCTTCACCTTCCCCTTAATCAAAAACCCAATTTCCTACAATTGCTTTAAAGCTTGCATAGTGAAGGTGCATACTGTGTAAATCTGAAACATGTCTAATATTTAGTTTCACATGTCCCTCCAAGAACAGGATAAAAAATCTCCTTATTCACTGCATTGTTTTGGTATGCCTCTTCTGTGGTAAAATCCTGCTTGTGAATAAATCATCATCGTCATTAGCTGACATAGGAAGTAGCTGCAGAAATCATCCATGCACTGTTGTGGTATTTATCAGAAATGTATTTCAGTGTGGAATATCGGTTTCTGTTAAATATGCTGCAAAGATGACTTTAATAATACTTGTTTTCTCTGCTTGAAAGCTTAGTGAGTAATACATTAATTTCTGTCTTCTCATATTTGATGGGGTGTGACATACCCTAGGACAGAATTGGTTTGCCCTGCCAGCTGGTCTCTGGAAGGAAGGCACCATGGATTTAATGGCAGGCCTAGTTATCTTCGAATGTTGAAGAGTGGAGTGGTTAAGAAAAACAGACAGTATCACAAAGAACAGACTATGGCCTGATAATTGTCATGCTTACAGGAAACAGGGACCTGTTGTGATCAAAGCCTTTTATGGTAGTCTGCTCTTGCAAAGCTTTTCCCATCCAAAGAGGAGGCGAACTAGCCCTAGAACCAACTACGGTTGGGTTTCTAAGAGAGATCCCACATTTAAAAAAGGCCAGCTCCTAGGTGGGAATCCATTGCTCCACACACTGCTTTAAAATTAAAATTGATTTGATATTTGATTTAGATCACCATGATGTAATCCACCATCCTAATACTGTATTCCATAATCCACACATTTTCATTGCCTAGTATTCACAGTGCTAAAAATGTTTTAAGAAATCATTTTCTTAAAAACACTTGTTACTGTCAGCAAGTTAGATGTAAAATTATTAATAAACATCATGCGCAGGTATCACCACTTAACCCCTTCGGTGCTCATGACGGAATGGTTCCGTCATGAGCACCGGTGCTCCTGTGCTCATGACGGAACCATTCCGTCATGAGTACAGGGGCACGAAATCCCTCTGCTGCAGACAGCAGAGGGATTTCCCTTTTTTTATTATTGGCCTCGGGAGGTTGGGGAAGAGCTTCCTCAACCTCCCGAGGCCAATTTCCATTTTCATTGCAATGCGTCGTCATTGCAATGAAAATGAAACTGAAACTTAGTTTCAGTTTCATTGTTTCGGTGCTCTTGGGGCTATCTCAGCCCCCCGAGCACCGAAACAGATGGCAGAGGTATCGTTGGAAAGGGGAGAATCTCCCCTTTCCAATGGTACCCCTCCCTAGTGGATCCCTGCTTGGGGATCGCCCCAGGTGGGCGATCCCCAAGCAGGGATCCACCCACTAGGCACCAGGGAGGGGGGAACGGCCCCTTGGGCAAGGGCCTTTGCTCCCCCCATATTTTTTGGCCTAATTCAGTCTTTCTGCCCCCCCCTGGGGGGCAGAAAGCCCACTAGAACCAGGGAATTTTTTTACTTTGTAAATTAGGGGTGGGGGCTGCCCAATATGGGCACGCCAATGCCCCCACCCCCCCTGCACAATTAGAGTCTTTCTGCCCCCCCTGGGGGGCAGAAAGCCCACTAGACGGCAGTTTTTTTTTTTTTTTTACATTTAATTTAGGGGTGGGGGCTGCCCAAGATGGTCATGCCAATGCCCCCACCCCTCCCCCCACAATAATTCCAGTCTTTCTGCCCCCCCTGGGGGGCAGTAGCCCCCAATCTGCCCCCCCGGTGGGCAGAAAGCCCACTAGCAACCAGGGATTTATTTTATTATGTAAATTAGGGGTGGGGGCTGCCCAATATGGGCACGCCAAAGCCCCCAACCCCCCGCACAATAACAGTCTTTCTGCCCCCCCTGGGTGCAGATGGGGGCGGTAGCCCCCAATCTGCCCCCCCGGGGGGCAGAAAGCCCACTAGACGCCAGGGTTTTTTTTTTACGATTAATTTAGGGGTGGGGGCTGCCAAAGATGGGCATGCCAATGCCCCCACCCCTCCCCCCCACAAAATTCCAGTCTTTCTGCCCCCCGTGGGGGCAGAAAGCACCCTAGACACCAGGGATTATTTTTTTATAGGCCCGGGGTGGGGGCTGCCCAGAATGGGCATGCAAATGCCCCCACCCTACCCCCAAAGAAAACTAAAGACTTGCTGCCCCTCCAGGAGGAAGATGGGGGCAATAGCCCCTGATCTGCCCCCGGGGGGGCAGAAAGCCCACTAAGCGCCAGGGATTTTTTTTTTTATATAGGGAAGGGGTGAGGGTTGCCCAGAAAGGGCATGTCAAGGCCCCCAACCCCCCAAAAAATGATAGTCTTTCTGCCCCCTCCGGGAGGCAGATGGGGCAATAGCCTCTTATCTGCCCCCCCGGGGTGGGACAGGAAGCCCACTAGCCACCAGGGATTTTTTTTTTCTCCAAAGTTCGGAGTGGGGGTTGCCCAGAATGGACATGCCAATGCCCCCATCCCCCAAAAGAGATGCCACAGCCTTTCTGCTCCCCCAGGAGGCAGATGGAGGCAGTAGCCCCAGGGGGGGGCAGAAAGTCCACTAGGCGCCAGCGATTATGCTGGCTTTTCTATTAGTAGGGGTGGGGGCTTCCCAGAATGGGCATCCCAATGCCCCCACCCCCCAAAAGAATAGCCACAGTCTTTCTGCCCCCCTTGAGGGCATATCGGGGCAATAGCCCTCGATTTCCCCCCTCCCCAGGGCGGCAGAAAGCCCACTAGGCACTGAATTTTCTTCAGGATGTGCCTACCTGTGGATTTTGGGCCCTGGCGCAGCCGGCACATAGGAAAACCTAGCAAACCTGTACATTTTTGAAAACTAGACACCAAGGGGAATCCAGGATGGGGTGATTTGTGTGCCTCTCACCAGGTTCTGTTACCCAGAATCCCTTGCAAACCTCAAACTTTGTCAAAATACCCACATTTTCCTCACAGTTTTGTGGTGGAAAGTTCTGGAATCTGCGTGGATTCACAAAATTCCACCCACTCCGCATTCCCCAAAGTCTTCCGAGGAAAATGGTACCTCACTTGTGTGGGTAGGCCTAGTGCCCGCGACAGGAAACGGCCCAAAACGCAACGTGGACACACCACATTTTCTCAGTGAAAACTGACCCTTTTTTTGCAGAGTGCCTAGCTGTAGATTTTGAACCCTAGCTCTGCCGGCACCTAGGGAAACCCAGCAAACCTATACATTTTTGAAAACTAGACACCCAGGGGAATCCAGGATGGGGTGACTTCTCTGGCTCTCACCAGGTTCTGTTACCCAGAATCCCTTGCAAACCTCAAAATTTGTATTAAAAAAACACATTTTCCTCAAATGTCTGTGGTGGAAAGTTCTGGAATCTGTGTGGATCCACAAAATTCCACTCACCCCGCATTCCCCAAAGTCTTCCAAGAAAAATGGTACTTCACTTGTCAATCAATCAATCAGGGAATTGTAAGCGCGCTACTCACCCGTGAGGGTCTCAAGCCACTGCGTGGGTGGGTCAAGTACCCGCGACAGGCAAGGGCCCAAAACCTAGTGAGGCGACATCAAAATTGCCTATCACAAAATGTTTTGGGCCCTTGCCTGTCGCGGGTACTTGGGCCTCCCACACGAGTGAGGCACCATTTTTATCGGGAGACCTGGGGGAACACTGGGTGGTAGGAAATTTGTGTCAGCCCGGTGATGCCACAACTTTCCTACACAAAAATGTGTGGAAAAAGTGATTTTTTCAGCTAAATTTGAGGTTTGCAGGGAATTCTGGGTAAGAAAACGTTGGGGGATCCATGCAAGCCATACCTCCCTGGAATCCTCCGGGTGTCTAGTTTTCAGAAATGTGTGGGTTTGGTAGGTTTCCCTAGCTGGCCACCGAGCACGGGGCCAAAAACCCAGGTGACCCCCTTGCAAAACCAGGTTGTTTTGTGATAGGCAATTTTGGTGTAGCCTCAATACGTTTTGGGCCCTTGCCTGTCGCGGGTACTTGGGCCTCCCACACGAGTGAGGCAACATTTTTATCGGGAGACCTGGGGGAACACTGGGTGGTAGGAAATTTGTGTCAGCCCGGTGATGCCACAACTTTCCCACACAAAAATGTGTGGAAAAAGTGATTATTTCAGCTAAATTTGAGGTTTGCAGGGGATTCTGGGTAAGAAAACGTTAGGGGATCCACGCAAGTCATGCCTCCCTGGAATCCCCTGGGTGTCTAGTTTTCAGAAATGTGTGGGTTTGGTAGGTTTCCCTAGCTGGCCACCGAGCACGGGCCAAAACCCAGGTGACCCCCTTGCAAAACCAGGTCGTTTTGTGATAGGCAATTTTGATGTCGCCTCAATACGTTTTGGGCCCTTGCCTGTCGCGGGTACTTGGGCCTCCCACACGAGTGAGGCACCATTTTTATCGGGAGACCCGGGGAACGCTGGGTGGTAGGAAATTTGTGTCAGCCCGGTGATGCCACAACTTTCCCACACAAAAATGTGTGAAAAAAGTGATTTTCTCAGCTAAATTTGAGGTTTGCAGGGGATTCTGGGTAAGAAAACGTTGGGGGATCCAGGCAAGCCATACCTCCCTGGCATCCCCTGGGTGTCTAGTTTTCAAAAATGTATAGGTTTGCTAGGTTTCCCTAGGTGCCGGCAGAGCTAGGGTTCAAAAACTACAGCTAGGCACTTTGCAAAAAAAGGGTCATTTTTCACTGTGAAAATGTGGTGTGACCACCTTGCGTTTTGGGCCGTTTCCTGTCGCAAGCACTAGGCCTACCCACACAAGTGAGGTACCATTTTGCTCGGAAGACATCGGGGAACGCTGGGTGGGTGGAATTTTGTGGATCCACACAGATTCCAGAACTTTCCACCACAGAAATGTGAGGAAAATGTGTTTTTTTTGACAATTTTTCAGGTTTGCAAGGGATTCTGGGTAACAGAACCTGGTGAGAGCCAGTCAAGTCACCCCATCCTGGATTCCCCTGGGTGTCTAGTTTTCAAAAATGTATAGGTGTGCTAGGTTTCCCTAGGTGCCGGCAGAACTACGGTTCAAAAACTACAGCTAGGCACTTTGCAAAAAAAGGGTCATTTTTCATTGTGAAAATGTGGTGTGTCCACCTTGCGTTTTGGGCCGTTTCCTGTCGCGGGCACTAGGCCTACCCACACAAGTGAGGTACCATTTTTCTCGGAAGACTTTGGGAAATGCGGAGTGGGTGGAATTTTGTGGATCCACGCAGATTCCAGAACTTTCCACCACAGAAATGTGAGGAAAATGTGGGTTTTTTGACAATTGTTTAGGTTTGCAAGGGATTCTGGGTAACAGAACCTGATGAGAGCCAGTCAAGTCACCCCATCCTGGATTCCCCTGGGTGTCTAGTTTTCAAAAATGTATAGGTTTGCTAGGTTTCCCTAGGTGCAGGCAGAGCTAGGGTTCAAAAACTACAGCTAGGCACTTTGCAAAAAAAGGGTCATTTTTCATTGTGAAAATGTGGTGTGTCCACCTTGCGTTTTGAGCCGTTTCCTGTCGTGGGCACAAGGCCTACACACACAAGTGAGGTACCATTTTTATCGGGAGACTTAGGGTAACACAGAATTGTAGAGCAACTGTTATTACCTATTGACTTTCGATGCATTTCTGCCTTCCAAATGAAAGACAATGTGTAAAAAAGAAGTCATTTTGAAAAATTACCTATAATTCTCATGCTAGTATGGGTACTCCCAAATTCGGAAATGTGCAAATATCTACTGTTTCTAAACTCTATATTTTGTTCCCATTTCAGAAATACATAGGTGTCTTTCATACCGATTTTTCCATGTATACATTTTCCCAAAATAATTGCTATATACCCGGTACATAATAAAAAACCATTGCAAGACGCTCCTCAGTTATTGGCTCTGGGTTCGTCGGGTTCTTGGTGAACCTACAAGTCCTATATATCCCCACAACCAGAAAGGTCCAGCAAATGTAACGGTATATTGCTTTCAAACAGCTGTCATAATTAGAAGAAGTTACAGGTGAAAACGTTGACACAAATGGATGTTTTTTTCAACTAATTTTCACTTTTCCCTATATTTAACTGTTAGTTTCTATGAAGAAACCTTGAAGGATCTACACAAATGACCCCTTGCTGAATTCAGAATTTTGTCTACTTTTGTAAAATGTATAGCTTTCCAGGATCCATTATTGCTTTCATACCCATTTCTACCATTAACTGGAAGGAGGTTGAAAGCACAAAAAATAGCAAAAATAGGCTATGTCCCAGAAAAATGCCAAAACTGTAAAAAAAATTGGTTTTCTGACAAAAGTCTGCTTGTCCCTGAAAGCTGGGAGGATGGTGATTTCAGCACCACAACCCCTTTTTTGATACCATTTGCAGGGAAAAAACCAGACGCTTTCATCTGGAACCCTTTTTTCCCATTTTTCCCCCCCAAAATATTTTTTAGATGTATTTTGGCAAATTTCTGGGTCCCCTCCAGGGGAATCCACAAACCCTGGGTACCTTTAAAATCCCCATGATGTTGGAAAAAAAGGACGCAAATTTGGCGTGGATACCTTATGTGGTCAAAAAGTTACAGGGGCCTAAGCGCGAACTACCCCAAATAGCCAAAAAAAAGCTTAGCACAGGGGGGGAAAAGGCCTAGCAGCGAAGGGGTTAATGGAGCCTTGCGCAGGGCAAACAAATAATATGTTTACCTTTATTTACCTAAGGAAGGTAGATCTAAGATTTATAATGATCCTATGCCACTCACTATTAGAAACTAAATATGGTGGCTTCCTCTTAAATTTTGCATTTTGCTAACAATCTCCTGTTTAACTATATTCTTAGCAATAGTTAATGTCACCTTTAAAACTTCCAAACAATGTTACCTTATCGATCAACTGATCGAAAGAGTGTGTAGAAGCAATAGAGAGAGAATGCTCTTGTATACAACCTAATTTGTTTGAGGTAATAGTTACATTTCTTAATAATCGTACACTTGCTCTTTAACCACAAGTTTTGCATTCGGTATCAGCTACTTTTAACTCCAGTCATACAGCTTTTATAAGGGACCTTTTTGACATTCAATTAGAGGCTTTATGGTCTTTCCCTCAATCAGGTTCAGAAAATAGATTGTATTAGAAGTCACACATCCTACACCATAATGAACAGAGGGTAGTAGCTTCCCATTATAAATGTTATTAAGATGACATAATCGTGTGTTCCTGTTTTAAAAATCAAGGCTAAGCCAGATGCCTGAGATAGGCCTTTGAAAGTTAGATGTTCAAAATGTAATCTAGATTTCAATTTATGTGCTGCTATAACTCTGAAATATTTATAATTTGGCAGTATTTCCGGACCTACTCCACTGCTTTTCTGTATTTTGATCTTTAAATAATGTGAAGCTGCATAAAAGTGGAGTTTGGAAAGAGCCTGTTTCCATAATGATTACATCATCAGCATAGGACAAATCAGGGATTTGCATGGTAAGAAGATTTACAGAAAGAATCTGAAAGCTTCACTAGATTGTAAATATATAAGGAAAACAGAAGAGGGTCTAACAGGTAATTCTGATTCCAACCGTTTAGTGTGGGGTCTGTCTGCCCCCACTCCTGTTGCATCCCTAAAAATAACTACCCAAATGATCCATTTGTAAAGCAATTAAGTCTCTCAAAAACCTGCAGAGATACCCAGGGCAGGCAGCTTACTCCAGAGGGTTGCCCTATGTACCAAAAGCTGTAGAAAAATCAATAAATGCGGGGGCGTGGTCTGGCCACAGCTGAAGATGGCCGCCTAACCTGTGAGCTCCGCTGCGAGTGGGGCTTCAAAAGGAGTCAGCGCCCATTAATTGCGAGACCTTCGACATAATTTCAGCATTACAGAGGTCATAAAGTCAATGGGGAGCAGATGTGCCGGTTTTCTTCAGGGTTCCTGAGGAATGGAAACTGCGCATTCTTGACACCGGAGGTGCTGAGAGGAATCTCAGACAACACTGGGCAACCTTTCTTTTCATATACTGAAACTTATTTCTGTCGACAACACAGCTCAAATAACTGCGCTCTCTGAGGTGAGATTTACAGGACACTACGTGAATCCCTTCAGAGGATATGTGGCTGTTTTACTTTCGGCGCCAATACTTCAGCCTCTGACAGAAGCCAGCTTTCCCTGCTCGTGCCCTGTGGAATGTGAAATGTGATTCTGAAGGAAGATAAGCTGACTGGATTCGTGCCTCTTGAAATACAGAGACTGAGAGAAAAGCACAAGAGCCTTTCATTATGACTCCGGACTCCAGCTGACTTCAATTAAGGTCTGTAAAGTTCACTTGGAGTTCATATGCTTACTCTTTAAAATAATCACCTCAAGAAGCGCGGGAGGGGCTCCAGCTGTAATCACTCGTGGTGAAGTCTGCATTCCTCTGAGGAATTACATGTGGCTGTTTTGTGGTGCTGAGTTACGTAATTAAACTGAACAAAGGCTTTACCCTTTTGTGAGGAAAATTTGAGTAATCTGCGCACAGTCTATAACATTGTATACTAGAGCTTGCCCTATTGCACTGTGAAGAGCCTGGTATGTCGACAGAGGTTCTTTGGTGAGAGAGACGGTGGCGTCTTTCATCAAAATGAACAATCCCAGCTGAAATATAATCGACATTGGAGCAGTTTATGTGCTATTTTTTGAAAAGTACCCTCTTAAGCCTTAACTAAACTACAATAAGATTTTGTGAAGTTTATGTGTTTCTGGGAAGTCTGCCCTATGAAATTAAGCTGTAGTGTTGTTCAGCACACAGTTTAACTGAACAAATGCCCAGACTGCCTTTGAGATTATTTTTTGCATATATGTGCAGTACGCAACTTTATATAATAAGCCTTGCTTTTTAACTTATGTGCTGAAAGACTCTGGTCCTGTCAGCCTGCCTACAAACTCGAGCCTGGAGTTCCACAGCTTCCCGCTCGCCAACGCTCCACTGGTCACATCTGAGCTTCCTGGCTTTTTCTCATGCGCCTCGGTCTGCTCACCACACACGCTTATTTGCTGACAGCTGTGAGGTGCTTTGAGGACACACTTTAATCCGAAATTTTGGAAAACAACAGCTTTACAGCGGCAATACTTCTGAGAGATTCTGAGAGACTTAGCAAAAACCAAAATGTCTACTGCCAAACATGGAAATAAATCTTCTAAACAGCCTCTTTTCTCGGATGTACTTAAGCAGTCACAGAATACAGATGCCAACAGCTCTTCCTCTACAATAGACAATTCTATACAAAATAATCTCACCATGCAAGGGCAAACCATGGATCGCATCTTACAAGAAATATCAGCCGTCAGTCGCAGACTTGAAGGCATGGACTCAAATATTTCCTCATTAACAACAGAAACTAAAACAATACGAGCAGACATTGCAGGATTTCACGCCAAGACAGAGGAGCTTGATCACAGGCTAATAAATGTAGAAACTCATCTAGACTCAATACAAAACAGAGATCAAGAGCTTTTATTTCTACGAAGTAAGTTGATAGATTTGGAAGATCGAAGCAGGAGGGATAATGTTCGCTTTTTCGGTTTTCCGGAAAAGATCGAAGGTTCAAACGCTAGAACATTTCTACAAAATATCCTTGCAAAAATTATGGACATTGCTTTTGACCCTCCACTGGAGATACAGCGCGCACATCGAATTGGTCCATTACGCAAGGAATCTGCAACAAACTCACGTCCCCTCATTGCTTGTTTTTTGGTTCAACTCTTTTTTTATTAAGAAAGCAATAGGAGGCATAACATCTACACGGCAAGCCGCCTACAACCCCATGAGGGGCCGGCCGCGTCATTGAGCAATCGTTCAGGACGCATAAGAGGATCATTATAGAATTTTGCTTCAGCGAGGTGATACACAGCAAGTCGCCTACAACCCAAATAGGGCCGGCCGCGTCCTTATACAATCTTATACGTTAGGCGTCACATGAAAGCTCCTTTAGAGAATGGGGTCAACTGAAAAACAAGTCAACTTCAAGTATAAGAGATATACAGAAGAATAAAGGAAGGAAAAAAGAGGGGAGGGGGGGTCGAGAGTCCCCAAGGAAAGAAGCAGGGGGAGGAAATGAGCGAGTGAGAGTAAGGCGAGAGAGAGAAAGAGAAAAAAGGTGGTGGGCGAGGAGAGAAGGAAGCAAGTGGGCATATGTAGCGGACCAATGGACATGACTGCAGGCAAGGGAGGTGGCGGGAAAGCGCAATAGGGGCGTATCAGTGTGGTTGCCCGGTGGAATGGTTACGCAAAACCCCGGGCCGAAGCAGGTGAGAGGTGCAAGGAGTCTATTCTGGGTCAGGGGGATAGATTGCGTCATCATATAGGCGCAGGGCTCGGAGTTTCGGAGGTTGTAGATGGGCGTGTTCCAGTCTACAGAGGTGAGCAACAAGCGGCTGCCACAGTTTAGTGTAGTGAGAGTCACGAAATTGCAAGCGTGCAGTAAGCACTTCCATGGTGGTAGTGTGCCATAGACGCGTGAACCAAACACTGATCGGGGGAGCTTCCGCCTTTTTCCAATATAGGGCAATGAGCTGTTTGGCTGCGCCTAGCATGTGAAGTGAGATGTGCCAGTCGTTGCGTGTGAGCGCGCGCAGGTTGGCAGGCTTGAGACCCAGATAGCTGTGGCTGGAGTTGCAGGCAGGGGGAAACCAATCACCACCTTAATATGGATGAGGATCTCTTTCCAGTAGGAGGCCAGGAGTGAGCAGGACCACCAAATATGGAGGAAGTCGCCCGGGGAGCTCGAACACCGCCAGCAAAGAGGAGAGGTCGCAGGGAACATTTTGTGAAGTCTGAGAGGCGTATAGTACCATTGGGTCATGATCTTGTATGCGGTTTCCCGCTGGGAAATACAGCGGTACACTTTCGGGATATCCCGCCACAGGCGATCCCACTGCGCAGGGGCAATGTCCAGAGAAGTGTCCTCCTGCCAACGACGTTGGTAGTTGTGGGGAGGGGAGAGTAGGGGGTGCTGTAGGACATGATAAGTGCGGGAGATGAGTCCTTTGGAGTTATCGAAAGCATGCACTAGCTGCTCAAAAGGCGGGAGCGCCCGGGTGGCCGCCTGTGCCACGGAGGGCGTGTGTATCCAATGTCGAAGTTGGAGATATTGTAATCTGGCCCCCTCTGTGAGCTGGAAATCTGCCTTGCACTGCGCAAAAGTTTTGAACTTGTCCCCCGAAAAGAGATCTCTAATTGTCCGGCACCCACCCTCGAGCCAATCTATAAATACCTGAGGGCGCACAGCTGGTGGAAAATGTAGATTCCCAGCAATAGGAGTATGAGGGGAGGGAAAGCTAGTGAGGCCCTTGGAAACGGCCACTCTATCCCAAATGTCAAGCACCGTCCTAGTAGGGAGGGCCACATACGCACTGCGCGATCTAGATGCTCAGGGTAGCCAAGGGAGGTCCCATATAGACCGTCCAGTCACTGCCCTATCCATATGAAACCATATCTTTTCACTCTCCCGCGCCATCCACTCCGATATAAAGCGAAGATGAGAGGCCCAGTAATACTCCAACAAGTTGGGGCAGGCCAGACCACCCCTATCTCGAGGTGACATAAGGACTTTATTAGAGAAACGCGACCGTCGACCTCCCCAAATGAACTTGGTGAGATCGCGTTGGAGACTTCTGATCTGATGGTGTGGGATGGGGGTCGGAAGGGACTGAAAGAGGTACAAGATCTTAGGGAGTACCGACATCTTTATTGCATGCAGGCGGCCCAGCCAAGAGAGAGTAAGAGGTTTCCAGACCCGTAGGTCCTCCAGAACCGCCTTACGACATTCCTGCCAATTGACCTGGGACCAAGAGGTAAGATTCGGCGTTAACCAAAGCCCAAGGTAGCGGATAGAGTGAGAGGCCCACTGATAAGGGACGAGCGACTGCAGTAAGGGGATTTCATCCCGAGGGATCGTGATGTTAAGAGCCCAAGATTTCTCGTGATTAATTTTAAGACCAGAGGCCGACTCAAAGGACTGGAGGAGAGTCAAAAGGGTCGGGAGCGAGATGTGCGGCTGTGATATCGTGAGGAGGAGATCGTCTGCGAAGAGAGCTATCTTGTGGGATCGGCCTCCAAGAGGAATGCCATGAATCTCAGAGGCTTGGCGGATCAGGATGGCGAGCTGCTCCACCGCGAGAGCAAAGAGCAAGGGTGAAAGGGGACACCCCTGCCGAGTGCCTCTGTGAATGGAAAAGGGGGCAGAAAGTTGGCCATTGACCCGTACCTGGGCCATCGGGGAGAGGTATGGGGCTATGATCCGGGCTATCATCACAGGGCCGAGCCCGATTTTCTGCAGCACTGCCCTGAGGAAGGTCCAGTCCACCCGGTCGAACGCCTTCTCCGCATCGAGTGAGAGGAGACACGCAGGGATATTCCAGTGGTGAGCTTTGCCCACCAAGTGCGCGATGCGGCGCACGTTGTCTGCGCCTTGGCGGTGGCGTATAAAACCAACCTGATCCGGTTCAATAAGGCCAGGCAGGTGGGGCTCTAGCCGTTTAGCCAGTATTTTGGTGTAGACCTTAAGGTCCGTATTCAGAAGAGCTATAGGTTGGTAGGACGAGCAAAGGGCAGGGTCCTTACCTGACTTGGGGATCAAGGCAATCTCGGCCAGCCCCATGGACTGGGACGGCCCCTCATTGGCTGTGAAGGAGTTAAAAAGGCGAAGAAGGTGTGCCCTGAGCTGCGGCATAAACATGCGATAAAAGGAGAGAGAGGAAGGCCATCCGGCCCGGAGTCTTTCCGAGGGGGAGGTCCTTTAGGGCCCCTGCGAGTTCCTCTCGCGTAATCGGCTCGTCCATTTGACTAGCATGATATTGGCTGAGCGGGGTCCAAAGGCAAGCATCCAGCAGAGCCTGCATCTGGGGAGGAGAGGACTGTGCTGAAGCATAGAGAGTAGAATAATACGCTTGGAAAGCCTCGTATTTGGACGCTTCCGTGACAGCACTTGTGCCATCGTTGGTGCGAATATGGGCTATGTGGGCCTTAGCTGCGCGCGCCCGCAGGCGCCTAGCTAGGACCGTGCCCACCTTGTCCCCCCCCTCATAGTAGCGCTGCTTTAACGCCAGCAGGGTCCGTTCGGCTTTGTTGGTTCTATGGGCTCGCAGTTGGCCGCGAAGAAGGGCCAGACGCCGTTTGTGGGCTAGGGATGGGCGGTCCTGATCAAGTTTTTCAAGAGCCGTGAGTTCCCTAGTAAGATTGTCCTCAAAGAGACGCGCCTCCCATGCCCGTTCAATCGCTATGGACGTGACGCGTCCGCGAATAGTAGCCTTAAAGGCGTCCCACACCACAGGGAAGGGAGTCTCCGGAAGATCGTTGAGCGCAAAGTAATCGTCTATGGCCGCTCTGATTTCGGCCACATCTGCCTGATCACGAAGTACTTGGGGGGGAAAGCGCCAGCGTGGTGGGCGAGGAGCACGTGTAGAACAGTGACGGAGGAGGAGCTCGACATGGGCGTGGTCGGAAATCGAGATGTCAGACATTGAGGCAGACATCGTCTCGCCTATCAGGGCATGTGAGATAAAAACGTGGTCAATCCGCGAGTACGAGCGATGTACATGCGAGTAGTAGGAGTAGCCCCGCGCATCCGGAGAATGATATCGCCAAGAGTCTAACAGAGTGAGGTCCGTCAACTGTTTCTTCAAGGTAGAAGACATGGCCCCCGCCCCATGGAAAGACCCACCACTGCGATCAAGGTCAGCGTCCCACACCAGGTTGAAGTCGCCTCCAATGATAAGAGAAGGGTTCGGCTGCGGCACGTGTTCCCGCAGGAAGGCGCGGAGATAGGGATCTTGCGCCTGGTTGGGCGCATATATATTGCAAAGGGTGAGGGATCGGTGCCCCATCTGGACCTCCACCTTAAGAAAGCGGCCATCATGGCTACGGATAACTTTCAAGTCCCCCTGCCTTACACCAGAGCCACAGAGTATAGCTACGCCAGCCGTTTTAGATGGGGCAGATGCCCAAAATTGGAGGGGGTAGCGGGGATGGGCCATTCGGGAAACATCAGCTTTCAGCAGATGTGTCTCCTGAAGGAGGATAATGTCAGGTTGTTGCTGCAGCTGGTAGCGCCATATCTGTTGCCGTTTGTTTGGTGAGTTAAGCCCTTTAACATTGAGGGAGAGAAGTTTCAAGGCAGCGCTAGCAGTCATGTCCAGGGGAAGGTGGATGCAAGCAGTAGCACCGGCGATGATGCCGCAGGAGGGGGCGGGACACGGCAGGAGCATGAGAAAGACAGGCCAGAGAACCACGGTCCCCCCCAGAAACATAAGGGGGACCACAAGAGGCCGCCCCGTCTACCACCAAGAAGAAGAGAAGACAGAGGGGAGAAGTAGAAAGGAAGAGGCAGAAAACAGGGACATAGAGATGAGGGAAGTGTAACGGTCAGTATAAAATATAACAGTGGCCAACTGGGCCACAAGGTCCTGTTCCAGTCCAAGGATAATCGCGGCCCTAGGGCGTAGATCATCCCGGAGAAGTCACTCTCCTAGGAGCAGGGGGGGGGGGTATCTTCCAAGCTCCAGGCGTGAGGGCAAAGGAGGGAGACCCGGGCCGCCCGCCATCAGAGTGAGAAGCTGGGAGGCCGTCCGGCGTGAGGCGGGAACATGGGTCAGCGCCCTCCGGGCGCAGCAGTGGACAAAGCATCATGAAAGGGCACATTGGAAGGTGTTGCTTCACAGTCACGGCGTGGCGGGCCGAGAGCTAGCTGAAGAGCGAGACTCCTCCATGGAGCGGATGTGCTGGATGATTTCCTGTTTAGCCTGGGAAGCCGACTGCTCCCCTGCATGTGGTGCTCTCTTGTGGCGGCGCACCTGAGACCAAGAGGGTTTGGCAGGCTCCTGAGCGCGAGAAGGATTGCGAGCTGGGCTAGACGGTGTGGAGATGGGGATGTGCAAGAGCTGCGCCGCCTCCCGGAGGGATCGCACCATCCGACGTTTGGAGTCCCACTGGAAGATAAGCGCAAAGGGATGGCCCCATTGATACTGAATGTTCAGGCTCCGCAACTTATTTGTTATCGGCTTGAAGTCTCTACGTCGGCGCAGCGTTGTAGGGGCAAGATCTTGGAACAGCTGTATTGGAGTACCTTTGTGGGCGAGGTCTGGTTTGGAGCGCGCCGCCTTGAGAATCGCTTCTTTCTCCGTAAAGAAGTGGACCCGGGTCAGGATGTCCGGGACAAAGCCCGCTCGAGCAGAGGGGCCCGAGACTCGATGTGCTCGGTCGAGGGCCGGCGGGGATGCGTCGTCATCGCCCCAAATGTCATGCATAAGTTGTGCCACGAAGGTCATAAAATCCGTTCCCTCCGCTCCCACCGGGATCCCCCGGAGGCGGAGATTGTTGCGGCGGCTCCGGTTCTCCAAATCCTCCTGCTTCAATTGCAGGTCGATGTGCTGTTCCTCCAAGGTAGCCATCGCTGCCAGAGCTGCTCCTGGTCCTCTGTCCGAGCATCTACTGTCCGCTCAAGGCCATCCACTCTCTCTCCGAGGTCAGTGACCTCCTTCCTGAGCTCCCGCACACAGGAGTGGACCTCCGACCTTAGAGAGCCTATCTCGGATTTGAGCTCCGCCATAAAGTTTGCCATGAAGGTTTGCGTGACTGGTGCTGAGTCATCCCCAACCGGCGCTGCCATAGCACTGGAGGCGCCAGAGCCTGGCTTGTTCCAAAGAGCGGCGACCGGGTTGTCCTTCTGAGGCACCGCCAACTCCTTCCCCGACTTAGTGCGTGTCATCTCCCTCGGGAATGAGGCACCCGGCAATTTCCACTGAGGCGGTCAAGGCCAGCAGACCCCCAGATGCCGAGGTGCAGTCCGCCTCCAGCACCCCCCCACCGCACAGACAAAGGACAGACAGCTACAAGTTAGGGACCCAAGCCGTATCGCAGTGTTCAAGGCGATGGGTCATCCGCGATGTCAGAGTCACTCGGCGTGGGGGGAAAGCGATGGGGGGTGGTGCAGCAGTAGCCAATCAATAAGGGCTCCTGAGTGGAGGAGGGACCGTGAGGAGGGTCTGCAGTGGACGTCCCCCCGGTCCAGTGTCCCCCGCGCGGGTCAGGGGTCACCCCCGGGCACTCCAGCGACAGACGGGTACACCCCAGGCCAAGGGGGCCTGCTCCCAGAAGCCCGGTGCCAGTCCACGGCAAAAGCGATAGGGAGAAGAGGCCCACTCCTCCAAGCACCCCCAAGTGCTCCGATCAACGATGGGCACCCCCAGAGGATCCAAAGCAACGCCAGGCCAGCGTCCAGGTCACGCAGGGCTGTGGGCCAATATATATAGGAGGTGAGGGGTAGGGCCCCAGGAGCGGTGCGCAGGACCCAGTTCCCGCAGACACCTCCAGCTAGGTCACAGCACACAGGGCCCCCCACCCCCACACCTCACCTGCGGAGGGACTCTGTTGCCCTGATGTCTGATACAATGTCAGCTGGAGCGGAGAAGGGCGTCGTGTAGCTGTTCACCACGCGTGGATCAGGCGAGAAGGCCGCTCCGCACCAGATCCGCCCCGCAGGGCCGCATTCAGCCTCGCCAGGGGCACACAGCGAGCAGGGCGTCTGCCAAGGTGTCCCGGGCCCCCGAGACCACCGGACCTTTCCTCGGTGGCGCGCTCCAATCCCCAGCAGGACGTGAAGGTCGGCGCGGCCCCCAAAGCAACCGCAGCTGCACCTCAGTTCAGGCGTCTCCCCTCAAGGACCAACACCGGGCCCCGGCCGTATTCACAAGACCGGGGGGGGGGGCGGTCACAACAACAGGCAGGGCCTCCGCAGGCCGGCAGCCGCCGAGAAACAAAATGGCGGTCACCGCCGCCGAGCGGAGTGCAAGGGGTGCAGTGGCCGCTCCTCCGGCAGTCCCGCAGGTGGACGGCTATGCCCGCTTGGTCACGGGCTCATGCAGCCGCGGGCGCTAAAATGGTGGCCGCAGCCCTGCGGGCCGGAGCGCTCTCCTACCGGTTCCTGTCGTCTCGTTGCCGTCCGTCAGCTCCGGGGCCCCACAGGGGGCAGCCAGACACCCCCGGTGTCCTCGGCAATGGGGCCCAGGGGCCCAGTCAGGTGCGCAGCATCTTCGCCGTCCCGCAGTCTGCACCGGGTGGGCCTCACAGATGACCCGCGCAGCGGAGTCCCCAACTGGCGGCCAGACGAGGTAGCAGCTGGACGATCCTGCCCCCGGGGGCCGACCGCAAGTCCTCCTGTGCCCCGCTCTTCACTCGCCTCGCATCGCCGCCAAACCCCAGGCCAAGGGCGCGGGGCGCCGGCGATATTCTCTCCCTCTAGGGCTCAGGAGGCGGCAGGCGCTAAGATGGCGGCTGAGGCTGCATACGCCGGGGCGCCCTCCCACCGGCTCTGTTCCCGCCGCTGCCTGCCGGTTCCATGGGTCGCCGGGTCCCGGGATCGTCTCCCAGTCGCTTCCGCTGCCCAGACGCCCCAAATTCCGGCCCCTCCGCTACTGATATAAGCTTAAAAAATGCTTATAATGCCGGCGGCGGCCCGGAGCTCCTACAGTGCGCGTCTCACTCCATTTGCAGCGAGACCACGCCCCCATCGCTTGTTTTTTAAGGCATGAGCAGACAAGGCAAATATTAATATCAGCACGTACTCATGGTCCATTCTCATATAATGGGTATGAAATTCGTATTGCAGCTGATTTTTCCAGAGACACTAACGAGAGACGTAAGGCCTTCCTTTCATTTAGACCTCAATTACGTCAGCTTGACATTAAATATGGTCTATTTGATCCTGCTCGTCTCTGAATTTCTAAGGATGGAATATCTAAAGACTTCTATGACCCTGAGGACCTCCGTATATTTTTAGACAATTGGAAACCACAACAAATGGAAACTCATCAGTCCACTCCAGAACTATCACATCACAGTTCTTTTCCTCGGGCATCGAGCAATCCACGACGTAATGTCAGCAGTCCTCGACAGAGAGGCAGGGATTTTGAAAGGACTATTCATAGTCATGAGGACAAGAATGCTGCTCTTCAAACTGTATCCGCCTTCACTAAGGAACAGCATAGGGATAAATCCCGATTGCCATTAAAATCTACTTCGGATGCAGAATGTGGATGATTCAGTACCTCTCTACAATTCTGATCAAAATTAACCTATGCTCACACTTGTATCCTTAAATGACTAACCATCCTTAATGAACTCATAACATACAAGAACTGAAGAAGATACCTCGCCTGCGGTCAGATGAGTATTAAAATCTACTTTAAACGCAGAATGTGGATGATTTAATGTTTTAATATACTTTTGTTCAGATTTAGCTCTGTCTTCTTACCCATTTTCTTCTAGGTGTTAGATCAGACTTAATGAACTCATGATATAAATGGGGAGAAGAAGGTATATCGTCATCAGTTTGTTGAGTAATACAGTTATTGCACTGTTCTTTATTGTTCTTCCTTTCTTTTCTCTCCTTTTTCTTTTCCTTTTTTAAATTTTTTT